>CM052895.1:27074717-27161370 GCA_028534135.1 Potos flavus
CAGGGTCCTGGGATCGAGCCCTACATCGGGCTCCCTGCTCAGCGGGAAGCCTGCTTCTCCCTCACCCACTCCCCCTGCTTGTGTTCCCTCTCTCACTGTCTCTTTCTGGCAAATAAATAAATAAAATCTTTAAAAAAAAAAAAAAAAGTGAAGATCCAAAAATGATGAAGATGAGAATTGGCCTGGCAGCTTTGGAATGAAAGATTGGAAAAATGTTACCTCTAGTGTCCATGAAATGATGACCACCCCACACACACACAAAGACCACCACCATTAAGTCCAATAGAAGAGATTAAATGGACTCTCGGCTTAGCTCGAGGAAAGCTAACAAAGAGGGTCAGATTTGGACTAAAGTCAGGAAAAACTAACGGTAAAACCAAAGTGTGGGAAGGGACCATCAGGGTCAAAGGTAAATGGCTGCCTGGTGCCTCCGGTTGCCTTTCTGTTCCATTTCAGATGGGTGGGCAGAAAGCATTAAAACCCAGCCGCTCTGGAAATTGTGTCTATTAGCTGAGCTAACATCATGGTATCTTCCTCATTTCTGTGTAGCTCAGTAACTTCTAACTATGGCAGCGCATCAAAATCACCTGGAGAGCTTTTTAAAGTAGGATACCCAGGGGCATCTGGGTGGCTCAGTCCGCTAAGCATCTGCCTTCGGCTCAGGTCATGATCCTGGGGTCCTGGGATCGAGCCCCGCATCGAGCCCTGCTTCGGGCTCCTCGCTCAGCGGGAAGTCTGCTTCTTCCTCTTCCTCTGCCCTGCATGCTGGCTCTCTCTTTCTCACAAATAAATAAAATCTTAAAAAAAAAAAAAATGATACCCAGGTGTTACCCCCAGAACCTGGAATTCAACTCTTCTTAGGTAGGGATTAAGCAATTTTAAATCTCCCAGAGTGATCCCAATATGCAGCCAGAGTTGAGAATCACTGATAACCAGTCTAAGCCTGGGCGGAAAACAAAGTCAAGTATACTTACAACTTATTCATTAATTAATTTGCTCATACAATAATAATTTTAACACTCAATAACTAAAAATAATAATAGCTCATATCTAATAAGTCCTTGGTATATGCCACGCTCCCTGCTAAGAGCTTCACTTATCACCCAAGCCTCTAAACAATCCTGAAGTATTGTATCCCTCATTCAGTGAATGAGAACACAGAGGCTCAGATCACACTGGGCATATGCGAAAGTGCTGGGACCCAGAACCGCCAGAATTCAGAACCAGGCTCTTAACCACCCACACTCAGCCCCTGAGATATCAATGGCTTATAAAACCTTTGTGTCGAAAAGCCAATTCAAAATAGTTTTCATGTCAAGACCACAGCATGGTGGTTCTTATGCTATACCCATTTTGTCTTTTTGCGTAGCTTTAATTCGACAGATGGGGCTGGTTGGGGGGTCGGGGGTGGGGGAAGAACAGGGGATCACTTGTAGCTCTTCCAGGCCTCTTCTAAGAATTTACTAGTGGGTTAAATTAAAACAAAAACAAAAAACTTGGGGCGCCTGGGTGGCTCAGTGGGTTGGGTGTCTGCCTTCAGCTCAGGTCATGATCTCAGGGTCTTCGGATCGAGCCCCGCATCGGGCTCTCTGCTCAGCAGGGAGCCCGCTTCCCCCTCCCCCTCGCCTGCCTCTCTGCCTACTTGTGATCTCTTTCTGTCAAATAAATAAATAAAATCTTAAAAAAAAAAAAAAACTTAGGCCCTTGACACTTAGAAACATGTGTAAGGTTCTCTTTATTCATGCTATCATCTTCCCTGTAGAAAGTGAAATCAAGATTTAGTTCTTAAAATCAGTCAGCAGCGGGTGTGATTCTCTCCTCTCTGATACATCAAAGATGTGTACACAAAAACAAACACTTCCCGCCCCTTTCATGCTCATATTTTTGTTGATGACAATGGAGAATGAGAACTTGAAAGGCAAAAAGTAAAAGACTATGACAACCCAGCAAAATTATATCTAAAAATAAGTCTTTTAAAAAAGGGGAGGGGGAATGGAGGAGGGAGGGATAGGCTTTATTCTTCTCTTTAAAACTATCAGTGGGCTTTATTATGAAAACCTAGTTCTTTGTATTCACCATTCTAAAAATTCTTTTTTTGTCTGGCATTTTTAGATTTTTATAGGAGTATGAAAAGTGCTATCAAAATAAGAACTGTTGCATTGTAGCAGAAACGGAATTAAACTAATGCACTTTAGATCTCAGATGTATTGGTGAATGAGTCACGTGTCTCCATTCATTGCTTCTGTTGCCTGACAACAATTTCTCTAGATTCCAAGAAACTTTGAGAAAATAAATTCCACTGGAACGGAGCAGAGAGATACATCTGCCAGGAATCTTTACATGCCCTGTAGGTCCCCACATAAGCATTCTGAATACAGGAGAACTGAAAATGGAAGTCACGGCAGCCTTTGTTTTTCGCTCACCCAGACTGAATCTGGTTCCAGGCCGAGGACTCAGGCCGGCTGAGTAGGCCCTGGGATTCCTGGACTCGTGAGCTCCCAGTGGAGCGTGGCAAACCTACATTCCATCCTGACTCCCTCCATTGGTTCTTACCAATCCAGCGTCTTTATTTCTTTAATCACCATAAACCACTCTTCTATCTGCCCGGGAGTCTGGCAGAACCTGCCCCTCTCTCACAGAAGGCTAAGATCATATTATGTACCATTCACTTCCTCAAGCAACAAATAGTTGGGAGCACCTACTGTATGACACACATGGCAGCAGACCTGGTAGATCCAGTAGTGGGCGGCCCTGCCGAAATCTACACTCTAGAGAGGAAGGAAGACAGCAAGTAGGTAACAATTAAAGGGACGGAATTATTTCAGATGGGGGTATATGATGAGAGGGACGGGGCAGAGGCGTGTTCATTTAGATAGAGAGCTCAGGAAAGGCCTCACTAAAAGGACGATGTTTGTGCTGAGACTTGAATGATCAGTAGAGCCTGGTGATGAAGCCGAATGTCCCACAGGAGGAGAAGCGGGTGCAAAAGCCCCAGGATGGGAGTAAGCCTGGCAGATGCAAGGAGCTGAAGGAAGCCCAGGGCCCTGAGGGGTAGTAAATGAGCAAAAGAGTAGTACTAGGTGAGGTCAGAAAGGTAGGCAGGAGCCAAATCATGTGAGACCCTGCAGGTGATGGTAAGGAGCTTGGGTTGTCCTTTCAGAGCAATGGGAGGCCCCCAGGGCATTAACAAGTGGAGTGAACATGATCTGATTTGCATTTTTACACTTGATCTTAGCCAAAAGGCCGAGAAGCAATGATGATTTGCATTTTTAAAAGGTCACTTTGTTGTATTAAGAATGGAGTGTATGGGGCGCCTGGGTGGCTCGGTGGGTTAAAGCCTCTGCCTTTGGCTCAGGTCATGATCCCAGGGTCCTGGGATCGAGCCCCACATCGGGCTCTCTCTTCAGCGGGGAGCCTGCTTCCCCCTCTCCCTCTGCCTGCCTCTCTGCCTACTTGTGATCTCTCTCTCTGTCAAATAAATAAAATCTTTAAAAAAAAAAAAAGTAAATTCCATTTAAAAAAAAAAAGAATGGAGTGTAAGGGAACATAAGTGAATGCCTATTATCATTCATTCATCTATTCAAATATTCAAAATATTTTTGTGGTGCCTAATTGCCAGGCAATGTACCAAGCACTGGGAAATCATGGTGAAAAAAACGTAATTCCTGGGACACCTGGGTGGTTCAGTCGTTAAGCGTCTGCCTTCGGCTCAGGTCATGATCCCAGGATCCTGGGATTGAGCCTCGAGTCGGGCTACCTGCTCAGCGGGAGTCTGCTTCTCCCTCTCCTACTACCCCTGCTTGTGTTCCCTCTCTGGCTGTGTCTCTCTGTCAAATAAATAAATAAATAAAATCTTAAAAAAAAAAACATAATTCCTCCCCTCAAGGAGCTTACAAGACAATTGGAGAGACAGTGGAGTACATAGGCTCTTATAATGAGGTAAGAACTGTGCTGGGAGGGGTGCCTGGGTGGCTCAGTTGATTGAGTGACTGCCTTGGCTCAGGTCATGATCCTGGAGTCCCGGGATCAAGTCCCACATCAGGCTCCCTGTTCGGAGGGGAGTCTGCTTCTCCCACTGACCTCTCTCCTCTTGTGCTCTCTCTCTCATTCTCTCTCTCTCAAATAAATAAATAAAATCTTAAAAAAAAAAAAAAAACTATGCTGGGAGTAACCTCCATGTGATATGGGAACCCAGAAGAACTCCATTCATTCATTCATTTAGTAAATGTTTATGTGCCAAGCTCTTAAGATACAATGGTGAAGTAAACAGACAAGGCACACATCCCCATGGTGTTTACAGATTAGTGGAGGAGACTAATTAAACACCCTCACAGACCTATCATTACCCATTGAGATATAAGGTACAGAGGACAAATAATGTGACTGAATAGGAGGGGAGCCTGGTAGTGTCTGGGAGGACTTAGGAGCCCTGAAGGATGAGCTTCAGCTATGTAGTTAAGTAGGGGAAAAAAAAAAAAAAGGAGAGGAAGATTGTCAATCATACCTCAATTAAGCAAGGGGAAAAAAAGGGGGAAGAGTACTGTGTGCCAACCCTAGCTCCATGGGTCAGGAAAGACCTTCCCACATCTAAGCTGAGTCCTGAAGGATAAATAGAAGTTAGCCAGATGAGAGGAGCTGGAGGAGAAGGGAAGGCATTCCAGAACAAAAGAATGGTCTATGTAAAGGCATGGAGACAAAAGAACATTGTGGATTCTGGAAAAAGCAAGGTGTTCCATATGGCAGGTCTGCAGAGTAGAAAGGCACAGCAAGGTCAAAGAAAATGGAGACATAGGCAGAATTAGAATCATGCTCTACTAATAATTCTTTTGAACTTCATTCTGAGGGCAGCAGGAAACTGTTAAAGGACTTGAAGCAGGAGAAAGACCAGGCCAGATCGAATGTTAGAAACTTCTCTGGACACAAAGAGGAGACTGGCTGAGCCCTCATGACCCTCCATACTTCATTGAGCACAGATCTAACTGAAAGTAGATGTTATGCCATCCGTGAAATCCTTTTAGGACTTTCTAGGTTAAGAGAGGGCCAGTTTTGCAAATGAGTTTGGCCACTCTATCACTGCGTCTTCCCACCATCACAGCCCAGGGCAGGACCAGCAAGAGTCATGAATTCAGAAGACATCTGCTTGTGCTCAGCAACAGCTTATCCGCACCTCCGTAACTGGGCATACCAAGGAACCCAGTTTCCTCTGCCTCACGGGTCATAACGTGGTGCACAGAACAAGGGCCCTTTAGATCTCAGTGGCTTAGTCCTTTCATTAATTTGCTTAAGGTGAGGCTATGACACCTGCCTGCCCCCCGCCAGACTACTATTATTTGCACTCAGCATTTTGGTCTCACCTTGAACATTCAGCCAAACTTTGAGCTCTCTACACCAAAGCCATTTTAGCTCGGTCGTGGGCAATGTCTTCTGATTTCCCTGACCTCCAACGGGTCTTTAGATTTAGGGGTGGAGAGAAAGTATCTTGTGCCTCCACGGAGGCCAAGGCCCAGGACACCAGCGTGAGATTTCCAAAATGTGACCTAGGTAGGTCCTTCCTGCCTCAAACGGCTTCCCACTGTTACAGGAAAAAAAATCTAAACAATTTAGTGTGGCACACAGGGCCCTTGGGGATCACTCTGTCCCACCAGCTGTCCCCCTGTCCAGAGGGCTCTCCCCCTAGACATCCCAGTGGTGGTGCCTTCTTATTGTTTGGGTCTCAAACTAAATGTCGCCTTCTAAATTTGGCCTCCCTAACAACGCCCTCTAAGGTAGCTGGACAGTCACGACCTATCCCATCACCCTACTGTATTTTCTTCAAAGCTTACGTTACCATCCAAAATTAGTTGTTTATCATCTTGCTAATTGTTGGTCTTCTCCCTCTAGAATGTGGTTTGACAGCTTGGCTCTTGGCTATCTCGTTTACTGTTTTATCCCCAGTATCCCCAACAACGTCTGGCACACAGTAGGTGCTGAATGAATGAACAGCCCTGGCCTATCTTTCCAACTTCACCCCAACCCATTCCTAAATTATTCCCTAAGCTTTGAAGGGATAGAGGTTCATGGAGGTCTTCAGACCTGCTTTGCTAATGGAAGCCCCTAATTCGTTCAACCTGGAACAACTTTGCTCCTTTTCCAGCCACCAGGCTCCTCACTCCCACACTTATTCTCCCTTTTCTTCTAGATTCTGAAATCCTCCCAGATATTCGAGCCTGGTACACACCTCTGTCAAGGCTCATCTCACGGTACTGCAATGTTTACCTGTCATCTACCCCACCGGCCCATGTCTGTGAGCTCCTAAAAGCAGGCATTCATTTATCTCCTTCTCCCTAGGACGCAAGATAGTGATCAGCACACAGTAGGTACTTCCTCAGTGTTTGTTGACTGACTAGGTAGAAAAATGGGGTTAGGAGAAACATGAATTAGCCATGATCATGTTTCTGGAAGTGGTAGGAGAGGTTGTCATAAATCTAGACCTAGAGTACAGAGAGCAGCCTCTTCCCACAGGCCAAACCAGGAAAAGAGCACCATATTAAATTCTGATCGTGCAGAGCAAAAGGGGGTGGATTTGGCCAAATATACCCTGCTTCTCACCATCCATGTGCTCCCAAGTGGGCAGCAGCAGCTAATTCATGGGTGAGAAGTCTGGGAGAAGCTCACTATCAACTCCGGCAGGATCCATCCAGGAGGCCTGGAGAAGTGCCAGCTAAAGATTGCAAAGCCCTTCCACTACTCCAAACATGTCCTCAGACTTTATTGCACTGGAGTCGGGGCAAAGGAAAGCAATTCTCAACCTATCAATGAGACTCAGAGAGGTCCAGCAGCCTGCCCCAGGAAACACCATCGGGGGTGAGCTGCTCTATTAGCAGTGCCTTTATTCTGCTATTCAGGAGCCCTTAACACGCTCATCCAAGATTTAGTTGCGAAGCTCCTAGAGGAGCGTGTAATTATTGTTGTCTAAAATACAGAACAGCAGAATGTGTAATTAGATGCTTTTAATAAAGTCCTAGTGGATGATGCTGATGCCGATGCTGATGATGCTGAAGACGATGACAATTTTTGATAATGAGGACGATGAAGATGCTATCCTTGAAGACAAGGGCCAGGAGGGAACCCTTCTCTCGGAAAGGAGCCCGAGCCGGCCCCACAGGCAAAGGGCTGACCAGGAGGCAGCATTGCCTAGCATTTCATCTGAATTCTCATTATCACCAAGCTTGCATCACAGCAAATGCTTCATGGTTATACTAGCAAATTCTTACAAACAGCACACTTTATGACAGGTAATGTTCTAAGCACTTTATATATATATTAGCTCATTTATGTAACATCGTATAACTAGGAATTAACATCATCACCCCTGTTTTATAAAGAAACTAAGGCACACCGGGAAGGAGAATAATTGGACAAGGGTCACTGAGCCAGAAAGTGCCAGACCGGGGTGCTGGACCCAGGCAGTCTGAGTGCAGGGGCATCCTACAGCTGTGGTGACCATGGAGACGTGCTGCTCAGATTTCCCCTTGAGAGAACTGTTGGGAGTGAACAGAGCTGACCCACCTTGAGACCCATCATGGCATCCAAAACAAGGTCATGCTTCCTCTGGGACACCCAGCCCATGACTAAGCTCAGCGGGGGTGCCGGAGTTGGGCCATTCCTGCCCAACACAGGACTCCTCCGATAGGCAACTTTTGTGTGCATGTGGTAAAATACGCATAACATGAAATTTACCAAATTTACCGTTTTCATTATTTTTAAATATACAAGTCAGTGGCATTACGTACATTCACACTGTGTGCAACCATCACCATCATTCACCTTCGGGACGTTCTCATCTTCCCAAACTGAAACTCTGTATCCATTAAACATCAACTCCTCATTTTACACAGTATATTCTTTTCGAAACTTCTTGTGTTATATATATCTCACTGTAGAAACACACACCAGGCAAAAGAAAAAAATTAAATTCACCTATTATTCTACTACCTCAGATAGTTTCCAGCGATTACTATCATTACTGTGTCGTTATGGAGTAGATCTCTCTAGATGTTTATCTCTGCATCTAAGTTTCCATTTAAGGAAAACTGTTTAGGTTTCTCCCATAGGATGAGTTGGGTGGAGATAACGTTAGGGAGCTCGGATTCTATAAAGTGACTTAGTTCAGGAAGGTGTTCATTCGTCCATTCGTTTAATACATACTTATTGAACAGCTACCAAGTATCAGTCTCTGCTCTAGGCACAAGGGATACAAGACAGACACAGCTCTTGCCCGCAGAAAGCATACAGGCTAGTGGAACCACAGAGGCATCATCAGGCCATCACAGAACCGCACGGTCTCTGAGCCGGGCCACCACCGGGCTTCCGGGAGAAAGTGATGTCTACATCAAGACATGAGGAATGACAAGGAGTTAACCAGGCAAAAGAGAAGAAATTCTAAGAGGCACTGTAGGGCTAGAACCTAGGCAAATGGGTCCATGTATAATAGGTTTGATGGCCTACCGAGCATCTGACTCTGCCAACAACTGCAAAAAAATGATTAATGACGTGTGTGTGTGTGCGCGAGTGTGTGTGTGTGTGTAGCAGCAACTCAGACTGAGCAGGGGATAAGACCTTAACCAGTCAAGTAATCTTGGGAGGAGGGTTTCAAAAAGCAGATACTCAGGAACCCACCAGAGGAGAGAAACTAGCTGATTCCCAACCTTAGACTAGAAATACTGGCCAAGCATTCAATTCTCTGAGGGCAGGGAGATGGCAGCGTCTCCGTCTCCTTGGAGTTCATAGGCCCAAGACAAAGCCACACACAAAGAGGAACCTCAGTTGTAGCCTATGCCATGCACCCTTGTTTCCCAGCCTAAAGAGGCCTTAGGCAACAGGAAGACACTCTGGATGATTCTGGCATCATCTCGTGCCACCTCTTAGGAGTGTAGTTAGTTCAGTGTGAGGTAAGGAGCCTAGGGTCTTGGAGATGATGCAGAAAAAATAGGAAAGCCTGGCCTTTGCCTGAGTAGATCTGAATTATCGATCAACAGCAGTAGCAGCACTGCCCATCACAGAATTTCCACAATAGGTTGGTGATCGGGAGAGATTAAGTATTGTTTTGATATTATTTTTTCTTATCGACAGCAACTGACATTTTCTACATCCTATATTCTCATTGGCCACGTTCTATTCTATTTTAGTATATGAGTATAAATAAAACTATTCAATGAGATAGTATCAAAAGGGCTCAAAGTGTGCCGAGAGGCACCACCATCTCCTTAAGTGTGATTACCTTTACCATGTAACTTGGGTTTTTGAGGGCAGAAAAGTGGTAGACGGCCACGGTGTGGTATTTTTAGATATGTAGGTGAGGCAGCACCCACACATGCCACCACATCCCTCTGAGCAATAAAGACAGATCCTCCCTCCTCCCAGGCTGGGAGGGATGGGCTAAGATGACCTGGTAGGGCTTCTTCAGTATTATCTTCCTTGAGAGCCAGCAAACCCTCCACTCCCACATTCAGGTCCAGTGTGTGGCGAAGCAGCCGCCAGCAAATGGCCTAGGGAGTCAAGGCCCATGTCTGTGGTCCACAAGCCCTTGGATTGGAAATGGACTGGGACCCCCTCGGCCTGGTAGCTGGGGCCCTAAGACAGGTGACAATAAAAAGCAGGACGGGCCAGGGGTCTGTGTGGCCTGCCCATGGAAGAAATGTCACAACCTCCCTCAGGGACAGGGGGTGGGGGGCTGTCACTGTGTGAATGAACACCCACTGGTCTTCTCAGCCAATTTGGGAATCGGGGTAAAAATAACACTAGCCGCATCATTTTCCAAAATTAAGGGCGATGCTATAGCAAATGTATGCAGATGTATACAGACACAGATGGGAACAAGTGTATTTAATTGTAAATGAGTCAGAACAGAGCAAATGAGATTTCCCTTATATTTGGGTTCCAAAAATTACAGAGAAAATGTGCCTGAGGCAGAAACAAACCCCCCAAAAAAACACCCAACCCCAAAAAAACACACATGAAAAAACAGAGGTAGGTTATTGAGGCAAGAGCCACACGGGAAAGAACCTTTGGCATCCAGAAAGCTAGGGTGCTTTTGTCCCCTCTGGGTTTATGAGAAAGTGTCCGGGCGCCTGAGAGCTTGATCCCCGGGGCCCTAAAGTGGCCACGGTGCTCACAGACAGACACAGGCAAAGACAGCAGGGCCCGAGGGGCCTTGGCCTCGTCTGGCCCTTAGGCACCACAGAATGGGGAAAGGTAGGGAGGTCTATAATGGATTGTCCCCAAGAAGGGAGCCAAAGGCTAGCTTTGGCGACCTCAGAGAAATGAACCCGAGGGCAGAGAAAGAGAGGGAGAAAAACCACCCCTGCATGGTTCCCTGTGGCCAGAGAGAAAGGAATGACAACAGAATACTTCTTGTCTGGAAAGCATCATTTCTCCTCAACAGTTTTAAGGAAGGCACCTGGTAGAGTGCCAGGCTCTTGGGAGATATTCGGCAAATACTAGAAGGAAAAGAAAGAGAAAGGATGGAAGGAAGGAAGAAGCTGTCATCTTGCACGTCCCTTCCATTCCGTGGACTGAAGTGGCGCTGGAGTGGAAACACGCAGAAGGACAGGTTTGCCCAAGGAAAGAGGGGCACGGTCAGCAGACACGAGGGTTGCCACCCTCAGGGCCCGGGGGGAAAAGCAAGACACACCCATCCTGCCAGGCCTCCTCCCCTTGCAAGCTCATCCCCTCCACAAGCAGCAGCTTGGAATTCATACCTTCCCCCTGTGCCTGAACAATTGTAATTTGCTCCTCAGAGAACGGAAAAACACGGGTTTCACCACAGCAGGTGAGCCGTCCCTAGGGTGGCAACCCGACACGCAAACCGGGAGGCTTTGTGCCTCTGGCCCCTGCAGAGCTCAGCACGTGGCAAGGATTGAAGAAATGCCTGTAAGTAGATGAACGGGTGAATGAATGCACACGTGAATGAATGAACACAACACTTTCCCCACCCAAAATCGGCCTCTGGTTTGAGCTGTTCCCTCTCCCTCCCCAGGCCTGTTTCCTCTGTTCACTGATGGTTCTCTGCCCCTCCCTGCCCTCCATGACCCCCCCCCCCCCCAGCCCCAGGAGCAGCAAACCCAGCCTTTTTCCTCACTCCAGCTTCCCTGGCAGGAGGGTTCCCAGACAGCAGGAAGCACAAAGGCTCCTCTGGGGAAAAGGGCAAGGGGAGCTTCCATCCCGGCCACCCCTGCCTTCTCATCCTTCTCCCATCTGGTTTGCAGCCCTTTATCTCCCCCCCACCGAAACCCCAGGGGGCTGGGTTGGCCTTGCTGACATTTGACCCAACCCCCACCCCCACCCCCACCCCGATCGCTCCGCTCCACTCTCACCCCTGCCCCACCCGGGGATTTCAGCGAGAAGAAAGCCCATACTGTGTGCCTGGCGATCTGCAGGTCCGCTCCGGGGAGGGATCCTTGTGCTCGGGGGTGCCACACGCCCAGGAGAGCCTGTGCCTCAGTTCTGCAGGTCCTCCGAGCCACCCCTGTCGATGCCCACCCTGCTCGTTGCCAGTGGATACCGACACGGGAGAGGAAAAGGAAGAAACACGGCACAGCTGTGAGCAGCCCAGCGTCGTCACTGCGTCTCTGGGCTGCCACATGCCAGCCTGGCACAACTTAAAAAGGAGTCAAGGAGAGTCGAACCCCCGGTTGCTAGCAGAGGCCCCCGTGTGCCGCGCACAGGCTTTATCTGGGCACCTGCTTCCTGCAGAAGCTCAGTCCCGAGCTCCAGCCCCGTCCTGCCACCTGCCTCCCCCTTGCCCTGCCCTTTGCCTTCTGCGTCCGATGCTGCGGGATGTGTCCTGCTTTTCTAGCCCCTCCACCTTCCTGCCTCTTCTTCTTCTTCTTCTTCTCCCCCGCTTCCTCACCTGGTCCATTTGCTCAACCCTTTACAGTTTGTGAAGCTCTTTCAGATACATCAGACATAGGATGAATTCAGTGGCATGTGTGACACAGCCGGGACTGGAAGAGGCAGGTTTTGAAAAGATGGCGAAAAGAGACAGGGACCCTGTTAGCATGACAAGCACCCTAGCCATGCTGTATGCGGGAGAAGCATCTTGTAGACAGCCCATCTTCACACTGGGTTGTGGAAAAGCAGGCCCCATCGTTCATGGCCTCCAAGCCAGACCTGAAGACTGACATCTATGCTTGTGTTTTGTGAGATATCTGTTCTGGTTTGGGTTCCTCTAAAATGGACCCTGACACAGGGGGTTCAAGTGCAAATACTTTCTCTGGGAGGTGACTGCAGGAAACACGGGTAGGGGAGGGAGAAAGTGAGACAGAGAAGGGAAGGAAAGCACGAGAGAATGTGCTGGAAGGTGCTATGCTACTACATGGACAACTGGAGGTCAGATCTGCTGGGAACTCCAGCGGACGATGTGGAAGGCGCCTCCGGGCTGGCTCCGCTTACCGGGCTGGTAAGCCCAAGGTGGGCTACATGCACCCTTCTGTCATTGGTTGAGAGCTGAGAGCTGCTTCCAGAGGTGACCCAGGAACTCCCTGGCACTTCCCCTGTGCAGAGGCCAAGCGTGCTCCTGTGGCCAGAACAAAGTCCTCAGGCAGGGCCCTGGGTGTTGCTGTAAGCGGCACAGAGGCAAGCACTGAGAAAGGACTGGAACAGGGCAAAAGCCGCGTGTGCTCCAGACCCCAGGAGCTTCCCAGCAACGGCCTGGACCCCGAGCCAGTCTGAGTCTCTAGCCCTTGCAACTAAACAGCCCCTTTCTGTCCCTCATCACTCCCAGTAGCTAGGCTAGGCAGCGTGAAGGTCCCCCACTCTACCTCCGCTCCCTTGTCCCTGTGGCCTGAAAAGGTCTCTCCTCCCCACTTCAAAATGTCTTTGAATCTCCATCCATTCTTTCTCCTTCATTCTGGGCTTGGAATATTGTCTTTCCACTTGAGCTTTTATACACACACATACACACACACACACACACACACACACACACACACACACACTGTTCTTGAACAATGGGCAGAAGTTGTGACGAGAATGTTCTAGGCAGAGGAAGCAGCAAGAGCCTGCATATAAACTGGATCTATGGGTTCCCCGCCCAGTGGCTTCCCATCACCCATGATACAAAGTCCACATTCCTGAGCCTGGAATTCAATACCTTAATCCAATTCACCACGCTTTTTTTTTAGCCTTATCTACTTCAGTCTTTCCCTATGTGTCTCACAGATAAACATTTATTTATTTTTAAGATTTTATTTATCTATTTGACACAGAGAGAGACACGGCACAAGCAGGAGGAGTGGGAGAGGGAGAGCAGGCCCCTCGCTGAGCAGGGAGCGGGATGTGGGGCCTGGGATCATGACCTGAGCCCAAGGCAGCTGCTTAACAACTGAGCCACCCAGGCGCCCCACGAATCAACATTTATCAAGGCCTTTACTATGTACCAGATGCACCAGGCACGGGGAGGAGCAGTGCCTAAGATAGACACAGTTACACAGTCCCTGTCCTCACAGAGTTTACAGCTCATTAAGGGTGGAGAAGACAGAAATGGGGAGGAGATCATAAGACGGTTGCCCTTCTCTGAACCAAAAAGGCTCAGGGCGAGAGCCCAGACCACCTGCCCTCTTGGGCTCTGTGCCTCTCCACATCTGTATCCAGCCTCCAAAAATTCCTGCCTCCTGAGAGTCACACCTGGCCTCATTCCTTCCCACACTGTGCCAGAGTCAGTCTATATGACCAACAGAAAAGAGCAGAAGTGCGGTGCCTGGCTGGCTCAGTTGGAAGAGCACGTGACTCTTGACCTCAGGGTTGTGAGTTCAAGCCCCAGGATGGGTATAGAGATCACTTAAAAATAAAATAAAATAAAATGAAAAAACAGCAGAAATAATGGTTTGTCATTTCTGATATTAGGGCATAAAAGACACTGCAGCTTCTTCTGTGTGGGGCTCTCTCTCTCAAATCATTTGCTCTGAAATTTAGTTGCCATATCACAAACATCTTTGCAGAGAAACTGAGACTTCAGCAAACAGCTGTAACAGTAGCTGATCCCCCAGCTCCAGTCAGGCCCCAGGTGATACAAGCCCCCGATGGATAGAACCACACCGCTAAGCTGCTCCCTGATTTCTGACCCTCAGAACCTGTGTAAGATAACAAATCTTTTTAGGCCACTATATTTGGGGGTAATTTGTTACATAACAATGAATAACTAATATACCACCTTTCATTTTTTTCACCTTCCCCTCGATATCTAGGACCTTTCTGCTAGTCCCGTATGGTTCCCATTGTCCACCTGCTCACCAGAATCTCCTGGTGGGCCCAACAGAGAACATTACAACAGCATCTCAAAGGTGATTTCAAGTAGGCAGAGAGGCAGGCAGAGGGAGAGGGGGAAGCAGGCTCCCTGCTGAGCAGAGAGCCCGATGTGTGGCTCGATCCCAGGACCCTGAGATCATGACCTGAGCCGAAGGCAGAGGCTTAACCCACTGAGCCACCCAGGTGCCCCTCAAAGGTGATTTCAAAGCCTCATGGTTGGCTAGAACTCTTCACACTTTTCTTTCCCTTAGTAGTTTCTCACATAATTTGTGCTCCCTTATACAATTCAAGAGGGAAAAAAAGAAGCCTTATGTTCCTGATTCTTTCCACTCACTTCTTCCCTGTGGCCTCGTGAGAGTGATTTGCTGTGAGAGGCCTCTGTCTAAGCCCCCCAAAGCTTCTACTCTCTCTGTGAACAAAAGAAGTGAGCTTGCAAGAGTGAACAGAACTTGGACCTCAAGAAAAGTTGGAGTTGAATTTTAAATGTGGAATCTGTGTTCTCTGAGTGGGTTCGAAACCTGGAAGTTTCCTCACTCTCTGATTCAGTCTGTCTGCCTCACTGGACTGCTCTTTCCAATGGAGATATGCAAACACTCCCCTGGATGGTTTACTTGGAGGGCATGAAGGAAGTACACACTCAAACATAGCATTCTCCTAGAGTTGTAGCACAGGATGTGGACATGCTTAGAAATGAATCATAGCACTGGCTTCCCCTATCAACAGAAGATTCAAGCTCCGGATTTAGTTTTCC
The DNA here is from genome assembly GCA_028534135.1 of Potos flavus. Classification (NCBI taxonomy): domain Eukaryota; kingdom Metazoa; phylum Chordata; class Mammalia; order Carnivora; family Procyonidae; genus Potos; species Potos flavus. The sequence goes on from CM052895.1 coordinate 27,089,755, forward strand.
CCCTTTTGTTTTCATTTTCTTCGAGAAGTGGCTCTGGAAATTCCCACGGGTCATTAAACCACCTGCCTGGCCCAGGCCACCACCAGAAGATTTGGCAGCGAGGGACCATTTCCCTAGGCTTTGTAATAGTCCAGAAAGGGACACAAGATAGAAAAGACCAAAGCTCCTCCTGTCTCCAGAGATGGGCTCTACTCTACGTCCTCTTCCCTTGAATCTAGGCAGACTGGTGACTTCTCTGACTGCGGAGTACGGTGGAAATAATGCTATGGGACTCCCAATGCCATCTCATAAAAGGTCCTGAAGTTCCTGCCCTGTTGGCTGGGACACTCCCTGTCAGAACCATGAGTCATCATGGAAGAAGTCCCAGAGCCCAGAGGCCACCATGCTGTGAGGAAGCCCAAGCCACGTGGAGAGAACATGGACGAATGTTCTCTTCACGAGTCCCAACTGAGCTCAGTTTCAGGTCATCCCAGCTGAGCCCCAGATGCCACAGAACAGAAACCACCCATTCCCACTGGGCCTTGTCCACATTACTGACCCACAGAATCTGCGAGCATGACAAATTTTTTGTCTGGGCTTGTTTTTTTTTTTTATGCCACTAAATTTGGGATTGTTACACAGCAATAGAAAACCATGAACAGCTTCGTACTCCTGTTACACAGATGTGGAAACTGAGACTCAGAGAGATTAAGTTTTAAGGCTAGTAAGTGGCAGAGGGACAATGTGAACTCAGGTTTCCGACTATAGAGATGGCTGTTTTTCCAACAGGGACGCAACCAGGCACGGGGCATCAGGACGAGCTGCATTGTGGGGTTGGGGAGAATCAGACGGTTGTACTTTTCCTGAATTGAATCGCGCTGCAAATCCTGTACTCACCTTTCCCTCTCAGGGCAGATATGCCCGCGTACTTGGACAATTGGACACACTTGGCAAAGATTAATCTAGCTTCTCGGACTGGTTATTACCTGATGCTGAGAGTGGGAAGCTGGAGCAGGATTCCTGGGTCTGGAGGTCTGATCTCTAGCAGGTCAGGCCTGTGTGCTGGTGCCAGCTTGACCCATTTTTCAGGCAGATCCTGACCTCCAGGAGATGCTATGAGCTAGCACCTCTCTGAGGACCAATCAAAAGCCCTTTGAAGATTGGCCTACAAAAAATGAGGTGGAGGAGAGGCGGGTTTGGCCCTTTGTTTCCTGTGGAGAGGGGATATGGGATCTGGTCTCTCTTCTCCCTTCCCTGTTTACAATGGTGCTGAGGGTTCATTTTGTTCGTTTTTAAAGTCTCTGGAGGGTGTCAGGTGCCAGGTGCTATAATGAGTGTGAAATTTAACTATTTTTTCATCAAGGCAAAAACCCCAGGCTCAGAGATTTAAGCGCTGGGAATCTGCTTATAAAAGGCAGGAACCCTATTGTCAACTTTAAATAAATTGCAACGGAAGCATGATCAAGCATTGAATTATCACGGCAAGTCCTCCCAGGAGCTCTCACTCTCCAGCAAGGGACAAGCAATAAGAAGTCAGTTCAGGAAAGAGACCAGACAGAAGCCACCATCCCACTACCTCTCATGGCTGGGTGCTTCCAATGGCCTATCCTTTCTTCCAGAATGTACTGTTCTCCCTAGAGAGACTCGCCACGCCACTGTGCAGACCTCCAGCACCCTCCCCACATCCTCCCAGCACCCCCTCCCTGTGCAATAATTTCTGGTGAGTGCTGGAGGCCGAGGTTTCCAGAGGTACAGCCCTGACCATTAACCTTTAAAGAGCAAAATGCCAACAGTGCTGCGTCAGAGGGAGCACACTTTCTATTTACAGCTGCTTTTTCAGATCACAAGGCACCAGGCAAACAGAGAATTTTGCTTTAATAACAAGCAGGTGCTTAGAATTAATGCAGGGGAGAAAAAGCCACGAAGGGATCTGAGCAAGTCATGGAGAATCCAGGTCAAACAGTGGAGACGTTGGGCAGCATACTGTAAGAAAGTTCTGGGTCCAAAGCTACGGGGAGCTACTTTGGCTGCTGCTACAGAAAAGGGGAAGAAGCATTTACTGAGCTCTTTCAAGATATTTTACATACATTACATATTCCTCATTTCAAACTTGTAAGGTCTCGTTTTATGAAGTAAACTAAGGCTCAGAGAAAAGGAATTAATCAACTGAGCTTACTTGCCCCAAGTGACAATCACACAGTTAGTGTGAGAGGAACCTGGGATTCAGACCCAGATTTGTTTGCTCAGCATCCTTTATTTTACCTGGTGCTGGAGAGAGCTATTTATCGTCCTTGTCCTGGCACAGTGTGTTACTCCCGCCCTCCTCAAAATGAAAAAAGATTAAAAGTATTCTTAACCAACGTTTAGAGAAGGACCTGAATGATGGACGCCTGGGTGGCTCGGTCGTTAAGCGTCTGCCTTTAGCTTAGGTCATGATCTCAGGGTCCTGGGATCCAGCCCTGCATCAGGTTCCCTGCTTGGTGGGAAGCTCGCTTCTCCCTCTCCCACTGCCACTCCCCCTGCTTGGGCTCTCTCTCTCATTCTCTCTCTTTCTCTGTCAAATAAGTAAATAAAAATCTTAAAAAAAAAAAAAAAGAACGACCTGAACGAAAGGAGCTTTTATATCCCTCACAAAGGTCCCAAAAGATACTCCAAACATTGACTATTGGACTCAGAATGTGAAATCACTGTGGTAGAAGCACCCACCATTCCCAACACCGCCTCCAAATCTTCCTAGTCTCCCTCACACCCAAGCCTAAACAGCAGCCCCTCCACAGTGCTCCCCAAGTAACTACAATTCTTTCTCTTCTTCAAATTCACTGAAAGATGACCGCCAATACTGATCTCCTGAGGGTGGCAGAACACCGAGGCCTACCATTCTGCCCACCCTGACGAAGCTCAGCACCTCAGGCGGGATCAGGAGGTTGTTGATGCGTCAGCCACACAGGCCACCACTGCCACCTCCATCATCCCAGCCCACTGGTCCCTTGGCATCAGGAAGCTCTGCCGTTTGGGGGCCAGACTTGGGGCAGGGGACTCCTGGGGGTCCAGGTGCTCTAGTGTATCCCTCAGAGGTACAGCCAACAAGAGAGATTCAGGTCTACACAGTTCAGACAACCCCTGACTTTAGGTCCAGGGGAGGGCAGCCTCCTCTCTCCGATCCACTCTAGGACAGTCCCCTACGTGAGCTTGGGTTTGGGGGAAAACACAAAATAACACAAAACGGAAACTTGTTGTTCATTGAGTTTAAATGCTAATTTCTCACTCGCTTTGGTACCCCTTCATCCATAGGAACTAGGTGGGCACATATAAAATGCCCCCACTTGAACCCAGCCACATGGAAATATACAAAACACACACAGACACCACACATGGGGGGGGGGGTTAACCATCCACACCTGGTGTTACAACTTTCTATCACATTTCAGATAACCCTCCCTCCACCACTTCACAACAGCCCCCAGGTTGCAACTTTTCCAACATCCACTTCCACAAGCAATCTTTGGATCTTTTTCAAATCAAAAACGATCCCACGACCCTGAGATCACGACCTGAGCCGAAATCAAGAGTCGGAGGCTTAACCAACTGAGCCACCCAGGCGTCCCAGGTTCCTATCTTTTTTTAGTGTGTCACTGGTGAAGTTTTCACTGCCCACTGGTTTCACTGATTTTGCCTTATAACCTTATAACAGAACTGGCCATACTTCTTAGCCCCCAACTAGAGAGAAAGAAAACACCATAAAGGTAGGGAGGGTTTTTTTATTCCTATTTTATTGATTTATTTTTTATTCCTATTGTAATCCCCAAAGCCAACCCTCTCAAGACAGTACATGAAATAGATGCTCCTGAAATGTGTGCTGCTCAATTTATTCCTCCCTAGCCTCTTTCAGGAGATCCTCCATTGGCATTCTATCAAACTGAGTTTGGAACACGGGTGGCCAAAAGAGCTCCAGAGAAATGCCCAGGGAAGGGCTTCGTCAGCAGCATTACCCTCCCAGAGCTTCCAGGAGTCCCACTACGGGGGCCCATTAACTTTCATCTGAGTGGAAAGGAGCCAACCTCCCTCCACCAAAGCCCCCAACAGTGATGAGTCCCTGGGCTTGGAGGAAGGGCAGATATAGGGCCCTGGAGGTGGTGCGGGCAGGCGCCCCCCCCCACAGGCCCTGCAGCCCCCAACGGATGCCACAGCTCCCCGCAGCAGCTCATCAGCAAGGAGGCCCCATGTAAGATATATTAACATCACAAAATTTAATGGACCAGAAAGGGAAAAAATTAACATAAATTACCTTCGGCTGAAATCCTGCCTTCCTTGGCAGCTCAAGAAAAAGTTCAATGCTGTGCCACAGGAAAATCAGGCCTTGAGAAGCAGAAGCCTTAATAGGCTGAAATACCACATCCGACCCTCCCTTGAAACAAAAACTCCCCTATCATCCGGGCCTAGGAACAAATGATGCAAATGGCGCAAAGAAGTCACTTATGCTGCTTTCTGGCTAGTGCTCTGTGCAGTGTGGTTTTATGCAGCCTTTACTGGGAGTGCAATGCTTCCCTAGGGGAGATGGTTAACTCCCCAACAATGTGAACTTGGGGGCTGGGCCTCTTTACCTCTTGGTATGGAGAGAGCCATGTTTAGGAGGAAGGACTCTGTGGATCTAAAAGACAGAGCTCCCCGCCAGTCCCCAGCCCCCCTGCCCATCTCCAACAGTGAGACTTAGCAGGACAGCTGAATTTCTGCATAGGAAGTCTTGCGTTTCTGGGCAAGGGGCTGGGGGAAAGAGAGAGGACATGGGAGCCGGTGTTGATGGAAAGTGGGTGTATACAGCAAGGCAGCAAGCAGGCACTAGGGAAGAAAGGCTGGACAGCGGTGGAGGGATGCCTAGTGGCAAGAATAACCAAGGGCCTGTCCCTAACAGTGACGCCTGAGACAGGTTTTTAAGTGGATGGCTGTGTGGTGTGAGGCCCCTTCTGTCTCACTCAAGCTTTCAGGAGATATACCACATGTAGCCTTGAATTAGGGATGCTTTGGAGAGTGAAGAGATATTGGTAGTAGGAGTGGAGAAAGGGGTGAGGTGCCTAGTAGGTCAAGAATTCAGGTAATAAGACACAGGTAATAAGAGCAAATACTTTTATAGAACTAGTGGAGAGGCAGATACAGTTCTCAGGACTTTATGTCCATATCTTACTAGTAACTAACTTAATGATCATATTCAACCCTATGAAGGAGGACCTCTGATTATCCCCATTTCATATACAGGAAGACTGAAGCACAGAGAAGTTAAATGACTTTTCCAAGGTCATACAACCAGTCCGCGGCACAGCTGGACTGTGAACCCAGGCTCCAAAGTGATTCTTTTAAACACTACCCACTACCGGCCCTCAAGAATTCCCAAAGACAGGGCAACCCTCTCGGGTCCCCTCCCTCTTTGGGAGGTTTCAGTAAACTTTACTATCGCTCAGTAAACCTTGCTTTGTTGCCCCCCCAAAAAAAAAGAAAAAAGAAAAAAGAAAGGAAAGAATTCCCAAAGACATACAGTTGAAGGCATGAGGTTTCCTACTGTACTTAGGGGTGGAGGGCAGCATAAGGTGAATCCTTGTAGCTGAACACAGAGGGAGGGATAACCCCAGGAGGCTGGGAGACTTGGATAAACTCAAGAGTCTTACAGTTGGGCTATGCTACATTTAAATTAGGAAGGGAGGGCCATGGATTACCCAGAGTTTTCTCCTACATCAAGGGTCTGGGAGGGGGCGCCTGGCTGGGCATAGAGATTACTTTAAAAACAAAGGGGTCTGTGAGACTAAGACAGGGGTGCTGCCCTGCAGGAGGCTGTGGTGTCACTATGGAGGGGACACATACCTGGAACAAGTAAAATAGCTCTCTATGGAACAGTCAGAGATCCTACATTACAGTAAAGGATTTCAGGTCTTTGGGTCAAAATGATGTTCACTGGATAAAAAAGCTTTAGGGAAAGAAAAAAAAAACAGGGAGACTTCACGGAGGAGGTGGCTTCCCGTAGGCTGGGATCACAAGGCTCTGGAGTCTTGTTTTTTGGGGTTTTTTTGTTTTTGTTTTTTTTAAGATTTTACTTATTTATTTGACAGAGAGAGAGACAGTGAGAGAGGGAACACAAGCAGGGAGAGTGGGAGAGGGAGAAGGAGGCTTCCCGCTGAGCAGGGAGCCTGACGTGGGGCTCCATCCCAGGACCCTGGGATCATGACCTGAGCCGAAGGCAGAGGCTTAACAACTGAGTCACCCGTGGAGTCTTGTTTTAAGCTCTTCCCAGTCTACACTTGTTTCTTTGTCTCCTTTCTTTCTTTCTCTCCTTTCCCTTCCTTTCTTCCTTCTTTTTTCTTTCTCTTTCTTTCCTTCTTTCTTTCAAATATTTTATTTTTTGGGGCGCCTGGGTGGCTCAGTGGGTTAAGCCTCTGTCTTTGGCTCAGGTCATAATCTCAGGGTCCTGAGATCGAGCCCCACATCGGGCTCTCTGCTCAGCAGGGAGCCTGCTTCCCCCTCTCTCTCTGCCTGCCTCCCTGCCTACTTGTGATCTCTCTCTCTCTGTATCAAATAAATAAATAAATAAATCTTTTTTTAAAAATTTATTTTTTAAGTAATCTCTATACCCAACATGAGGCTTGCGTTCACAACTCCAAGGTCAAGAGTCATATGCACTACCAACTGAGCTGGCCAGGCACCCTAAACCCCTTTCTTCAACCCCATTCCTCACTCTTTCTTTCTATTCTCCAGACTTCTTCCTATCAAATTAGCAAAACACAGGGAGTACCTTGTGAAGAGGTCAAAGAAGGATGGTCAATGGCTGGGACCTACAAAGACTCTGGTTCCTAAAAGTGGTCTACAGGCTGAATCTGATGGGAAATTTGGACTTCCTATCTCAAATAATCTTTGCTTAATTTTTGCTTTTTAATTGAGATATAATTCATATAGCATACTAGTATTTCAAAATGTACAATTCAGGGATGCTTGGGTGGCTTAGGCAGTTGAGTGTCTGCCTTCAGCTCAGGTCATGATCCCAGGGTCTTGGGATCGAGTCCCGCATTGGGCTTCCTGCTCAGCTGGAAGCCTGCTTCTCCCTCTGCCTGCCACTCCCCCTGCTTGTGCTCTCTCTAACGAATAAATAAAAATCTTTTAAAAAATAAAAATATAAAATAAAATGTACAATTCAATAATTTTTAATATAGCCACCAAGTTGAAGAACCATCATCATCACAATCTCACGCTAGAACGTTTTCATTACGTTTTCATTTCATTTTCATTAGGAGAAATCTGTATTCATTAGCAGTCACTCCTCATTTCCCACTCACCCTAGCCCTCGTTACCATTAATCTACTTTCTGTCTCTATGGATTTGTATTTTCTGGATATTTCATGTCAAGGGAATTATATAATGTGTGCTCTTATCACTGGCTTCTTTCACTTAGCATAATATTTCCAAGGTTCATCTATACTGTAGCATGAATTAGTACTTTATTCCTCTTGGTGCCTGGCTCTAAGAGCTTCTGCTTCAGGTAAACTGATCAGTATTTTGTATTCATCTGTCTCTCTAGTTTTCAGGGTGGCAGTTTGTTCTGTGACCTCAGTGTCCAATGGATCTAAGAAAAGTTGTTGATTTACAGTTTGTCCAGCATTTTTTTGTTGTGAGGCAGCTGGGACTTTGCTAGGAATTGAGTTGAATCTATAGATTATTTTGGAGAATACTGTCATCTTAAAATATTGAGTCATCCATGAACATGGGATGTCTTTCCTCTTATTTAGGTTTTCTTTATTTCTTTCAACAATATTTGGTATTCTTCACTGTACCTTTGCTTAACTTTTGTCCTTCCCTGGCTCAGCTGCTGCAGAGCTGAAGGGTTAAGATGTGAGAAGGGGTGGTGGGGGTTGTCACCATTTCTCAACCAGGAGCAAGACCAGGACTCCTCTAGAATAACCCAGCCTGGTTGCTGGGCAGTAACCAAGTGCCTTCATGCTGAAGTGCTAGGCACAGCTGTTGGTCAGCATGCATCTGGCACTGTCCCACTCTGGGCCACTCACTGACTCTGGATTCTCAAATGCTGAGATGGGAAATCTCTCAAGCTCATTATATTCCAGGAAAGCATCTTATTCTTTGGCCAGTCTTAGAACAGCAACCCTACTGACCCTGATGTCCAGTTCCCAGCTCCTATCTACTCTTGGAATTTCTCCTGCCAGGAAGGACAAGGTGCCTTCTCCAGGAATGTCATAGGCAGAGAGGACAAGAACCATGCAAATTATATTTCCAAGCTTTTCTCTAATCACATCAAAGTCTTTTGCAAGGAGTCTTCTGGCCTAAGTGGAGTTTGATAATTACAAATTATTTCTAGCAGAAATGCTGACTGTAGGAAAGAAGGTTAGAGAAAATTTGATTCATATTAAAGCCATGGTCAGATCATCATGAACCTTCAGGGTATTTATTTTTCCATCAGCTCCTCCCTAGTTCCCCCACCTCCCTTCTTGGCCTCACTGAGCTGGAGCCTCGCCTAATACAAATAACAGCATTAAAATAAAATCATGTGAAAGCTCAGGGGAACACGCCTGAGTAATGGGGAAAATAATAAGCTTGGACAACCACCTCGGCTCTCTCCTCTTACTCCCTCCACGCAGGCGAAAGTTCACAACTGATTTGGGATCCTTTCTAACAGTAAACAGGAGGGAAACTAGAGCTTAAGTGGTTTAAGAAAAAAATTGTAATAATGGACCACATTGCTATCACTCCACTGATACTCAGTCCCTGCAACTCTCAAGTAATTTCCACTTTCTAAGTTATAATGGGGGGGCGCTGTGGGTATTAAACGGAACAAAGAGATAAAGCCATGAGAAATAAACAAACCCATAGGTGGTTTTGTTCATTCATTCACTCATTTGTCAAGCATCAGGAGGGCCCACTCTCCCAGGCACGGGGCAGGCTGTAGGAGATGCAGAGACAAAGGAGGTGTGGAAACCCTTCCCTGGCCCCAGCTGCTCTAAGCACCTGTGGGGAGACAGACGTGTAGCCAGAGAGGCCATACTGCTAGCATATTGGCTGCTTCTAAGAACCTGCAGCTTGACTCTTTCCCTCAGTTTGGGTTGGGACTGGGAAGGTGGAGAGGGGCCATCTCACCTATGCTTCTAGGGGCTGGAAATTAGAGCTGCTAATTCATCATTTAAGAAAGAACCAAACAACAGAAAAAAGAAAGAAGGTGGGAAGGAGAGAGGAGGGGGAAGGGCTTCTCCATTAATCCAGTAGCCTTGGAATGGACAACTCTGTTGGTCTCAGAGATCTGGTTCTTTGGACATTGGTTCTGACTTGAGGGGTGAGGGAGATGATCAAAAGATCATGAAGAAAAATCGAACAGAGTGTCTGAATCTGAAAGGTAACATTTGGTCGAAGCCACTGCCCATGGGATGGGACTCCTCCCTGCCTGCCTTCCTGAGAGAAGGTGCAGATACGGAGGAGGACGGCTGGGAAGGGGCTTGAGGGATGAGTCAGGTTCACAGTCCTCATGCCCACACAGCAGTGACAGCAGTGTCCCCAGGGGGGCCAAACCTCTTGGGGGCAACTAGGGGCTGCTTTACTTTATTACCACAAAGGTTCCATGGCTTTTTACTGTCGGGCACAGTGGCCGTGTTCTTGGTCCCTCCAGGGCCTGGGTGTTTGGTGAGCCTCATCCCTCAAATCTCCTCTCAGTGTGAAATGGATTGCTCCATTTCCAGCGCTTAATTGTCCGCACCGGCTAAAAGCACTCTGCCAGTAATGAAAATACATCCACTCTTTTTATCAAGGAAAAAAGATAATAACTCAGCCAGCTTTAGCCTACATTTTATTGGACATCAGACATCAGCCCAGCTTGTTTCTAAGGACATCTCTGATGTGAAGCACAGAAAGCCGCTGGACCGAGGGTGGGAGGGGGAGCCCGGGGATGTGGAAGAAAGGTCTAGGGGAACTAAGGGCAAAAGGGTGCCCAAGGCTGCCCTCCATACCCGCTCAGAGCACACAGCCTTCCAAAATGACAACTGTCCCTTCCCAGGAAGCTGGAGGATGTGACTATTCAAAATTTAAAACCCCTTTGTTTCTCAGGGAAGATGAATGGCACTAAGAGCAATAATCATAGCTATGGCACGTTATACTTTTCAAAGGACATGCAGATATTCTCCCACTCGATCTTTACGACCCCCCTGACACACTAGCAGGACAAATGTTTTTCTGTCCTGTCTATAGATAATGAAGCTAAGACTTAAAGAGAAGTGACTTGCCCAGTGTAATCAATTAGCATTGTCTGACACCTGAGGGGCGGGATAGGGACTGGGCTGGGGGTAGTAACTCGTGCAAAATGGGGTAAGGCCTCCAGGTAAGAGGCCTTACCTGGAGGTAAGGCTTCCAGAACTCACATGGTTCTGGAAGTTCACGTGTGAAGAACCTGAAACAGACTCTGCATTTCCGCCATTCCATCTCCATCCCCTCCAGCCATGCTGCCTCCTGAGGCGGATTTTTCTGGAGCACCAACTTATAGTCAGCCATTCCGCACATCTTCCTTGCTCACAGAAGCCTAGTTTCACTCTCAGAAGCCCAGTTTTTGTCGAAATTGGCCGCTCTGGTCCTTCGGTGAAGTTCAATAGAAGCTAGGTTGCTCCCTTGGGCAACTCTCAACCAATCTGAGTCATTCATTCATCACCTAAAACGACCAGTTGAGGAATGGGCGTGCGATGAAATTTTGCTATGCTGTGAGGTGTGAAGGGAGATCTGTACAGAGTCAAGGGACGTGTTTCCCTGTACTGAGAAGGGTAGGGTTTGCCCGCTTCTCTCTGCCTCTGGACATCGAGGGTGAGGAAGTCCTATGGGGTTGGAGCTTTGGGAGACATCTTGGCATCTGGAAGGAAGTCACACAAGATGGTGGCTGAGCAGAAAGAAGTGAATAGTCTGGCTCTAAGAGATGTCGATTTGCCAAATTAACCACCCTGAGAACCCTACCTGCTCTGCACTCAGGCTTCTTTATGTGAGGGAATAAAATTCCTTCTTATTGTGCCATTGAATTGCAGCAACCTCTCTTTCTTGCCATTGAAAGAACGCTAAAAGGCACACTTCCTTTCCGTTCCTCAAATCCTCGACGCTCACTCTCATTGCAGGGCTGTCCCCACGGTCTGGGACACTTTTCCTCCAGACGTTCACGCGGCTGTCTCCTTACACTTCAGGCCTCCGCTCAAACGTCACTTTTCCTGACAGACTTTCTATGAACTACCCAATCTAAGCCAGTATTCCGGTCACTATGTTTTCATCTTAGCACTTACTGTATCAGAAATCATGTTTTCATTTATGTGTTCACTTGCTTATTGTCTCAGTAGAGTGTAAGCTCTGTGTAAGAACCCGTGCCTGGCTTGCTCACCGCCGTATTCCCGGCACCTGGCACAGAGCCTAGCATACAGTAGGCACTCCGTGAACGTTTGCTGAATGAATAAATGAATCCCAGAGACAACCTCACCACGCGGCTCCCCGGTCTTCCTCTTCCCCATGGCTGTTCCGGTAATGGGGTCGGTACCTTTGGCCTTTCATTGATTCTTCTTACAAAAATCTAAATCTCAAGACCAGTAAGAAATAAAGCAGGCAGCAGAGAAGAAAAACATCATAAAAGCAAAATTATTTTAGGCTTAAATGTAAAAGGAGAGTAGGCTGATTGCATAACATATGTAGATCTATGCAAATTACCATGCAAGTTAAATAGGGGAGAAGTCTGAAGTGGTAGGAAGTCTAGAGTAGCATGTCGGGTGTGTTTTCCTTCTCACCAGGAAGTGGTATCAACTTCTGAGCCTCAGAAAGTGGGAACGCTGACACACAGTGAGAGGAAAATCAATTGAGAGTTACACAAGTAAAAAAGAATTTAATTTACTTGTTGGGTTTTTCTAAGAGATAGAAATCAAAAGCATTCCACTTACTCACTTTAAATAGTAAAAATAGGAAGCATACAGGACGGCCAACTAAGATTACAGAGGAAGTGGGAGAACGGAAACAGAAAAGAAGAGGAAGGGAGAGATCGAAAAACAACCCCAAGTTACCCAAATCCTTCAGAAGCAAAAATCTAATTTATGTAATGACAACTCTTTTTTTTTTTAAGGTTTTATTTTTGGGGTGCCTGGGTGGCTCAGTCAGCTAAGCGTCTGCCTTCAGCTCAGGTCATGATCTGGGGGTCCTTGGCAATTTTCCACGGCCAAGCACCAGCGGAAGAGCATTTTGGCAAGGATCTCAAGGGGATGCTGACCTTACATGACCCATTCTCTAGGATATTACTGATGTCAATCATTTTGAGTCTATGTGTCCCTGAGTCCCTCAGCTGTCCTCTGGCCATCACCAAACCTCCTTTCAGGCACAAGAGTCGCCGATCTGGTCTCCCTGGTCCCAGCCTTCCTTCTGTCTGTGCTCCACACGGCAGCCACAGCCATCTCGTTCAGATCTAAAACAAAGCTAGCCTCTTCTCTGCTCCAACCCTCCGCTGGCTTCTGGTTCACTCAGAGAATGATCTGAAGTCTCTACAAGGGTGTCCAGGCCTCCCGTCCTATTCCTCCGACCTCCTCTTCTCCTGCTCACTCAGCTCTAGCCACACACACCCCACACACACACAATCCCACAGTAGTCTTTGCATTCCCTACCCAGAGCGCTGCCTCCCACACCCCCCAAATTCACATCACTCCCTCCCTCACCTTTTCAGGGCTTGACTCAGTTGTCACCTTCTAATGGAGGCCTTCCTAAATGCCCTAGTTAAAATTACAAATCCCTCTGCCCTCCACGCTCCCTATCCTCTTTCCTAGCTGTATTTTTTTCCCCATGGGTCTTATCACTCTCTAACTAATTGCATATTTCATTCATGTGTATTGTTTATTGTCTGTCTTTCCCCCACAGAATAAAAGCTCTGGGATGCCAGGATTTGGGTCTGTTTTGCTCATTGCTGTATCCTCAGTCCCTTGAAGAATGACCAACAAATCAGGCACTCAAAAAAGTATTTTTTTTGAGTATTTGTTCAAAGTCCTTTAGTTTCAATTGACTTAGTTTTATGGCAAACGTGATTGCATTCTTCTCATTTTTATCATTTTACAGAAGACCAGTAAAAACGGTCCTGGAGTTGTAGCCTAGTCCTCACACTCGTGATTAGGAAGCCAGGGCCTGGACCTGAGCCCCCACACCAAGCCCAGAAGACGCAGGCCCTCCTTGACATGCAGCTCACATTGGCTAGGTGTCTGAACAGCAAATGTCAGAGCCTCCTTCTAAACGCAGGCAGATTTACTTTGCAGACGGTGAGAATGCATTTTAATTTGTTGATGTGAAATCTTAATTGAACTAAACTGCTAGAGGTAGTCTCTGTTCTCTGTCATAGTCTTAATTTAGTTGGCAAAACAAGATATCATCAGAGGAAAATCACAGGCAGAGACGCCGTGCCCAGAGGGTTTGGGGAACACCCTTCTGTGTCTGGAGGTGGGCTGCTGTGCGACAGGCACAGGCGTGAACCCCTCCCACCCAACTCAGAGTGCCAACTTGGCTTTCCAGGGATACTTGGGGACATCGCATGGGCTCAGACACATGGGCCCTCCAAAGGCAGCCATGCTAAGTACTGCTCCTCTCCTGTGCTTCATGTTCTATTTTTAGTGCTAGAGCAAGGAAGAGATGGGGACTTTCTCTCCTGGGCTACAGAAGGGGGGGAGGAGCCCACTCTAGAACCTATTTGTAGGGAACCATAAGCAGGTCACATCCCCTATCTGGGCCATGGTTTCTTCCTCTGTGCAGTAAGGAGGTTGGAATTCATATCCCTAAAAGCCTTCCATCACCCATATGCCATGTAAGACTCCCTCTGGACCCGTAGGCCCGTGCCAGCATCCAGCCAAAGGCTCCTGACGCTTGCTCATCGAATCCCTGCGGAGCTCTTGGCCATGGCATATGCGCCCACCAATGGCCTCACGGCCTCCTACAGGGGGTCAGGCTGAAGGCCTTTGACTAATGTAGCCTCATCCCTGACCCACAGAACCTCAGGCTGCCCTTCTGGTTGGGCCCTTGGGAGGAGGCCTTAAGAATCATTATCTTGGGGGCAGATGCCCACTCCATCCCTTTCCCAGACCTCCACCCCCAGGGGCCTTCTATACATGCCACTTGTCCCACTCCAGCACCTTGTATCGACTCGGCCTGTCCATATCTGGAGAAGCTCCCTCTGGGGCATTGCTCCCAGCTCACCCTCCTGGTAGCGACCTGAACAGACAGAGGCAAATCACCTCTGGCCGTGGGCAGGAATCAGCCCCCTGCACAGTCCTACTCAGAATCCTGCAATATCTCGTTCTGGAGATAGTCCCACCAGGGAAGTCCCCAGGGAAGTGATTCAGCCTTAGTAGTTCCCTCCGAAGCGCTACTGAAGAACAGCTAGAGACAGCTCTCTTGGGGGTCAGAGTCCGGGGGTGGCAGGTCAGTGTCCGGAACAGGGGCCCTGCAGGGCCTGGTTCCTGCACGGAGTCAGGTTGTTCTTATGCTGGGAATCAGGTGCCAGGAGGCTTAGCAAAGAGGCAATGCCATGTAGAAGGAAGATCACAGCTTTGCAGCAGAAACCACCTGGCAGGTCCCTTCTGCTCGCTGCGTCTGTTTCTTCATCTGTGAGGTGGGGAGAACAATACCTGCCTCAGAGAATGGTTGTGAGAACTAGGGGGGGCTGTCAGGCTTCTAGAACGCTGAGCACCATGCCCTATCCAGAGACTGCACTCCCCAACAGCAGTTGAGGAGCTATTATTATTAAAGTCCTAGAACAGGGCTTGGCATCCAGAACGTGCTCAGTAAATGCAATTGTGATCATCATCCCCCAGAGGACAGGCAGAGCTGTAGAGCTCCTTTCAACTCTTTGGAGATGGCAACAAGCTGCAGATCACACAGACACATCCCTGAGGTTCCAATCTCCCTCCAGTCTTCCATCTTGCTCTGCTTCCCTCTCAGTCTGCGAGGAGACAAGGATCAAGGAAACTCGGATAGCTGCTTGGTGGAGTGAAGACATTTGGTAGATAAACTATGAGCTCTGCCTCCGTTTACCCTTGGTGGAGGCTGGAAATGGCCTCTTCCCACCACAGGACAGAAAGTTCGAGAATACAAAAAATTAAAAAAAAATTTTTTTTAATTAAAAAAAAACACAAAAAACGACAGGACAAAGTTTGAGGATGCTAATCTAAAGTCAGCAGGGCTTCTCGCACAGGAAGGGCCTGGACACATGAGCAACCTTCCTTGGGGGGGATCCTTTACAGAGGCTGGGCTTAGCCTTTGATTAGGTAGGACTCTTTCCACTGAAAGTATCAGAAACCTTTCTCAAATTCTTAAGCAAAAATTGAATGCTTTGATTCACAGACCTCGGAAGATTCTAATCAAAGGGTCAAAGGAAGCAGGAGGGAATCAAGGCCACAGGGACTGGAACCAGGGACACAGCATGCAGGACATGGTTTCCCATGAAGGAAATAAAACTTGGCGGTATGGTAGAAACTAGGCCCACTTTATGTTCCTAGATCAGGAAAGGTCAGTTATGATCTATGATCTATGATCTATGGATGCAGCAGCTTCAGGTAGAGATAATATAATAGTACAAAGGTCCCAAGTCAGGAGTGAGCTTGTTTAACGATGAGAAGGAAGCCAGTGTGGGTGGCGAGCCATGAGTCAGGAAGAGAACAAGAAGAGATGACAACCAAGGAGGAGGCGGGACCAGATCACAAAGGATCTTGTAGGCCAAGATATGGAATTTTTATTGCATTCAAAGGATTGTGGTAAGCCTTTGGAGGGTTCGAAACAACAGAGGGAGGTGGTCTAACTTATGTTTTTATTATTATTATTATTATTATTATTATTATTATTATTTTATTATGTTATGTTAGTCACCACACATAACTTATGTTTTAAAAAGAACACTCCGTTCATCTCTATAAGCAACAGAAACAAAAGCAAAAATGAACTATCAAGATAAAAAGCTTCTGCATAGCTAAGGAAACAATCAACAAAACTAAAAGGCTGCCTACAGAATAGGAGAAGATATTTGCAAATGACATGTGTGATAAAGGGTTAGTATCTAAAGTCTATAAAGAACTTATCAAACTCAACAACCAAAAACCAAATAATCCAGTTAAGAAATGGGCAAAAGACATGAATAGACATTTTTCCAAAGAAGACATACAGATGGCTAAAAGACGCATGAAAAGATGCTCAACATCACTCAACATAAGGGAAACAGAAATCAAAACTAGAATGAGATAGCACCTCGCATCTGTCAGAACGACTAAAATTAACAAGTCAGGAAACAGATCAACATCTGATGGTGCAGAGAAAGGGGAAGCCTCTTACACTATTGGTGGGAATGCAAATTGTGCAGCCACTCTGGAAAACAGCATGGAGCTTACTCAAAAAGTTAAAAATAGAACTACCCTATGATCTAGCAATTGCTCTACTAGGTATTTACCCAAAGGATACAAACATAGTGATGGAAGGAACACATGTCCCTCGATGTTTATAGCAGCAATGTCCACAATAGCCAAAATATGGAAAGAGCCCAAGTGCCCATCAGCTGATGAATGGATAAAAAAGATGTGATATATATATATAGCTACACACACACACACACACACACACACACACACACACACACACACAGGAATATTACCTAGCCATCAAAAAGAATGAAATCTTGTCATTTGCAAAGAAGTGAATGGAGCTAGAATGTATCATGCTAAGTGAAACAAGTCAGTCAGAGAAAGACAAATACCATATGATTTAACTCATACGTGGAATTTAAGAAACAAAACAGATGAACACATAAGAAGGGGAAAAAAGGAGAGAGGGGGAAACAAACCATAAGACACTTTTTTTTTAAAGATTTTATTTTTTATTTATTTGACAGAGAGAGACACAGTAAGAGAGGGAACACAAGCAGGGGGAGTGGGAGAAGGAGAAGCAGGTTTCCCGCGGAGCAGGGAGCCCAATACGGGGCTCGATCCCAGGACCCTGAGATCATGACCCTAGCTGAAGGCAGACGCTTAAAGACTGAGCCACCCAGGTGCCACCCATCAGAGACTCTTAATGACAGAGAACAAACTGAGGGATGACAGAGGGTGGTGGGTGGGGGATGGGCTAGATGGGTGATGGGCATTAAGGAGGGCACTTGTTGTGATGAGCACTGGATGTTAAATGTAAGTGATGAATCACTCAATTCTACTCCTGGAACCAATATTACACTGTATGTTAACTAACTAGAATTTAAATAAAAAAACTTGAAACAAACAAAAAAGAACACTCTGGTTACTATATGGAAAAGAGGCCAGGGGTCAGGGTGGAAGGAAGGTTTGGGGGAAAGGCTAGGGGAGGAGCAGGTTTGGACATGGGTGGGGAAAAGACTTATGTTCTGATCATGTTAAATTTGAGATGATGGAGGTGCCTGGGTGGCTCAGTCGTTAAGTGTCTGGCTTTGGCTTAGGTTGTGATCCCGGGGTCCTGGGATCGAGCCCCGCATCGAGCACTCTGCTCACTGGAGAGCCTGCTTTTCCCTCTCCCTCTGCTGCTCCCTCTGCTTGTGCTGTCTCTCCCTCTCACTGTCTCTTTCTGTCAAATAAACAAATAAAATCTTAAAAAAAAATTTTGAGATGATGATGATTAGCTGTAGCAGTTTTCTAGGGCTGCTGTAATAAATGACCACAAAGTGGGTGGTTTAAAACAACAGAAATTTATTCTCTCCCAGATCTGGAGGCCAGAAGTATGAAAGCAAGGCGTAAGGAGGGTTGGCTCCTTCTGGATGTTTTGAGGAAGAATGTGTTCCATGTCTCTGCTCTAGATTCTGGTGGTCGCCAGCAAGCCTTGGCTTATGGATACAGTATTCCCGTATCTGCCTGTGTCTTCATGGGCAATCTCCCTGTGTGTCTCGTCTCTATGTCTTCTCCTCTTCTTATAAGGATACCAGTCATACTGAGTTTAGAGCCACTCTAATCCATTATGACCTCATTTTAACTTGATTATATCTGCAAAGACCTGATTTTCAAACAAGGTCATATTCACAGGCATAAGAGGTTAGGACTTCCACATATCATTTTGGGAGACACCGTTCAACCTATAACAGATATCAAAGGGGATGTAAGTGGGCTAATAGGTATACAAGGCTAAAGTTCAGATGAGAGGTCCACTTTGGAGATATTAATTTAGCAGTCACAGAAGAACAGCCTAGGGACTAAATGTAGATGGAGAATACAAGGGGTATTGGTTGAGCTCTGGGACTGTCCAATATTTAGCGGTTTGTGGAAGAGAAGGAGCCAGCATAGGAGACGGAGAAGTGTTCAGTGAGCCAAGAGGAGAGAAGTTTCAAGATGGAAGTAGCAATCAACCTTGTCGAGAAGTGGCTCTCAGACCCGGCGGCACGCAGAGCAGTGGTGATGCTGACATGATTAATTTCAGCGGCGTCGTGGGGTTGGAAACCCACCCGGAGGGGCTGATGGGAGGAGTTGAGGGAGAACGTCAGGCAGCTAGCTATACACAGCTCTTTCCAGAAGTTTTGCCATAAAGCATAGTAGAAAAATCCGGTGATAATAGAGGGAAATGCGGGATAAACGGGAGGGTTGTATATTTATGTTTTAAGCTGGAATATATTAGAGAATGTCTGCACGCCATCGTGCATGTTCTAGCATACCAGTTGGCCACTAGTGAAAGCAGAGACACTCGATCCACTGTATAAAGAGGGAAGGCAAATCATGGAGTGTACATACAGGTAGACAAGCAGAACTGGTATGAGGAAATTGGAGAAGCGCTTGTTCTATTGCTTCTGTTTTCTCTCCGAGGCATGAGGCAAAGTCATCAGCTGAAAGTGAGGGACGAAGAAAGTGAGAGATGTTTGAAGAGATGGGAGAAGTTATGAAGTAGAAGTTTTGAAGGGCAGGAAAGTGAACCTATCGGAGGAATATGGGAGGATTACAGAACAGTGAGTGTCCTCTTAAGATTTCCCATTCACACGTAGGACTCTTTCTAGACACCTTTCTTCTGGGTCTGCACCTCCTTTCAGGAAAGAGTTCCTTTTCTTTTTTTAAGATTTTATTTATTTGAGGGCGCCTGGGTTGCTCAGTGGGTTAAAGCCTCTGCCTTCGGCTCAGGTCATGATCTCAGGGTCCTGGGATCGAGCCCCGCTTCGGGCTCTCTGCTCAGCAGGGAGCCTGCTTCCCCCTCTCTCTCTGCCTGTCTCTCTGCCTACTTGTGATCTCTCTCTCTCTGTCAAATAAATAAATAAAATCTATGTTAAAAAATTTTTTTAAAAAAGATCTTATTTATTGCTTGGTGATAACAGCAGCTGCTCTAGTCCCCTGGGTAGGCATGTGACCCAGGGCTGTCCAATCCTAGGATCTTATTCTCTGGATCCAGTGACTGGACCAATAGGGCCAATCAGAACCATTTCCTGGCTATATTGGTCATCTTTTGACAGGTTACGCTGTGATAACAACCCCCAAATCTTTGAGGTTGATAACAGCAGTGGTTTATTTCTTGCTCCTCAGCTTCAGGTGAGCTTTGGCTCAGCTCTGAGAGCCTTTTTCATTCTAGGATAGGACGTGCCATTCTGTGGCAGAGGGTAAAAAGGATACCGCGATGACTCCTAAAGCCTCTAATCGCATCACTTCTATTAGCATTTGATGGGCCAAAGCAAGTCACATGACCAAACCGATCACCACAAGGTCGTGAAGTACTCCGCTTCCACGGGGAGGAACTGAAAGTAACGAGGCAGTTATGTGGTGATTCATCATACTTTTGCAGGGAGTAGAACTGAATAATTTGGGAAGATAATATAATCATCAAAAAAGGGCAGAAGCACATAAAGGAATGGAAAGTAATCAGAGTCATTCATCCAAGGCATAAGGATTTCAAAGCGGAGAGATCAGAGAAGGCTTCTTGGAGGAAGTGGCTTTTGACCTGTGTCTTGAACAATACCAGAGGATATAGATGGGTACAGAAGACAAGGCATTCTAGCAGACAGGGCCTGAGAAAGCCACAGAAGAGGGAAAGTGGTACATACAAGGAATGGTGAATGGTTTAGTTAGCCTAAAGCGGAGGAACTGGGAGCAAAGAGTGGAAAGACGGCAAAGTGGGTATGTCTGCCGGCCTCCAGGAGCATACAGAGGCTCTCTTCCCTCCCCCCTCAGCTGCCCAGCCAGGGGTTCCTGGACAGGAGAAGGGCCTGCAAGTCCTAGTAAATGAGTCCAGGGCCGGCCAGCCTTTGGCTAGACTCTTATGCCCCTCTTGGTTTGGTCAAATGCAGGTCCTAGCCCAGACTCAGCTTCTCTCCTTGCCTTTCTCAAAGTTTTGTTGGAAATCGTACTCCCAACATTCTCATAAAGGTTTCTCTATGTCTTCTGTTTGTTTCCTCTGCCTGGATCAGCTAGCCTGGTATCCAAAGGATAACCCCAAACTAGGATATTTTAAAACAAAAAAAGAGGTCTCCCTAGAGGCAGGGAGATGGACAAGATGATCCGGTGGAAGGCCCAACCTTGCAAAGAAAGCTTCATGGCGCTGGCTACTCAATTCCACAGTAGCAGTAAAGTGAGCTTCCGTTTTGTTTTGTATAGAGTAAGATCCCAGGATTTATTTTGTTCATAATGTCATAAAAGAAAAATATATAAAAAAAAAGAAAAATATAATGGCCCTTTATAGTTGCATTACAGTGTGAGTTTCATTGTGTTTTGGATTCAGCTTATTATTACAGCAGTGATTTCGGGTAAACGATTATGTAACAGAAAATTTCTGCTTCTTATTATTGGATGAGAATGTGATGATCGGTAAAATTAATTTATTTGTAACAATCTCACCTGTTTTCTTTAGAGTTATCCCATGCAGTACCCAGATGGAAGAGCTGTCTGCGAGGGGGTCCTGGCTTATTGGAATTAACGAGCTACCTACATTGTGGGCATGTGGTCTAATTGATACCGGCCCTGGGCAGGCTGGCACTCTTAATCATTAATGCCCTGCAGCCTGCTGGAAGCATGGAAAGAAACAGGCTGATTAGAACATGCCAGAAGACAGGAACAAAGCCACAGGGAGGCCTCCCACTGCCCTGGAGGGGCCAGCCTGAAGACACAAGCGCGGCTCAGGGCCCTGTTGCTGGGCACAGACCTTGGTGGTCCTGCCTTAAGGGAGGCAGGTAGACCTCTCGCGGGGGTGGCCTCCAATGTCAAACATCTCAGGAGGTGCCAGGGCCCATCTCAGGCCTGAGAGAGGCTTGCAGATCACTCGTGCCATCATCCATGTGCTCAAAAATACGTATTAAGTATCAACTCTGTGCCAGGCACTGGATATAGTAATAAACAAGACAGACAAGCTCTCTGCTCTTTCAGAGTCTCATGCTAGTCTGGGAACAGACACTAAAGAAGTTAGGGAATAAATGAGGAAGATCAGGTCAGCTAGCATAAAGTGCTGTGGGGACAATAAAAGAGTGATGCAGTAAGAGGACTTAGGTGAGGGGTAAGCGCGCTCTGGGTTCTGGTCAGAGAAGGCTGCTCGGCAAAGCTGACATTGATGCTGAGACGGGAGCCATGGGAAGGAGCCAGCTTTGCAAAGGGCTGGAGGAAAAGCATTCTAAGCATTGGGAACAACAGGTGCAAAGGCCCCAAGGCAGGAAAAGGCTGCAATTATGTGAGGAACAGAAAGGAGATGAGAGTGACTGAAGCAGAGTGAGCAGAGGGGAAATGACCGGAGGTGAGGTTGGAGAGTTGAGTAAAGCTCAGATTATACGACGTTTTGTAAAGCCAAGTGGATACCTATTACTGTGCAGCAAAAAGCTTAGAGCTTAAAACAATCATTTCTTTTTTTTTTTTCCCTATGTTTTTGGTTCTCTGGATCAAGAATTTGGATGGGGTGCAGTGGAGAACGGCTTGTTTCTGTTTCTCAGTGTCTGAGACCTCAGCTGCTAAGATTAAAAGAATGTGGATCTCTCAACAGCTGGGGGCTGGAATCCCCAAAGGCTCGGTCACTCACATGTCTGATGCCCGGGCTGGGTTGACTTGAAGATTAGGACTGGAGACCAGAGTGCCCACGTGTGGCGTCTCTAAGTGCCTGGCTTCCTCACAAGGAGGCGGCTACAGGGTCATAGGACGTGGCATCTCGGGGCTCTAAACATGAGTTTCTCAGCTAACAAAGTGGCAGCTACCTCTCCGTTAATGGCAAAGCCTCGGAACTTTCTTGCACCGCTTCCCCTGCAAGCTACTTCTCTGTAATCCATGTAAGGGAGTCACAAGCCCCCTGAGCTCCCAGGCAGGGCAAGTATACTCTACCTCTAGATGCGGGAACAACAAAGTTCTAGAAAAGCATGTGGGGTGGGAGATAGAACTGCACCCATTTTGGAAAATATAATCCACCGCAGGCCTGCAGGCTAAAATTCACACTTCTCATGGGCCCGGGCCTTTGCCAGCCACTCTAGGGAGAGAAGGTCTGAGCTCCCTGAGAAAGACGGGACAAAGGCACAGGCCTCTCTCTAAGCCCTGCCTTCACCTAGAGAGGAAGCCTCCCCAAAACCCAAAAAGGGAGGAGATCTGTGGCCCAGAGTAAGTCCTTATAGAGTCCGCTGATGAAAACTCAGGGGACATATGTCACATTAGAGAGCAAGAGAGCTGGAACGTGTGCTAGGGAGGCTCAGAGAACTGACACTGGATAATAATGATGATGATGATGGCGATGATGAGATACTTACTGACTGCCAATTTGGGACCAGCCACTTAAATATATCTTTCTCATTTGAGCTTCCAAAAGGAAATGTAGAGCCTTAAACGCACATCTCAGAAAAGCAGAATGATTGAAAATTAATGAGCTAAGGATCTATCTTAATAAGTTAGAAAAAAATATGGCAAAAGAAAACTCAAAGAATGTAGAACAAATCAGCAAGATAAAAGACTAGAAATTGAAGAAATAGAAACCAAATATGCAACGGAGAAGATCAGCCAAGCCAAAAGCCAATTCCGTGAAAGTGGATAAATCTCTGATGATACTGACCAAGAAAAACTTGAAAGAAAATAAAAAATAAACAATGTCACACATAAAAAGAAGCATATTGTTATGGATGCTTCAGGCATTAGAAAGAAACAAAGAGGGGTGCCTGGGTGGCTCAGTCGTGTCTGCCTTCGGCTCAAGTCATGATCCAGGGGTCCTGGGATGGAGCCCCGCATGGGCTCTCTGCTCAGCAGGGAGCCTGCTTTCCCTTTCCCTCTGCCCCTGCTTGTGTTCCTGCTCTCGCTGTCTCTCTGTCAAATAAATAAATAAAATCTTAAAAAAAAAGAGAGAGAGAATATTACGAATAATTTTGTACCAATAAAATTGAAGATATACGTGAAATAGACAAATTGCTTGACACGTCGCCTTACTAATACCGATTCAACTTGAAATAGGAAATCTGGATAATCCTATATCATTAAAGAGATTTAATCAGAAGTCAAAAATATTCCCATGAAGAAAAATCTAGTCTTCACTGGTGAGTGGTAATTCTTTAAACACCCCATTAGAGAATGAGGATTCCCTTCTTCAGTGGAGGAAACTGTAGCTCCTGGAGTTCTAGCAACTTGCCTAAGGGCCTAAGAACTAGTAATTGTCAAACCCACGATTTGAACCTTGGATGACCTGGCTTCAAAGCCATTACTCTCCCCAGCCTCCTCTTCAAATGCTATAATTAGCAGCATATTTGTGAAGGTGAAGGACAAAGTCTTGATGCAAAAGCATATAAAAACAGATTCCAGATTTGCAGAGATAGAAGGTAAAGCTCTGTCTGCCCAAAGAACTCCTAGATATGAGGAATCTCGTTATGTCCACACAGAGAGGGAACCTGGAGACGATCCGTAGGATACCACCCTGCTGTCCTTCAAGACCTATTTCAGTGTCACCACCGCTTCCCTGTAGGGCACCGTAAATACTGTCCTGGGCCCCACAGTGGCCCAACAGTGCTGTATCTGGGCCTCTTCTACATATTGTGTGCTGTGTATCCTTCTCAGCAATGTTTTCCAACCTTGAAAACTTATGGCCTCCTAAGAATATAGACCCCAGTCTGAAAAACCTACATTAAAAAGTTAAATGCTGGGCGCCTGGGTGGCTCAGTCAGTTAAGCATCTGCCTTCAGCTTAGGTCATGATCTCAGGGTCCTGGGACAGAGTCCCGCATCCCTGCATCAGGCTCTTGGCTCGGCGGGGAGTCTGTTTCACCCTCCCCCTCTGTGCTCTCCCTCTCTCGCTCTCAAAGAAATAAATAAAATCTTTAAAAAAAGAAAAAAAAAAGAATGTTTTTGTCAAGGAGTATTTTTAAGATTTTCACTCAAATAAAAACTAAATATTCACATACCAAATTTTGTGGTCCCTGAAGATAGAATTTATCTTTGTAACAGGCATCAACTGCTCCACGATATAGTATGAGATTTCATTATCTCCCTAAATCAAAATTAAATCCAGCTAAAGTTCTGTCGGAACACTAGATGATTGTTCCAGCTCTTCCCTTCCCCCCAGGTAACAGGATTTTACCCAACTACATTCTTTGCCAGGTAACTCTGCAGGTTGCTCCTTTGGGCAGAGTATGTCTCTCCATCCCTTGCCTCCAGACTTGGCCCCATGACTTATTCTGACCGGGGGTATTTTAGCAGACTTGACATAAGCAAAGACTTAAAATAGGCTTGTGCACTGGGGGCTGGTGGTCTGGTGCTTCTTCCCTCTCCATGAGATGAACATTCCCTGGCTAGCCTACTGGTCTTGGAAGGAGGATGAAAGACACGTGGGGCAGAGCAAAACCACCCCAACCGAAAACCGCCTATACACAATGAGCCCCCAACTTGTCCCTAAACACATAAGCTAAGTAAGTGCTCACTGCCAGTGACTGTTACACAGCATTGCTAGGGCCATAGTTAATGGACCCACACCCCCTCTTCCCAAGATTATCAGGACCTCGGCTCATGCCAGTTGCCACAGCTGTGCCTTCCTCCTGGGCTGTGATGTCCTCCTGAAGGTGGGGGTTCTGAGGCAAGTTCACAGCTCTGTCCCGTCTGTGGCAACTTCAGCCACAGCCCCCTGTGCCAGGCCTCCCCAAATGGTGGCCCTGTGCTCAGTGATGGCCTGGGTTTGATCCTCAGACCCATAACCTGAGCAACTCATTTGATTTTTCTTTGCCTCATCTGTAAAATGGAAATAATAATAGTACCCCCCAGAGTTCTTGTGAGAAATAAGTGAATATATAAAAAGTGCTTAACACAGCGACTGGCATAGAGTAAATGTGCAAAAAATACTAGCTATGATTATTATCATGGATTTATTCAACCAAATATTCTTCCTCCTAGGTCCTCCCACCTCTGAGAACCTACATTCGCGTGTGTTCAGGTCCCTGCTCTGAAGGGATTCATACCTTCCTTTCCTTTATCACCTTGAAATCTCCAACGCATCTGAGCTGGGCCTATGGGTCTTCAATCTGGGAATCATTAAGCCTTCAACCCTAAGGCTGTTAGGTAAGCCTGTGTGGAAGTTGTGTTCTGGGCAGCACGAGGCTTGCAGATTTTCCTTTCCATGCAGAAACACACAAATCCTCATGGGGGCCCAGAAAGTCCAAACCTCAGAGACACAGTGTCTGGCTCTTCCCCCAGGAGCAGTAGAATGCCTTTCACTCTTCTGAGGTGAGCCCACAGCTGAGAAAAACTAGACAGGACTATTCTCTCAAAAGGTCATTCTGCTATACCTATTTCTCAACGCTATACCTAATTCTCCATAATCTCCACTATTGGACTGTGAGTTCCTTGGCTGTGTTTTATTCACTGTGAAGTCTGGAGCCTAGCACAGAGCCCACACTTAGTAGATACTTGATAAATGTTGGATACATGAATAAATGAAGAATATGGGTTATAGGACCAAGGCAATTTCTAAACGAGGGGTGGTGAGAAATCAGCATGAACACCCACAGTGCGCCGTCCCACATCAGCGAGAGCCCACTGAAGGGCTCGGTCCAGAAGCTGCTGTGGGCCCGATGATGCACAGGAGACTTAGGAAAGGAAGAGGCAAGATGTGGCCTAAGGCTTGAGAGGGGCTCAGACACTCAGCAGAGGGCCACTGGCTTATCAAGCCAAGAACATCTCGAGCAAAGGCACAGGACAGGAATGAGTTTGCTATTTGTGGAAAATAACAAGGAGACCAGCTTGACCTGGCTGTAGGACTTGTGACAGGGAGTCAAGCGAGATAAGCGTGGCTATTTCAGGCTGTGACCTGAGCGTAGAGACCTAGAAGTCAGGCTGGGGGTGGGTCCTGATGAGCCAGGCAACAAAGAATGGGTTCCTGAGATGAGCCATGACAAGCATCCACTAGTAGCAAGAGCTCTCTTTCCTCTCATTCCAGAACTCAGCAAGATTTTAATCTAAGCCAGAGATTCCAGATATGAGCCCACTAGAGGGGCAGACCACTCAGCTCCTCTAGGAGACTAGCTTTAAGAGAGTACCAATTTGTATTGGCAAGAATGTGTGGTTGCAAGCAACAGAAAAACTCTAGCTAATGCAAGCAAAAGATGATTATATTCAAAAGAAATGGGGATGGCTCACAGAATCAAATAGTGAAGAGGCTAACCCAGAAAGATGAGCAATCAGGGCGCAAAATCAAGAGAGCTTGGGTTAAGGATAATTTCTTTCTTTCTTTTTTTTAAAGATTTTATTTATTTATTTGAGAGAGAGAGCGCGCGCGAGAGAGTGAGCACGAGTTGGGGGGAGGGGCAGAAGAAGCAGGAGAAGCAGACTCCCCTCTGAGCAGGGAGTCCTAGAAGCAGAGACAATGTGGGGCTCAATCCCAGGACTTGGGGATCATGACCTCAGACGAAGGCAGCCACACACACAACTGAACCCCCCAGGTACCCCTAAGGATAACTTCTTCGTGGTACTGCTTTGGGGGATCAGTGAATTCCATTTTCATGCCATTCCATTCAAGATTCAAGGGGAAAAGACCATCTGATTGGCCTAGCTTGGGTCCCATGTCAAGCCCTTGGCCAAGCAGTGCAAAGAGACTTCATGAACAGTCCACCAAGACTATAACCGCTGAAGCAGTACCCCAAGCCAAAACCCCAAAGCTGGTTCAGCGGGAAATGGAAAGTGGAAAGGCCAAATAGTCATTTTCCACAAGGTGTGAGTACTGGGAAAACCTAAGGCCTGTTTGCTCTTGGAGGGTTGGGAGAGAGGAAATATGGAGCAATTACCTGAACTTCTAGGTATTTTGATGGTTAATTTTATATGTCAGCTTGACTGGGACACAGAATGTCCAGATATCTGGTTGAATATTACATCTGGGTGTGTCCGTGAGGGTGTCTATGGAGAAGACTGGCACTTGAATTGGTGGATAGAATGAAGTGGATTGACTTCCCCCCCTCAACCCCGCCCACACGCAGATGAGTAATAATGTTAACCAGATATCTGGGTATCCTGGGTCCCAGCTGTCACATAAAATTAACCAATCTGTTGAGGCCCAAATAGATAAAAAAGCTGGAGGAAGGTAGACTTCCCTCTCTGCCTGACTGCATGAGCTGGGACAGTGGTCTTCTCCTGCTCTCCAAGCTCCTGCTTCTTAGGCCTTCAGACCCAAACTGGAGTCTACACCATTAGTCGTCAGGCTCTCAGCCCTTCAGACCACACCACCGACTCCCTGGGTCTCCATCTCATAGAAGGCAGATCACGGGGACTTTTCGGCCTCCATAATTATGCGAGCCAATTTCCTATAATAAATCTCATTTCCCATTTTACATATATAGTTGTGGCTCCCATTGGTTCTGTCACTCTGGAGAACCCTGAATAATACAGCATACATAAACAACTGGACCCATAGGCTTCGGAACTTAGAGTCCACCTCAAGTTCCTCCCTTAGAGGTCTTCAGAGTGACCGAGGGAGTGAAGTCACTCACTTCAGAGTGACCAGGTCATCAGAGTGACCTCCCTTAGAGGTCACCAGAGTGACAGCAAATGCGCTAGTGTGGAGGAGGGAACGAATTAAGGGTCAAGGTGGGAACTGAGAACAGTGTTGAGAAATGAACCCATGTAATTTAATAATTTAATAGTTCTAAGGGGGAGCAGAGCAGGACTTGGCATTTCCAGGATAAGTCAATCAAAAACAGGCCCTTTCTCAGTCTCTGAAATGCTAAGAGGGTCAGGGTGCCCCTCAACCTTCCCCAGTCTCCTCATATCAAAATGGAAATTCAGGGGCTCCTGGCTGGCTCACCTGGGGGAGCGTGTGACTCTAGATCTCAGGGTTGTGAGTTCAATCCCCACGCCGGGTGTACAGATTACTTAAAAAAATAAGTTTTTTAAAAAAAAGGAATTTCAG
This sequence comes from Potos flavus, assembly GCA_028534135.1. Taxonomy (NCBI): domain Eukaryota; kingdom Metazoa; phylum Chordata; class Mammalia; order Carnivora; family Procyonidae; genus Potos; species Potos flavus. The sequence goes on from CM052895.1 coordinate 27,118,050, forward strand.
AGGATAAGGAGCAGGGGCAAGCAGGGAGAAACCTTTTGCCTCATTTAGCTGAAATAGACTTGAATGGGGGCAAGAGTTTGTTAGGAAAGTACCCAGCTTGCCTGTTCCTAAAGCCTGGCACGAGGAGAATGGAATCATTTGGGAGTCCCGATGTTGAACAGCTGGGAAAGAGGTAGACTCATGGCAACTGAAATCTTCACCCACATGATTGTAGCCTCCCCTGAACCTGTCCCAGTCCTGGTTCACCTCAGCCTGAGAGAGAGAATGGCACAGAGATGTGGAAGCTTTTTAGCAACGAGGTAAGCTTAAGGGTGGATGATATCAGGAGGAGTAGATGAAAGGGTTTTGATAGACTATCCATTTTTTTTTAAAGATTTTATTTATTTATTTGAGAGAGAGAAAGAGAGAGAGCGCGAGCACAATCGGGGGAGGAGCAGAGGGAGAGGGAGAAGCAGACTTCCCGAGGAGCAGGGAGCCCGATGCGGGACTCGATCCCAGAACCCTGGGATCATGACCTGAGCCGAAGGCAGACGCTCAACCAACTGAGCCACCCAGGCGCCCCTATCCGTTCTTTTTTTTTTAAATAAATTCCTTTTTTTTAAATAAAGATTTTATTTATGTCAGAGAGAAAGAGAGAGCACAATCAGGGGGAGCAGCAGGCAGAGGGAGAAGCACACTCCCCGCTGAGCAAGGAGCCGCAGGACTTGATCCCAGGACCCTGAGATCATGACCCAAGCGGAAGGCAGACACCCAACCAACTGAGCCACCCAGGTGCCTCTTGACTCTCCATTCTTTTCTGCTCCACTCAGGGCCTCAGGAAGCTGACCTCTGTGGACTGTGTTGCCCTGGCTCCTTGCCCTCAGCTCTGTGCTGGGTTTGGCCAATGGGAGGCAGGCCAGGAGACAAGCTGATCAGAGGAAAGAGACCTAAGGGGGTTTAGTCCCCACCCTCAGCCCCCTGCCCGGTCACGGTGTTGGCAGCAGCTGTGTCCCTTTACAGAAGGCCGAAGCTCCTGCGGGGCCATGGCTCGCCCACAGACAGCTCTCCCGGCTTCTGGCAACACCACCCCCTCCTCTCTCCATTCCTCTTCCCACTGGAACTGGGAAAGGCTTTCTTCTGTGGTGAGGCCCTGGGGACCTCTAGGTACTTTGCTGTTTCCTGTAACTCTACCCAGGAAATATTCCCTTCACTGCCCCTCTTCAATGTACCATCTCTTTACTTTTCTTTTCTTTTTTTAAGGGTTGGGGGGTGGTGCCTCGGTGGCTCAGTTGGGCTCAGGTCTTGGTCTTGTGATCCTGGGATCGAGCCTGGGGCCACACGCTCATCGGGGAGTCTACTTGTCCCTCTCATCTGCCCCTCCCCCACTTGTGGTCATGCTCTATGTCTCTCTCAAATAAATAAGTAAAATCTTTAAAAAAAAAAAAAAAAGAAGGAGGGAGGGGCAGAGAGAGAGAGAATCTCAAGTAGGCTCTAGGCCCAGCGTGGAGTCCTATTCGGGGCTCCATCTCACAACTCTGAGATCATGACAGGAGCTGAAAGCAAGAGTCCGATGCTTAACCGACTGAGCCACCCAGGCACCCTACCATCTCTTTTCTGAAGGGCCCCTGCCAGGTATAGTATCTTACTGTGGCACAGCAGTGTGGAAACCCTGTCCCCTTGGCCCCTTTGTGAACGTCCCTACCCAGGGCTGCCTCAGATCAACCAACAGTCATCAAGGAATCTCAATCAAGTGTTCTCTGTTATTTGGCAGGACTTGTACAAGGTTATTCTGTCATCTTCCTGCCTTCACACATGGAGAATAGTAACAGGGCAGAGACCGACCACCCGGGAAAGACCATTCAGCCAAGCAGAGGCCCTCTGGCCTCAGTTGCCCAGAAGAATGAGTTGGATCCCCTTCAGTCCTGCCTCAGTCCTTCCTACTGCTATCTCAGCCTGTTACTTGTCCCCTCCTTGGACTCTTTTGAGCAGGGATGCCAGGTCCCCCCTTTATAATCTACCCCTAAACTTTAGCTGTCTTCCACTTGCCTCCTCCTTTGCCCAGAGCTAATTGTTTTTTCTGTCCTCTCTCCTACTTCAGAGCACGGCGGGGGTGGGGGTGGGGGGACAGGGAGGAAGACTGAGCTTTATACACCCACCCCAGACCTTAGTTTCCCCAGGAAGCAGCAGGCAGGGGGAGGCCGGTCGCAAACTGAAGACAAGACAGCTGTTCATTAAGGAAGCTAAGAACCGAGGAAGGTGAGTAATAGTGCCAGGAGCAGAGCCCAGCATGACCAGCTAAGTGAGCAACAGCATTAGGGTTGACCGTGGGAAGAGAGGAGAGCACAGGAGAAGGGAGGGGAGGGAAGGGTACGGAAGGAGAGGAGAGGAGAGCCGGAGCCCAAAGCAGGCAGTGCCCAGGGCAGTCGCTCCCAGAGGATTCTCTCAGGATAAGACAAATCCAGCCTGACCCTCCTTCTCCCAGGAGCTGTCATCTTAGAAGAGAGGACAACTCGGTCACTTGGTATGGGGCAAGGAGTGGTCAGGACATGGATGTCACAGGCAAGGATTTTACTCATTCATTTCATAAATACTTACTGAGTTTCTACTACATACAGGAGCCCAGCAGTGAATCAGAGAAACATAATCCCTGTACTCAGGGAGCTTGCTTCCTGACGCGTTTAAAATGCAAACTCTCTACTATGGTCCACAAAACCACCCTTGGTGTGGAACCTGTCCCGCCCAACTGCATTTTGTGACCCTCTCCCCTCTTACTGTCCTCTAGCCACAAAAACCTTGCTTTATCCTGAGTATGCCAAGTTCGTTCCTGCCTCAGAGCTCTTGCATTGGCTGTTCCCTCAGCCTGAAACATTCTTTTCCTGGATCTTCCTTCTCATGGCTGCCTCCTTCGGGTCTCAGCCAAGAGACCAAACAGAGAGAAAAAGCACTCCAGGTAGTGGGAAAAGCTTATTTGAAAGTCCAGAGGTGAGAAAGAGCTGAAGAACTGAGAGGAAACCAGAGTGGCTGGGCAGAGAGGGCAAAGGGAAGTGATGAAGCCAGAGTTCCCCTGAAAGCCAACTGTGGAACAAAGGCTGTGATCCCGGGAGGAGGGATGAGGGTCAGAGGAGTGAGCCAAGGAGACCTCAGGAGAAACTACCTGAATGTATTACTGAGTTGGTCATGGGTTCAAGTACCAAGGGTGTATTCTGAAAAGATTTCTTTTTTTTAAAGATTTTATTTATTTATTTGTCAGAGAGAGAGAGCACAAGCATGGGGAGCAGCAAGCAGAGGAGAAGCAGGCTCCCCACAGAGCAAGGAGCCCTACACAGGGCTCGATCCCGAGACCCTGAGATCCTGACCTGAGCCAAAGGCAGCCGCTTAACCGACTGAGCCACCCATGTGTCCCCTGAAAAGATTTACTAAGAATCTTGAAGCATGACCTGGGGCAAGTAAGAGGGAAACATATCTCCAGGGGTTCCCAACCCCCTCTGTCAAGAGTTGTCCTCAAGACATTAACTACCTTGTACTTCAGGCTGGAAAGCCAAGAAGTCCGTAGGGCACAAGGAAGGCCTGGGGCAGACAGCCAGAGGACAAGGTCAGGGGCCTGAGGGCGAGGCGCTGTGTGGTCCCACCCCTCAAACGGATGAAGCCAGCGTGGGGCAGCCTGTCATAGCAGAGAGTAAGACGTGAGACCGAGAGAATGTGAAGTGAGGCGTAAGATATAACCCGGAGAGTAAGATGGACACAAGTGAGGCTGGAGAGGGAGGCTGAAAGTAGGACGGATGAGCCGTTCACGTCGCAGATGCAGGGGGGAAGCTGGTCCGGGCAGGCACACGTTCCTGACACAGATGGCAGAGGGAACTTCGGGGGTCTGAGGCCCCAGAAGGCATCTCCTCTCTGTAAGGTGTCCAACCAGGCCACTGCCCATCCCTTCGAGCCCCCTTTTTGGGAGTTTACTAAGTTTCCTGCAGCATCATTCCAAGAAAAGGGTAAGGAGGTAGGGCCCTGATGCCCTCCTCAAGGACCTCCACATGACCAGTGTGGGCTGAAAGGCTAGGAAGATTCTCAGCGTTCATGACAAAAACTGAGAGTGCACATTCATTCAGGAATCAGTGTCTGTTTCCTGAGCATCTACTATGTGCCAGGCACTGGGGGTGCAGAAGCCATCAAGAGCACCGAGGTCCTGGTCCTTACCGAGCGCACGTCCCGGGAGGCAACGTGCACACCCGAGACATGCTCTGTGCACACCTCACTGTGTCCATGGTACAGATGACTGCTCCCTGGTGGGGATCTACCACGCTACTTTGCTTGCTCCCTAATCTCCTCCCCGCCCCCATCCCTACCTCCCTAGCCCCACACTGACAGCCTCCAGCAAGCAAATGATTCCAACCCCCTTGAGCTAGAGGCCAGCTCATTCTCTTTTCTCCATAAGTTTAATTTTGCCAACAGCCAAAGGCAATGACAGCAGCTCTGGAAATCTGGCCGCTGGTACTCTGGGCTGGGATAGGCAGCCCAGAAATAATTGCTTCTTTGAGTGTTTTATTGGAATGTGCACGTGCTTCTTGCTTCTGCTGGGGGGTATTGCCTCCCAGGGCTGCTTCTTGATGTGAGGGAGGAACCAGGCCTGTGAAGTTGGTGGGGGCTGCTTCAAGGAGAGGGTGGAGGGTGGGTCAGCCTCAGGGCTGTACCTTGTCCATTCTCCTTCCTCCAAAGTCACATTATTCAAGTAGGAGTTTGGAGAACACCTGAAATCCTGTCACATGCACCAAAGCCTCACCATTTTGCAGTCACAGAGTCCCCCCTCCCCCCCCATCTGCCTGAAATCTCCCACTGCCCTGGAAGCCCCTCACTCTGATGCTGAGGGGAGTTGGCCCTGAGACTTGGGGTCTGAGCTCTGAAGGCTTCTTTGCTCCAGGAGTCTCCCCCTTGCCACTGTCCTTAACACAGGATGCCTGCTTCTCCTTAATCTGAGTAGGGAAACAGAATGTGAATGATGATGAGTCCCGATTTCCCTGGGTGTGGAACCAGCCAGATGGATCCTCACGCCACATCCTGGCTCCATCCGCCAGGCCTGGGACTGCACCAAGATGGCTGCCTCCTCTGCAGCTGCTGTCGGGGGTGAGAGGAGGGAAGAGACAGAGGGAGAGAGCATGCAGGGGAAATGACTGTAAGAGAGGAAGAGGTTTCATTTACCTGCCCCAAATCTGGTGGGGCCTTCTCAAGGTCACTGAGACTGTGTCCCTGACGCCAGCCCAGTCAGTGCCTCTCAGCCTCCTTGGGGATCTCAACCCATACCCCTCACTTGGTGTGACCTTGGTGAGACACGGGGAGAGGGGCTCCATGGCCATGCAGTTATTTCAATTCTGGGTCTCAACTGAAATCTTGAGATTACAGGCCTGCTGACTATGCTCTTTAAAATAATCACCCTTTGGGGCACCTGGCTGGCTCAGTCGGTGGGGGTGGGGGAGGAGTGGGGGCAGCAGAGGAAAGCAACTCTTGATCTCGGGGTTGCGAGTTTGAGCCCCACACTGGGTGTAGAGATTACTTAAAAAAAAAATAATAAAATCTTTAAAAAAATCACTCTTCATGTAGGTTATGATATGGTCTTGAGGGACATGAGGCGATGGCTATCAGGGTGGGTGCAGGGACCCATCGTCCTGGGTAGCAGTCCCTGATATGGGACACAAAGAGCTCGGGCCTGGGGAACTGCTACTTGGAGCTCCAGTCCTGCAGCAGACCCACAAAAGTACTGCAGTATTTAACTCCTTCCCTGTCCTGGCTCCTGGAAAACTCCTACTCATTCTTCAAAATCCTGATCAAAGATCACCTCTTTCTACATGCTTCCCTGATCCCTTTTTAGGCAGAGCTGATCACTCTCCTTCAACTCAGTACTTGACTCTGCAAACAGCCTCATCATGAGCAAGTTACTAATTACCACAGAACATCTGTAAAATGGGGGTAATATCACCCTTGCAGGATTAGGGAGGAACTAGAGATAAATGTATCCTTTTTTTTTTTAACATTTATTTATTTGTTTGAGAGAGAGAGAGAGAGCTTACACACAGAGGGAGAGTGAGAAGCAGACTCCTGGCCAAGCAGGGAGCCCAACTTGGGGCTCGATCCCAGGACTCCGGGATCATGACCTGAGCCGAAGGCAGATGCTTAACCGACTGACCCACCCAGGTGCCCCGATCAATGTATCTTGAAAACCTAGTATTGCACCCGACACGTGGTCATGGCTCAGAAAACGACAGCTTATGGAGTGATGATGGCAGTGATCACTTTCTCAGGGGTCAGTTTACACATCTGTCACCTCCAGGAGTCTGCGGACCCCTTAAGGACAAGGGCCACAGTTAAATCAATTGCTATATCCCTAGCGTCATGGCTGGCTCAGAGCAAGCACCCAATAAAGGTTAATAAATGTCAGCATTATCATTAGGATACTTAAAATAATACTCACTGGCCTTTGGTAAGGGTTTGCAATGTGCCAGGCACCATTCCAAGCAATTTACCAGGATTATCTCACTTACTATTCACAACGACCCTACGTGGTAAGTGTTCTCCCTATTTCACAGACGAGGAAACTAAAGCTTACCAGGATAGGACAATTTGCCTGAAGTCACACCGTAAGGAGTGAGAGATGGAGGCACTTTTTGAACAAGGTCAGTCTGTTCCAGAGTTTTGCTCATAGTCCTGTCCACCTGACAACGGGAACTGGCCTTGGTTCACTTATGTAGCCCCTGAACCCCGCACGGATCCTGGCACCAAACTGGCTCCCCAGTCAATGTCTCTCGGATAAGCGGATGAGAAGAGGAGAGGGGAAAACAGAAAGTCAAGGCCAGATGAGACCGGAAGAGGGCTAGGGAGAGCGCTGTGTTCTGGCACTCAGGTTCACACACCTTTTCTGGGGCTCTCGCCATTCCTATCATCCCAGGTTCCAACTGTGTTTGAAAGGATGTTCCCTTGAGAACAGACTGAAGCTCAGAAAAATGTGAGCTGGGACTCAGGTGCTCCCTGCTCCCCAGGCAGCCCGTGCCCATCCCCAGGATGGCTGGCCTGAGTTGTAGGGGACACAGAGAGGTCTGTGGTATGCGACTGAGCCAGCATCGGGGAGAAGAGGAAACAAAAGTAGACCGCAGCATCTCTGTGCCTCAGAGGGCTAGCCTTGGGAGGCCATGGAGTCACTCCCACAGCCCCCAACTCCTCCCCCCCAAGCTCCACATTGAGGGCCTGACCTCGTTCAGCAGGTCATGGCTCGGAGGATGACAACCTTGATGGAGGGGAATCTGTCCTGGGAGTAGGTGGAAGGTCTCTGGTCCTTGTTGTCCCGTCAGTGTCCCTGGGGTGGAAGTGGGTCCTGCCTGCCCATCTGACCTCTGAGGTCCCCATCTGACCCTGACCAGGGTCATGGGGACCTCGACCAACTCGGTCCTAGCCCAGCCCCGCTTCTTCAAGCCCAGTTGGTGCTAGGGAGGGAAAGGGAAATTTTAATTTACATTTCTCCCCTCCATTCAGAGTATGGACAGCTATTTTGACTGTTTCACTGGAATATTCTTGAAGTCTGAGTTTCTTTTTCTCATTATGGCTCGAAAATTAAAATCTCTCTGCCTTGGGCAAGTGAAGGCTGAGTGAGGGATGGCTGCGCCACCGCACATTTCTTATTTAAGTCAATTCGAAAACACTGACTGCTTTCTCTCAGGGCAGGTGACCGGGCGAAGAGGACAGGGCAGACTGTAGCCTCCCTCCTTCCCACGGCACCGGCATTAACCCTCCCATTATTTCTGTAGCCCTCACTGACCTGGCCTAATCACAAACTTAATAACACCCTGCGCCTGGAAAGCTCTTGGCCGTGCATTACTTCCAGCTGATCCTCACAACAGCCCTGCAAGGAAGGAAAGCAGGTGTTCTTGTCCTTGTTTTTATTAATGACTTAACTGACGGCCCAGTGCATTTTACAGAGGAGACAAAGCCACCGCAGTCCTTGGGGAGGGCAAGCAGGGTGAGGGTGGTCAAAGTTGTGTCCCTTCCCTGGCAGGTCTCCTTGCTTCTGAGAAGACAGCTGGGACACGGCTGCCTCTCCTCATTGCCCCCAGAACACTGAATGAGAGACCCACTCAGGAGTGGCGTGATCTAGGGCAGGTCCTGAACCGTGTCTGAGCTTCAACTTCCTCATATTTCAAACAGCGGTTGACCTAAATCATGCCTAGTGTCACCTTGCACTGCCTGTGCCCAGACCCCAGGGGGGAAAGGAAGACAGTGTTCTCTCTGTTACTTTGCTGCATTTCTGTGTTTTTGGCTCTCTGTCCTGGGGGGGGGGGGGGGGTGACTGCTCCACCCTGTGTGAGAACACCCAGCTGTCTTTGCCCCATTCTTCTTTTCTCTCTGTAGATCTCTCCTTGATTTACTCAGAGACTCTCAGAGGAATATCTGGTGCACGTGGGCTCTTCTAACAGCTCTCCAGAGCATCCCCTCTGAGAGGGGCCTGGAGGAGGCGGTGTGGTGGGAGATGGCTCCTGGACCACCTCAAAGCCCTAGCAGCACAATTTTCACTGAGCGTATTGGGGGGAGCCTGGGGCCTTCCAAGGTCTGGTACAGGGGACACCGGGGCTGGGGACGCCAGTGGGCTGCCTCTCACACAGCACTAGAAGTGGTCACTACCCTGTCGGCAAAGAGTGGCACCGGCCTTCTGCCAGCATGTGCTCTGGTGGCGAAAAAGAGTTTCTCGTGTCACCTTTGCCCCCGTCCCCAGCTCCCCCAAGGACCTGGTAGTTTTCCACATCCTTCTATTCCTTTTTGCGGGACTCCAGAGAACCAGGAGCCCAAGGCACCATGTGACCCTAAACCTCTCCAACAACCTCATGTTTTTGTTCCTGGTTTGAAATGACAGTCACTCTCACCCCCCTCTCCTCCTCCCTGGTGAGTGCAAGCAGAGGGCAGGACTGCTCTCTTGTCACCACCTCAACCCCCATGGCCATAGAGGGAACTCCAGACCTAACCTGAGCCAGCAGGAGGGACAGCCTGGGCAATGAAGGGCTTCCCAAAGCTGGTGCAGGAAGGAGCGCTGAGGGTGGGAGGCGGGTGTGCGTGTGTGTGTGTGTGTGTGTGAGTACCTTCTGGAGATAAAGGCTTGGGATTGCAACTCAAAACAGAAAAGGAGGCCATACAGTTAAGGCAGAAAAAATCAGACAGGTCTGGGGTCAGATTTCAGCTCTATCTCAAGCTGCGAAAATTTAGGCAACTACCGGAATCCTAGATGTCCTCCTTTGCTTTCCACAGTGCTGTCAACCCCACAGTGGTGTTGCAGGATTTAATGAAATAATGTGCATAAGACACTGACCAAGGCCTTCAGCATATACCTCAGGAAATGGGTGCTATTATTCTTATTATTGGGATCTATGTTATTGTTGTCCTAGTTGACAGAGAGTTAGAAATGGGGATTGGAGGCAGACTTTCTTGTTTGTGGAGATAAACAGCCCTAGCAATTCGAGGGGAGAAGCACTCTGAGGTCTTGTGAGGCCCCAACCTTATCCTCAGGTGCCGTCCTGTTGCCTCACACGCAGACCCCAAGGCTTCTGTTTCCTTGTAGCAGCTCACTTTACACAAGGAACAAGCTGCATTTGGGGAACTCAGAGTCACAGAAACTGGGCAACCCAGTCCTTCCCACTGTCAGATAAAGGGGCCCCTGTTCTGATTCCCGTCAGTGGCAAGGATGACGCTCAGGCTGCCACTGAGCATGAGGGCAAGGCCAGAAGGAACAAGTGTTGGGTAGGTGCCAAGGCCTTCGGAAAAAACTGAGGTCCCAAGAGAGAAACCAGAGCTGCCCCAGTGGAGACTGCCTTCCACTTTGGGCCACTCACTCTCTGCTCGTACCCCTCCTTGTTTCTAGTGCCTCCTGCCCCCATCTCTGACAAGGAGGGTAGGACCAAGCTGAGACCTCACTGGGTAGGTAGGTGATATCACAGACACTGGGGTTCCTCTCCTGGGGGAGGTGGTTTGGAGTGCTGGGATCGCCCCTCCGCTAGGTCTGGGCCCCAAATATGACCGGAAGGCCAGGGAAGTGGGTCACAATCCTAAGATCCTGAGAAGGGAGAGTCCACAGTTGGCAGCTTCCTCTCAGCCCATCTCCCTTCCCCAATCCCAGTTCCCTGTTTCTTCTTTCTATTCTGGCTTGCTCCTCTCCATTCTCCTTCCTCTGCCCCTTCTTCTTCCTCCCCTCCTTCACCATAGGCTGGCTTTGCCAAGTGTTCAACTTCTGTTCCCAGCCCCTCTGCACAAACTGCGAATCCCTGTTTCTCTTGCTCCCCTCCCCACCCCCCCCAGTGCTTCACCCACAGGCAGGGATTCCTGCCTTCTCTGGCAGAGGCTTAAAGGAGAGATAAGCCCCAGGACTGGGGTAGCTCAGAACCTTTTAGGCACACAGCGGTGGGGGGGCGGGCGGCAGGGGCTGGCCTGTGTGGAAGAGGAAAGCATGAATTAGCTCCCAAGAGCATAAAGATGCCATAGACAAATGGAATGTGGTATTGATCGGGCTCTGGTGACTCATCACCTCAGAGGAGGGAAGCTGGGACAGTGACGTCAATGTTGGAGCTGGCAGTGATGCTGGCAGCTGCACCCCACCCCTGCCCCAGGACCTTCTCTGGACTTGCTAGCTTCTTTTCGCCTCTCTATTACAGGGGAGGGCTGGGGAAGCTGATTTCACCTTTACCACGTTTAGAACCACGCATTTAATGCATTTAGAACGTGGCTTTCTTAGGCTGAGACCTTCCTTCCCACATCCTCACCTCCACTTCCCTCTGCTCGTCTTGGTAGATGTTCTAGTGCGCACGTAAGTATTCACCATCTCATACATGTGTGTACAGCTTACGTGCACGTGTGTGCACATACGCACGCACGCTCGCACACACTCCCACCTGCCATCTGCTTCTCTCAGTGTGGGGAGTAAACTGGGCTCCCAAACAGAGCTAAGGTACTCTAGGGGGCTGACTCTCTCTGCCAGGATCTGAAGAAAAACTCCCATGTGTTTTTATCCCCAGGCATCTTAATGCCATGTGCCTCTTGACTTCAGGGTCCACAAAATTGAACCAAAGTCAGCCTAGTATCTGAATAGGCATGTGTGTCCCTGAATATATGCATTTTCAACATCACATTGCAGAGAAATTGGGAAGGGAGGAGGTTGGCAGGGGATGGGAATATGTGGAGGAAGATCATTTGAGCAGAGCCACAGACTTTAGAACCTGACTCCAAGACAAAAGTCACCATCATCCCCCTCTCCCATGCACCCCTAAATTGAATGTATCTTTCCTTCCACATCCTGGGAAGAGAGATTGTTGAATCTCACTTGTCACCTAAGTCCCAAGAGCCCAGCTAAGCTGGGGCAGAGTAAGTGTTCCATGCATGAATGTGAATATTAATGTGATGTAAATCACATGCAAATGCATTGAAAGCAAAAATAAATAGCTTGCAGGTCTTGAAAGAGAACAATTAGCCCAAAGTAAAGGCAGAGGAGGATCCACAGCCCATGTCCTGGGGTGACTCTCAGGGTCTGGGTGGAGATCGAGGCCGCTGCCATCCTCTGGACTTTTAACATGTGGAAATGGTTTGTTTTGGCCACGAGCAACCAGCTGACAAGTATTTGTCAAATGTCCCCCCTGACACGGTGGCAGAGGTGGATTTTCCATCAAGCTAATGAAACTTAAGCTCCTCATTTACACAGGTCTCTTCCAAAGCCGGCACTTAATTTTATGTTCATAATTTTGTATTATTTTTCTTAAATAGGGCTTCCCCAAATTGAATAAGCTTTGGGACAGACAAAATGTGGGTCCATCTCTGCAATGAAGAGAATAGACTCTGTTCTTAATTGGATTTGCAGCCTCCTTTGAAAGCATCTCCATCAGAGATGCCAGTCTGTCCTCATGACACTATATGCCCCTTCCTCCGGGGGCAAGATGACCTCCCAGGCTGCTCCTGGTTCCAGAACTCACCAACTGTCTGCCTTGAGGCTGGTGTAGGAGGAGGACGAAGGTGGCTGCTGTGTGATTAAAGGGAATGTGGCCCTCATGCCCAGACCTCAGGGAGCAAGTACCTGATAATAAATAATAACACCTCACATTTGTAGAGCCTTCGAGAGTTTCTAAAGAGAATCTGTCATTGGATCGTCACAACAACCTTGAGGCAAGGAGGAGACGTATTATGGAGATTTGTGGTAGACAAGGAAACTGAGGCTCAGGGAGGTGAAGCTACAAATAATAAGAACTTAGATTCACAACACTAGTGTACCAGCAAGCTATTATTATTGTGTTCATTAAATCTGCACCACAACTCTCGAAGCTAGATACTAGTATCACCTTTATTTTAGAAATGGGGAAACTGCACAGGAAGGTTAAATAATTTGCCTTAGCAAGACTAAAGAGTAGCAGAGGCAAGATGCAAACCCAGGCAGTCTGTCTGCAGAGTTCATGACCTAGATCACGTTACTGCTTGGGATAACTTGTACATGGTCATGGGCCAGAATTCAAATCTAGATCTGTCTGACCCCAGAACCCATTCTCGGCACCATTAGGCACTACCATCTCCCTAAGGAACCAGGAAACGTCAGCCACTAGTGGCCAGGGGCCGAGAGAGAGAGAGAGAGAGAGAGAGAGAGAGAGAAAGAGAGAGAGAGAGACAGGGGACTGGTGGGAAGTTGAGGTGATTGGTTCAGGGACCAGGGTCTAGTCAGGGAAGGAAGGACAAGTACCAGTGCGGGAGGTAAGCCCGCCATCACCAATCTCAAAAAAGCCTGGAAAAACTTCTTCCCTCCTGGGCCCTCCAGAACCCAAAGTCTTTGGCCATCTCTCCCCACTCCTGCAATTCCCCGACAAATGAGATCAAGATTATGGCCAGAGTGTGTTTGGGACGATCACCATAGCAACAAAGTAAAGGACGATGGATTGGGGGTGAGGGTGAGTTAGGAGTCAGTTGCAGAAGTCCAGGAGCAAAGTGAGGAGGTCCCAAACGAATTAAGGTAGTACCTCCAGTGTGCAGAAGAGAGCCACTGCAGGAGCAAACAAAGGGTGGGCAGGGATGTCTTCTTCAAAGGGGGCCCCCGCGGAAGAAGAGGGATAAAGAATGCGGGAGGTATGGGGAACAATAAACAATGAGGCGTGTAGCAGGAGCAGCTCCTAGAAGCTGCCAGACGTGATAACATCCCACCTTCCTGCTCTCTGAGTCCCCCCAGGCTGTGTGTGTGTGTGCGTGTGCGTGTGTGTGTGTGTGTGTGTGTGTTAAAAAGTGTCAGCCCAGGGCTCTGGGGCCACATCACAGGGAGGTGAGCTATGGGGAGCATCAGAGAAGCGTGATTTAGAGCCTCATTCCCACTGCCCTTCACTGTGCTGCAAGGACAGTTCAATGTAATATATAATTACCGCTGCCCAACAAGGCTGCACTGTACACAGAGCTCCCCACCTTCCTCCCGCTCCCTCCTGCCTGCTTCAGACTATAAATCAGTTTTCAATCCTGAGTGCTACCTGTAAATGTTCAAGCACAGGATCCTCGCCTCATAGTCCTACATCCCTGGGGGGTGATTCAGGCTCTGAGACTGATTCCCCAGTCCTGATTCTGACATCCATCCCATCCCCTAACTGACGGGAGGAGGGGAACTGGGAAAACTGGAATTGGCTCTAGGGTTTACGGGGCCCTGGTTTGAGGAATAGAGGTGGATGGTTCTGTGTCTTGATTCAGCCAGGCCTGCGCTTCACGTGCTCTGGATCAACGGGGAAGAAGGTACTGAAACCAACCACTCCTGCCAGAATGGCAATTTTCTCCTAGTCCTATAGGATGTGCCAGAAGGAGGCAGGTGGGCCCTTCCCCAGAGAGTCTCAAAAACACAGTGCCCAGGGGCGCCTACGAGGCTCAGTCACTTAAGCATCCAACTCTTGATTTCAGCTCAGGTCATAATCTCAGGGTCATGAGATCGAACTCCACGTTGGGCTCCTCACTAAGCAGAGTCCACTTAAGATTCTCTCCCTCTGCCTCTCCCCCTGCTTACACATGCACACATTCTCTCTCTCAAGATAAATAAAATCTTTAACAACAATAACAACAACAACAGGGCGCCTGGGTGGCTCAGTTGGTTAAGCAACTGCCTTCGGCTCGGGTCATGGTCCTGGAGTCCCGGGATGGAGTCCCACATCGGGCTCCCAGCTTCATGGGGAGTCTGCTTCTCCCTCTGACCTTCTCCCCTCTCATGTGCTCTCTCTCACTCTCTCTCTATATATAAATAAATAAAATCTTTTAAAAAAAAGAACAACAACACAAAAACCCACAGTGCCCTTACCATGGGCTGACATGGGGTTGAGGAGGCACCAGCCATGGCTTTGCCCTGAGCTGGGATGGGAAATCCCATGGTGTACCTTGGGGGTACATAAAAGAACCCTGCGCGTGATGAAAGGACAAATCAAGAGTGGACAGAGAGGACTTCTTGATTTGTACCTAGCAAGTACCTTGAGGACTTTGATTCTCTCTTTAAAAAGGGAGATTTGGATGTGTCCCTTATCCCCTTCCTACCCCTCTGCTAGGATAATGGCAATAGTTTCCTCGATGGTCTGCTTACATCCACTACTACCCTTCTCACATTCTCTTGCTGAATGGAACTCAGATCATGCCTTTTGTTTCCCTGATTAAACCTCTTTGTCAGCTTTCCTCCTCCCTTAGGAGAATACCAAATTCCTTACATGGCTCACAAGACTTGACCTTGCCCATCTTAGCCATATCAACTCACTGGATACCACTCTTTCTCTCATTGCTTTCAGTATCCCCAGCACTCCTGCCACAAGGCCTTTGCACTAGCAGTTCCTGCAATCTGAAATTTCCCCTGGCTTCTACTCTTCCAGCTCTGTTCCTATGTCACCACCCTTCGCTAATTACTTCATCTGAAGTAGGTCCCCCTTCCTGTCTCAGCACCCTATCTGTTTCCTTTATAGTACTAATTACACACACATATGTGTGTGTGTGTGTATATATATATATATATGTATACATATATATATATCTAAAGATTTTATTTCTTTATTTGACAGAGAGATAGAGATCACAAGTAGGCAGAGAGGCAAACAGAGAGAGGAGGAAGCAGGCTCCCCGCTGAGCAGAGAGCCTGATGCGGGGCTCGACCCCAGGACCCTGAGATCATGACCTGAGCCGAAGGCAGAGGCTTAAACCACTGATCCACCCAGGCGCCCCAGTACTAATTATATTTTATATAATTTGTAATTCTATATTCGTTGGCTAATTTCCTCATTTTTTGTGGGCTGCCCCCAC
The DNA here is from genome assembly GCA_028534135.1 of Potos flavus. Classification (NCBI taxonomy): domain Eukaryota; kingdom Metazoa; phylum Chordata; class Mammalia; order Carnivora; family Procyonidae; genus Potos; species Potos flavus. Next base: position 27,133,320 of record CM052895.1, read on the forward strand.
TAGACCGGAATTTCTGCGAGGGCAGGCGCCAAAGTGTCTTATTCAGACACTGTATTCCAGGTGCTTAGCATAAAGCGTGGCACATAGTAGGCATTAATTAAATATTCTCTGAATCAACTGAATGTATGGGAGGTGCTGCCAGAGGAAGTCTTAGCAGTTGAAGCCAAGTCTGCCTACCCTGCCGCGTCCCCACTGACAAACAGCAAACAATCAGAGCAGTTCTTTCCCTAGTTCAGACTTGCACCGGCCCTGGGATGGAACCCTTCTCCTTCTCCCAGAGCCTCAGGCGTTTTTCCTCTCTTTTGGGAAAAAACTTTCAGCCAGGCCCCTCTGGCTGTCCCTGGAGCTGCCCCTCCAGGGACCACGGGTCAGCATTCGCCGCCTCCCACCCCCATTAAGGTCCCTGGGTTGCTTCAAAGCATGGTTCGGACCCCGCTGTGCCCACTGGTGGGGGCAGAGAAGAGCATTGGAAGGAAGAGGGAGTGTGTGGGCTTGGGACTCGAAATGGGGACAGCGAAGGGAGTCTAAGGAGGCAGCTCTTCCACGCATTATAATATCCATAAAGTAAATGCAAATTAACCGAAAGCACCTTTGGAATAAGCAGCTTTTATTGAGGGAGCTGCTCTAATCCCTAAATGGCTTTATTGACCAAGAGGCGCTTCCTAGCGGGGGAGGGGGTGGGAAATGTGAATGAGCTGTCAGGAATTGCTCCGCAGCGCCCTTGTCCCAGCACTTTTAGATTCCAGACATGCTTCTCGCGGCTAATGGAACTTGCAGATCTCTAACCTCGGCTTCTACATTCCGCTCCCCTCCCCCACCGGAGTCTGGGGAGCCCAGCTTCCGGGTCTGCAGGAGGCCGAGGCTGCAGGATGCCGCATCGCGCATCTGGACGATGAGGGAATGGGGGACGCTAAGCCACCGAGTGTGGCTACTGTGACACAGCTCTGTGGGCTCTGTGGTGTGACTACCCCTGGGTGCGTAAAACGTCCGTGTGTGTGTGAGGGTGTGTGGGCTGCGTGCACCAGCGGGTTTGTGTCTGTTGACCCACAGCCCAAGGAACTAGAATCACTGCGTCTGTGTCTTTGCAACTGTGTGTGTCTCTCCCGGTCCCATTCCCAACACTGTCTCCAAACATTCGTACTCCTCCTCGGGTGGGGGCGGGGGGCTGGCCTCAGCTGAGGAGTCTTACTTTTTCAAGGACTCATGACTTCTACCAGAATGATAAAAAACTGATGACACACGGAGGCCCCTGGGCTCTGGAGGGAAGCCAGAGAAGAACAACTGGGGACACAGTAGAGGTTGGTGGGGCTTGGGGGCTCAAGGACCTCAGAAAGCTCACTCCGGCCCTGTTCAGATTGTAGAGTGTAAGGGGATGGAGACAAAGGAGGCCCAAGAGATGTTGGAAACAGCAATATTCCCAGCCTGGCTTCCATTCCCTGGTTTGCTCTCTCTCTCTCACCCTCCCAAAGCCCTCCCCTTGGCAATGGAGCTGGGAAAGGTGAAGCTGGCTATGCCACTGTCCCAGCCTCTGGCTCTCTGACCCTCACCCAAAGCCAGGCCTGCCCAGAGATGGAAGGAGGGGCTCACTTCTCAGGAGCAGATGTACAGAATTCTGAGATGGGCAGGTTCACATAAACAGGCCTGGGAGCGCGGAAAACTGGAAAGCTGTCCCTTGGCCATGGACCCTATCAAGGCTAAGTGGCCTCAGGGATCTGTAATAATGGATTTAGGTCCAGGTGAGTTGTCACTGGGGGAAGGAGAGTCCAGAAGCTTGCAGAGCATATGCTAGAGGGACTCGGATTACAAAACCAGGGACTCTTCTCATTGGTCAGAAAAGCCTTCCCAGCAGACCTGGGCTTGCAACACAAAGGGGGTCATTCCACTGGAAAATTCCCCTACCCCACTGCCACTGAGAGCAGCCACTTCTCCCCAGGCTGGCGAGCTAGAGCCCCCTTAGCACAGCCTAGCATACAGTAAGTGTTCAATAAATATTAGCTGTTGCAGATATCTGCATAATCTTCTGGGAGAAAGTCTCTGAGGCTGATCCCTACAGAGAAGGCTGGGCAATAGGATCCTGGGAGTTATGAGGGTGGAGGGCAGTGGAAAGCAGGCATTGGTGCCAAGATGCTCAGCTGGAACACCAAGGAGGCAGGGACCCTGGCCTCCACTGTGGCCCCTCATTCCCCTGCCCTGGCCTCCCAGGGTCCTCTGTCCTCTGTCTGAGTCCTACAAGGAGTTCTCCCTCTGTCCCAGGCAGGCCCAGTGACCTTTCGCTCAAGTCTGCAAATATATTCTTGGCGAGTCTTGGAAATGAAATTGTGCTCAACATTTGTATAGGGCTTTTCTGCAGCCCAGCCCTTTACAGACATTAGCTAATTAAATGGAGGAGGAGCAGAAGGATGAGGGCTTGGCCTCTGCATTGGGACTCTAGGCCCTCCTGACCTGGGCAGCTCTAGTCTCATTCCTCTCTTCCCTTTAAGGTCGAACTTACTTTATAGAGGAAGCAACTCCTGGAGAGTTGGCCACTGAGGCAGAAAGCAAGGAAGGAGGGAGCCTGGCAGTATGCTGAGTAGCTTAGTGTCTTCCTGAGGGCACTGTATCCCACTGCCAGCCGTATCCAGCAACCGGCTGGGTCTGAAAGTACAGTTACAGATCTGTCATGAACGAGTCGGCCGGCTTCTCCCCCTTTGGAGGAGGACATAAGGACAGGCACAGTAATTACAGCCAAAGTGGGTTATCAAAGATCCTTCCAGAGGGCTAAGGGACACAGGTACACAGACGTTTGGCCTCATCTAGGGACAAGGCCGACCACTGAGACCACCTGCAAGTCACGAAACTGGACACGAGTTCCTAGCCTGGAGAAAAGTATATAAACCTCAGTCCCCCCCACTGATCACCACCCCCCCACTCTTCCTGGCCACAAGGGTTGGAGGGGAGCCATCCCAGGGTCAGCGGCATTTCTTGCACTGCCTGCTCCCCAGTGTCAAACCCTGCCCATGCCAGCAGTTGAGTCCCGTGAGCGAGCTGCCCTCCAGCGGGAAGGAGGTCAATTCCCCACTGGGGAAGAGAGAAGAAGCAGGCGAGAAAGGGAGGGAGGGGAGAGACAGACAGAGATAGCGATGCTGGACCAGGACTGAGGGGAAAAATCAAGAGAGAAGCAGACATCAGTTACAGAGACTGACCTAAGGAAGAAAGAGGCCATATTTCAGACTAGGACTGCGGGAGAAAAGAAAGAAGACTGAAGGAGAGAGGGAGGAAGAAACAGCTTCACAGGTAACAACCGTGTCAAAATGAAGGATTTCTTGGCACAGCCTGGGGCAGGCCCTATGTCGGAATCCCCCAGGAAGCCTGACAGAGCTGCCAGAAGCCCCTGGAAGGAGAGCTCCACCTCTCCCTCTCTCCCACTCAAGGACAGCATCTGGGGCGCCTGGGTGGCTCAGTGGGTTAAAGCCTCTGCCTTCGCCTCAGGTCATGATCTCAGGGTCCTGGGATCGAGCCCCGCATTGGGCTCCCTGCTCAGCAGGGAGTCTGCTTCCCCCTCTCTCTCTGCCTGCCTCTCTGCCTGCTTGTGATCTCTCTCTCTGCCAAATAAATAAATAAAATCTTTAAAAAAAAATAAAAAAATGACAGCATCTGCAGGTGCCCACCTCGGATATGTGGGCTCCTTCACAGGCGGGTGTGCCTCCTCCTCCCTGGTCCCATGGCAGGGTCAACAAGCCTGAAGACTCGGTCTCTCCTCTCATGGTGAGTCTATCCCGCCCCCGCCCCCGCCCCTACCCCAGGCCTGCTCCTGTCTACCCTGATCCTATCAGTCAGCCCCGTACTGACTGGGGAGTCAGCAATTCTGGAGGCCCCGCCAAGTCCAGCACAGGAGGGCCTGACCTCCCCTTACCATAATTATCTGTCTCATAAAAAATAGGCAGTGAACTTCATAAAACCAATTAAGATTTCAGGGCCAGGGTACAGGTGCAAGCAGAAGTCCAAGCAGCTCTGGCAACAGTGGGACCAAGTCCAAGGGCAGAGCAGCCCGGCAGCTCCCTCTCTTCAGGCCCAGCCCCAAAGGCTACAGGGTTCCTGCGGATGCCGGATGCCGCAGAACAGGTTCAAGATTAAACCCGAGGAAGGACTGTCTGGTTGGCTGGAAGGGGCAGTGAACCCTGGGATGGTTTCTTCCCTTTTGTGATGGGCAGCCCAGCAGAGCCTGGTTTCTCCCTCCACAGCCCTCTCTGGTTTCAGAAAACCTCAAGAGCTTCCCACCAAGTTACCAAGGCAACCGCAGCTTGCAGGATTCACAGCGACAATGGAGAGAAAGCAGAGACTGACACCAGCCCCACATCTCATGGGGAGCAGGGAGGCAGAGGCTTCAGACCAGAGCCAACATCCCCTGCATCCCTGCTCAAGGGACTGTTTTCCCGGAGTTTGTGAGGTGACACAGCCCAGTCCCAAGTGGGTCAGAAGAGAGCATTACAGCTTTCCTCACGATCAGGTGGGAAGGGACGGGATCTCTCCCACGGCTTCCCACCATGGCAGATTTGCGGCTCCTGGCCCCGCTTTCAAAAGCCAGTGGGATTCTCTTCTGTAAGCACCTGTGCTCTCCATGATGGCCCCCTCGGGAGACAGTGTGGCTAAGGGATAGGACCTCAAGCGGCTTTGGAATCAGAAGTGAGTTTGGCTCTTGGTTTGGGCATTCTCTGAAACCCTGTGACCTTGGGCAAGTCACTTCTCTCTCAGTCTTGATTTCCTTAGCTGAAAATGGGGAGAGCATGAGAGAATCCTCAGGATTTAAAAATATCATACATATGATATGCTTGCACGGGGCCTGGCACTGGATCAGTATAAAAAATTAAAGCTGTTAAATTTTTCTCATTAATATTACTATTTTAATTTTTATTACCAATAAGTGCGTGCCTTGTTTACTCATCTGTAAAATAGGGATCACAATTCAGTGAGTCATGTGAAGATTACACAAGGCACAGCATGTGAAATGCTTCGACCAATACTTTTCCCATAGAAAGTACTCAGTGAATAGGAGCTGTTATTTTGATTCCTATATCTCTCTTCTTCCCCCAGGGCCTCAGATTATGTATGGAGGAGCCATTACTGATCTGGCCCAAATTCTTAGTTCCCTAAGCAGTAGAGACCATGAAAATGTGGCTTCTGGACTTGCAGGGAGTGGGGGGTGGTCATTCCTAAGGGCCATGCCAGTGAACGCTCCACTCGCTTCTGGGCCAGAAATGACTTTGACTTCTGCGCTCCCTCATTTCTGGCTCAGGAGCCTGAGCTTCTTCGAGCGGGCTGATGTCCAGCTAATGCCTAGCATCCTGGAGAAAAGGGGTAAGAGGTCATTTGGAATGGAAAAAGGTTTTGTCCCTACACGGAGGGTCAGATGCCCGGCTGAGGGAGGGGACACAAGAGCATGGATGAGAGGACCGCGTGGGTGGGGCTACAATGCCTCTTCAAGGCTCCTGTCTTTCTTCCTTTGGTCCAGCTGAGGTCTCATTTCTGTGAGGAGTTCTCAGCTATGGCTGAGCAACCACAGACCACTCCCCAACCCTCACCATCTTCCTCCCTGAAAACACCCATAGGCCTCCCGGGGCCAGTCACACACACTTCTGACTTCTACGATCTATGAATTGGCTAATTTGTGATCCAGCCTTCATCGTGTGGGCCACTTCCACACATGGTCTGACAAGGTGAACTGCACGGGTGGGTGTCCCAGGGGCCTCCAGGGTGTGTCACAAGCTAAACGGTGGGCTAAAACTTAAGGCGAAACCTCAGGGAGTGTCCTGGTTGACAGAGCTGGGAGACACAGGGAAAGGGCTCCATGCTTCTCTGCAGATTTTCAAACAAAGAAGGCCCCATCCTGAACCTCTGCCACCCTGGAAAGCTTGACAGTGAATGCCTCTGTGGGAGTGGGCTGGGGCTGGGGCTATCAGGACTCCCAAGACATTGGGGAAAGTGAGGCAGTTGTCATGCTAGACCCAGCCAGGGCCCCCCCACACTGTCTTTGTCTTTCCCTTCCCCTTCCCCCTTCCTCTGTATTCTGGAAGACCTGTTACTTTAATGTTCCCAGCAACCCTGAGGCCTTGTGGGATGAGGCTCCTGCAGAGCCAGACTCTAGGGAGAACCAGTGATGCTGGGTTCTGATGTGAGAAACCAGGTCTGAGGATGACTCAGTCACATCCTCCCCCAGAATAAATTCAGACTCAGGCCTGTGTCCTCAACTCTGCTGGCAACGAAGCCTTTGTCTCCAGCCCAAAGATCCCATCTTTCACAGCAGCCACCATGCCCCAGACTCTCCCCTCATTGTTTGGACAGAGAAAACTTGGAGGTGCTAGAAGCCAAAGGCCAGGCTTTTCTTCTGGGGCTGTGTAACCTGACAGAGGTGTCATCCTTCTTGTGCCCCCACAGGCCCTGTTACTGGAAAGGAGGAACTCCTGACTGTTGGTGGCTTTGGGATGACTGGGTGGGGGGGGGGAGGAAATCTGAGGGACACAACTGGAAAAAAAAACAGGAGCTGGGCCTTGGGAAGCAGCCTCCTTCCAGGGTTTCCCTGAGGGCAGCTGCTCCCCAGGAAGCCCCTACTGTGTCAGGCAGGGTTTGGAATCTGCCACACCCCTGCTCAGCACTTCCTGCCTCACCCTACCGATATCCGCCTCCTAGATACAGGAATAGTCACAGAGAACAGTTAGATCGAGAGGAGGAAAAGGTTGTTCGTTTTTGTTTTCTCCCTATGATGAAGAGCCTAGTGGGCAGGACATGGGCAAAAGCAACACAGATTAATCTGGAAGTCATTCTGAAGAAAATTCAGCTCCCCAACGATAGCCAAACCAGGGTCAGCTGCTGGGGACTGGTAAGAGGCAAGAGTTATACTGTCCCCACACTGGGACCCACCTGGCCTTGGCCATGGTTCCTGGATGGAGACCTGCCCTACTAGCTGATCTCCTCAAGACAGAAGTCAGATTCCTTCCATCCGTAGGAGCCTCAGGGACAAGCTAGAAAAGCCTCTTTCTCAAGTCTCTGTCTCTGCCTGTTAGAAAACGATTGCTACCAGTTCCCAGAGGACTTGCCCTACTCACCCTCAGACTGACAAGTGGACAGACAAAATTTCCCGTGTTCTCAAAGTCCAGGCTAAAGACAGCAGCCCAAAATCCTCTCGTTGGGATGACCCAGGAGCGCCCCCTGCTGTCTGATTTGGCTGAAGCCCGTTGAGGGCTGGAGGAAGGAAGGAGTATTAAAGCAGATCATATTTGGGGCGCCTGGGTGGCTCAGTGGGTTAAAGCCTCTGCCTTCGGCTCGGGTCATGATCTCAGGGTCCTGGGATCCAACCCCGCATCAAGCCCCGCATCGAGCCCCGCATCGAGCCCCGCATCGGGCCCCCCCCGCATCGGCCCCCCCCACCCCCCCCACCCCCGCATCGGGCTCTGCTCAGCGGGGAACCTGCTTCTCCCTCTCTCTCTGCCTGCCTGTCTGCCTACTTGTGATCTCTCTCTCTGTCAAATAAATAAAATCTTTAAAAAAAATAAAATAAAGTTCCAGACAGGTAATTACTAAAAAAAAGAAAAAAAAGCAGATCATATTTGCCCCAGCACAAGGGGCCATGCTGTATGTTGCCTCCTCTATACACTGCCAGAGCCTGAATCAGAGCTGGACTTCCTTAGCGGTCTCTGAGGCGGGGAATTACTAGAGAACTATCGACTGGAGACAAGGACACATGGGGACCCTGCACCCTGGCCTCCGGGCACAGGCCCAGAGCTCTGAGGAGGCTGTCCAGTTTGCAGGTGTTTCTGGCTTCGGAGAAAAATCATGCTCTGCAGCAAAATCAGCATCCTCCAAGGACACAAACCATAAGAGACTCCTAAACTCACGAAACAAACTGAGGGTGGCTGGGGGGTAGGGGGGTAGGGATAGGGTGGCTGGGTTATGGACATTGGGGAGGGTATGTGCTATGGTAAGTGCTGTGAAATGTGTAAGCCTGATGATGCACAGACATGTATCCCTGGGGCAAACAATACATTATATGTTAATACAAATTTTTTTTAAAAATCATTGTCCTCCTCTGAGCTTCAAGAGAGAAAAGGCTGTACCGCACTCAGTGAATCATCTTAGTGAGTGTGTGGTAGGGGGAGTCTTTGCCGGCCTTGGGGAGCACAGGAGAGAGCCCACTTCTCCCCAGCAACTAAATCCCCTAGGTGCCAGTGGGACATGTCCAAATTTACCATTGATTATACAGATAACAATAGCTCTTTCCAAAAGCGCCTCTGGCTCCATGTCTGCAAGCTCGGGAGAGATTTGAAGATTCTTCAGGTCTCTTGAGCTCCAACATTTTATGAGCCTATAGGATTGTACAGCCCGTCCCCAGTGGCTGTCTTCTCTCCCAACCACACACTACTTTCTGCTCCCAGTTCTTCCTTTTAATCTGATTTAAACTCCTCTTCCTGGGGCCTGGGTGGCTCAGTCAATTAGGTGTCTGCCTTTGGCTCAGGTCACGATCCCATTGTCCTAGATTCGAGCCCCATATCAGACTCCTTACTCAGCAGGGAGTCTCTTTCTCCCACTCCCTCTGCTTGTGTGCTCGCGCTCTCTCTCTGTCAAATAAATAAATAAAATCTTAAAAAAAATAAACTCCTCTCTTGCATCCTAAATAGTGGCAGCTAGAAGGGGGGGTGGGGAGGCGGGGGTTCTTTCAACACTTTCCATTTTCCAGATCAGAGATAGAAAGATAGGGAAAGAGACAGGACTTAGAGAAATTGGCAGAAGAGGTAGAAGCAAGATTAAGGAATGAAGAGATGATCAAGACCCAGCAAATATTTGGAAGAAACCATCTGCTGGGCTGGAGAGCTGAACAAGCTTCAGCATTATTCTAGTCATTCTCCCTCTAAACATTTCATAGCTGCAACTCTGTGCACACTCGGAATGTAGGTGTGAGTGCACACACACCTACACACACACCGGTGGATTGTGGGGAAGGCCTCGCTGTGGGGGGCGGGGCTGGAGGGGCAGCAGTCCTCTCGGTCCAGAGAGTTCTGCCCCCACCTACATAATTATCTTCCCCTCATGCAGCCCCCTACCCCCCAGCCTCCAAGCCCTACACCACTAGGTGTTTGTGCTTTCAAAACAGCTCCCTTTCTGAGTGCTACCTCCAGTAAGTGCTGAGCTGTTCAAATGGGGGGAGGGAAGGATGGAAGGGAGGAGAACCAGTTCCCTTCCTTCCAGAGCACCACCCAATCAAACGGTCCTCCTTTACCTCTCCTCTGCCCCACTTCTTTGATCACTGCCAACCACAGCTGCAAAACCAGCCCTCCTCACCCTGAGCGGTGGGCTGCAGGGGTGTGCCTACTTCCCAGGGCAGGAAACAGCTAGGACTGGGGGGGAGGAGGGGCTGGGGCAGCAGCATTCCCAGCAATGCCAATACCCTCTGCCCCCCTCCCCCTCCCTAGTTACAGAACAAAAAGGAAAGAAAGCCCTCGCAGCCAATCCCTACAGATACTTTGCACTTTGTAGTCACCCCAGCTTCCCCAAATCCCTACCAGGCTGCTACCAACCCTGTCCTCCCAAGGTAGCCTTTATTCCCCAGACCTTGGAAAGTCACTCCAGGCTATCTCGTCCTGAAAGACAGATCTGCTCTTGGAATGCAGGGAGACAGTGATGAATTCGCCCACACACTAGCAACCTACTTCCATTAACTCTTATGTCCAAATAATTTCTTTAAATCACCAAGGATGAGGCTGGGGGAGGGGAAGGCAAGTCTGTGACATCAATCTTCAGTGGGGATTCCTTCTTCAGACCCAGCCAGAGCCAGGCAGGAGAAAAGCCCTGCAGACATACACACTCTTGGGCCTTCCCGGACAAAGCAATGGAAATGAGACTTTATCTCCCCACCCTACCCCCACCAATGCACAGTGCCTCCTCTGGCCTAAGTTCTTCCCATCCACCCTCTACCTTGGGTCCTTGGAAAAACCACACAGATATGGGCTCACGGTAACTCTTCCTGGAAGTTCCAGGGCTCTGGCTGCCCCTGGGCAGGATGGGGCTGCCTCCTGGGGGCATCCTGACCCTCAGGAAGACAAGAGAGCATCTCCTGTGTGACCAGCATCCTGGGGGACCCAAACGGACAGGACACGAAAAGGATAACTAAGATCTGTACCACAGCTCCCGGTTTACTCCTTCCTTCTCAAATTATCCTACTTAATGCCCTTATTTTACAGATGAGGAAGTGGAGACCCAGAGGGGCCAATGTGCCAAAGCTAGAAAAGGGACAGATCTGAGTCAAGCACAAGTATTCCACCTCTAGGGCCTGCTGCAGGCAGATTATGTCCTAGTAGAAAAGGGGGCCAGGAAGCAGGTGACATTTCAGTTGCTAAGTGTGCCTACCTACCCTTGGCTCTAGAATACAGGATCATCAGCTCAGACCTACAGTTCTAGCCCCTGTCCTCCTTATACTGCCTGCCTGGAAGCCAGCCTCCAGCTGGGAGGTTCCCATCTTGGGGATGGGTCAGGTGGGGCCCCAAGGGCAGAGGGAATGCTGGCGTTTCTCCAGGACCCAGGAGCAGGAGAAGGGATGAGAGCCGGGCAGATGGGCCTGGACAGGCCATGTGGGAGGGCCGGGCTGCAGAAGAAGTATGCATACACGTGGCCTGGCGGAAACACAGCTCTGCCCACTTGGTGACTTGAACACTTTCCCTTCATCCATTCTCCCCATGGCTCCCCAAATTGCCTGCTTCAGATGTGATTCTTTCAAATGGGCATCCCCCCCGATGAAGGGACTGGCATGTGGAGGGAGGCTGTGGACTGATTACTAACATCACAGTCTTCTTCTAGCAGCAGCAGGCTGGGGAGCTTGCGGCCCAGACCACAACAGGAGCAGCTTGTGATGTTCTGTTCCAGCAGATTGGAGAGAGTTTCCCATGGCTCAGACCTGAGGCTGAGAAGCCAGAATGGGAAAAGCAAGAAAGAGGAGGCCCCCAAGCTCTTGGCCAGCCAGCCAGCTTATTGGTGGCCTGGACTACAGATGCCTGTATGAGCTCTCCCTGCCTGGAAGGAGTAAAGTCAGCATTATCCAGACCTGTGATTCGGATGGCTCCTGGGGCTAACTCAGTGTTGGGGTTCCCATTAAAGGTGTTCAACCTGTCCTAGCCCTTGAAGTTATAAGAAATGAGGGGAGGGTGAGTATGAATGAGTCGCTGGCCCTTGCTGGCTCCCTTCATGCCTCTTAATAACAGAGACTGACCTCCTCTCTCAAGTGCTTCATTAAGGGGTATGTATATATGGGGGGGGGGGTATCTTTGCCTCCTAGCATCTTGTAGAGCTGCCAAAAGTTTGTGTTATCTAGTAGGACCAAAAGCATCAAGAGATGTTAAGAAGAGCAAGAGAGAAATACTTTGAGATTGGATTCAAGGCATGGCCTTCTGTCTGGGAATATTATCTGGTCACCCTTAAACGAAGGTACTCCAAATAGTTGTTCTGTGGGTCAAAGCCACAGAACCCAAACTCTTCAAGGGTGGCTGCAGAAGGAGCAGCAACACAGAAGCCCAGTGTGTTAGAGCTAAATGATCCTCAGGGATTACCTAGACACCTGGCCAAAGGCCCTCACCACCTATTTGGTGATAGAACAAAGTATGGGCTTTTGGATTTTGAAGGGGAAAGCAGGTGATACAGAAGAGAGACTTTCATGCATGGGGGTACTCAATGAATGTTGGATGAGGGCCACTGGTATAGGAATGTGTTTCCAAAGGAGTCCATTGTCCTCTAATGTGAAGAGAGAGAAGGCTAGACTAAGACTGGAGGGTCTTGCCATTTCAGCCAAGGTGATCAGAGGGCCTATTACATCTGGGATGTCTACCAAAATGGAGGTGGGAAGACAGGTTACTATTAGATGGGCTTCCTACACTGCCATGAACCATTCTCAGGACACCTCTGAGCCTATCTGGGCCCTGATCTTTGTCTAGACACTTCCTCTCCAGCTGAGGCTGGGAAGCTGGTGCAGACACCCACAATGTCACTCTTTAGAGTGCTGCCATTAAGAAGCCTGATTAGCAGAACCCCATGCCGGGCAGCTAATGGGTTGGAGACATTAAGCATAAATGGTTTCCCAGACATCAGCACGAGCAGAGAGCTCAGGAAGAAACAAATATTTTAATTTCTAAGAAACACAAGTGTGGGAGGGAAGGGAGTTCCCTCTACTTACTCTGTATCTATTGCTCTCCAGCTTCCACCTGCAAGAGTTCCTGCAATTCTCAGGTCTAGGGATTCCCTGTCCGAGGCAGGAGGGCCTGTGCCAGGCGGAGGACAGACCTTCACTCACCCAGCCACATGGCACTGGAAGAGATTCTCAAAGAGATTCCTGGGTCTGAGTTGGCTATAACCCCAATGGTTAATCTTGTGATAAGTCAAAGCCAATTTCTATGTGCTTGAAGAATGGGAGGAAATTACTAGAGTGGGATATCAGGGATGGGACACCTTTAGACCCAATGTAGTTGCTCTCAGCCGGTGGTTCTCCCAGCGTGGGTGGGACCAGTAGCATCAACATCATCTGAGAACTTGCTATAAATGCAAATTCTCAGGCTCTACCCAGATCTACTGAATTAGTCAACTCTGGATGTGACGACTTATGATCTTGTTTTAACAAGCCCTCCAAGTGGTCCCAATCCATGTTTAAGTTTGAGACTACTACTCTTTGCTCTACCTCAGATAGAAGGGGAATGTCAAGGCAAAGACAAATTAGGAGAGGACGCAACAAGCAGCCTCATTCAATGGAAAAAAAAATTAATTATAACTTCCCCAATGTGGAAATCCAAAGCCAGGCCTCCTCTGATCTTCTCAGGCTGTAAATGTCACAGCAATGGCTAAGTGGCCCTACACCGAGGAGTCTGGGGAAGATAACTAACCCTGACCCTTCGCATTTTGTCGAGGGCAGGAAAGGATAATGGAACAATCATTTCAGGTAATGTATCTCCTACTCAACTCCTCTGAGCTGCCTTTTCCTCCAGCTGGGCCCTTTCGAGACTCCCATTCCTCCCGACCATCTCCCCAGCCCTCTGGCCACCCCATTCATCTCATGTCTTTTTCCCTCATCCAGTGAATGAGAACTAGTTCAACTAGTTTTGTAAGCATACCAGTAGTGAGACCCTACCCCCGGGGAGTAAGACGAAGAAGCCCATCATAACCTACATCTATAACCTATAAAGGGGCAGCCTTTCTTCATATCCTCGCCTCTGTCCCCATCCAGGCCACACCATAAAGACAAAGAGGAGCTACTCTTTCCATGACCTTTTATACCATAACCGAATGGTCATACTTGCAAAGAAAAAAAAAAAAAAAAAGACAAAATTGAGGCTCCTAACCAACCTGTAAGTTTCCTGATGGCCAGATCTGGGAAATAGTTCATCCTCCTTTTATATTTACCATACTAGATAACTAACACACTAGATACCTAATGAATATTTGAAAAATTGAACTGAAGGAAGTACCCAGAAGCACGACACTAATGAGTCTCTGCTTCTACACTAGAAACACAACAGGGATCAAGAAATGGGTCCTCTCTGAAATGATTGGGAAAAATCCCTGTCCTGGCACCTCGGTGCCCAGGAACTGCCATCTTCATCCATTCATCCTTCAGCAAGCATGAATAGCACACATGCTATATGTGAACCCTAGATCTTATGTTCTAGTGGGGAGAAACAAATATAAAATAAGTAAACACATAATATTTCAGGTGGTATTTACTGCCTTGGGAAAAATAAAGTAGTGTAAGGGGACAGTGGGACTAGGGGTCAAGAAAAGCCACTCAGAGGAAGTGGCATTTGAGCAGATACCTGAACGGAGTAAAGGCACTAGACTGGCAGCTCTGTGGGGGGAAGAGAGGTCCAGGCAGAGGGAACAGTGACTGCAAAAGCCCTGAGGTGGGGGCATCTATCTTGCAAGGAGTCCAGCATGGCTGGAGTGGAGTGAGCAAGGGGGAGAGAGTTGGGAGATGAGATCAGAAAGAAATTGGTGCTCAAGTTACACAGGGCTCTGTAGACCATAATAAGGATTTTAGATTTCATTCTGAGTGAGAAAGAAGTCATCAGAAAGTGGTGCACCGAAGAGTGACATATTTTTGTTATATAGGACTAGTTTGCTATTGGTTGTTTGTTTGTTGTTTAATAAAGGGAGATGGGAGAAGGGGCAGAGGGAGAGGAAGAGAGAGAATCCTAAGCAGACTCATGGAGCCCGAAGTGGGGTTCCATCTCACGACCTTGAGGTCATGACCTGAGCCGAAATCAAGAGTCGGACACTCAACCGACTGAGCCACCCAGGCGCCCCTTGGCTGCTGTCTTGAGAACAACCTACAGGGGATGGAGCAGAAGCAGGGAAACCACTTAGGAAGCTATGGCACAGCCTATCATTTTCCCCCCGGAATTCCTCCTCTCTTTCCACATTTTAGCTGGGCATAAGGTATGTTTCCCAACCTCTCATGCAGCTAAGTGTGGCCATGCAACAAAATACTGATTGATGGGATGGCAGCAGAGGGAGAGATGCAACTTTCAGGTCATGTTTTTGAAGGTATAGGCCTGCCCTCTACTTCTTCCTTCTCCCCTTTCCACAAGCTGAAAGCTCATGGGCAGGACAGTGGCAGCTGGACCTGCTATCTTAGGCCACAAGATGGAAGTCACATGATGAAGAGGACAAGCCCCAAGCCCTGAGAAGCTAGGGTCCCCGACCATGTGGAATGACTATTATCAACCCGACTACTTATGCACAGGTTTGCAGTCAAGAAGAATCAATCTTCTATCTTGTATAAAACCCTCTGTCTTGGAGACTCTGATACAGCAGCCTAATCTAGATTGTAACCAACTCAGAAGAAATCACAATGGCCTAGGCAAGTAATGATGGTAGCTCCGATGAGGGTAGGAGTGGTGTAACTAGAGATTCTGGAGATAATTTAAAGGTAGAACTTATGGGGCGCCTGGGTGGCTCAGTCAGTTAAGTCTCTGCCTTCAGCTCAGGTCATGATCCCAGGGTCCTGGGATCGAGCCCTGCATCAGGCTCCCTGCTTCTCCCTCTCCTCCCTGCTCATGCTCTCTCTTGCTATTTCTCTCTCTCTCAAATAAATGAAATCTTTAAAAAAAAAAAAAAAAAAGGTAGAACTTATACCATTTCTGAGGAATTGGATTAGAGGCATTAAAGAAAGAGAAAAGCCAGGAATGACTCTGAAGTTTTGGGGACTGGTAGAATAGAGTTGCATTTACCACAAGGGAGGAGACGGGGGTTAGGGGGGCAGTGAGTGACATTTACATGGTGATGTCAAGTAGCAGCTGGATGTGAGTCTAAAGTTCAGGGAAGATGTAGGGGCTGACGATATCCATTTGGGATTCATCAACATGCAGCTGGCTTTAATGCCTTCAGATAGACGTGATTACTGAGGGAGTGAGAGCGGGTCAAGAACAGTAGGGGTGTG
Organism: Potos flavus; assembly: GCA_028534135.1. Taxonomy (NCBI): domain Eukaryota; kingdom Metazoa; phylum Chordata; class Mammalia; order Carnivora; family Procyonidae; genus Potos; species Potos flavus. Next base: position 27,148,759 of record CM052895.1, read on the forward strand.
ATGACAGTCAGTCCCAGACCATCGCAGAGATGAGGAAGATGAGGTGGAGCCAGCATAGGAGACTATGGAGGTTGGAGAACAGAGAGAGGAGTGCCTTGGAAGCCAAATGAAGAGGGTGTTTTAAGAAGGAATGAGCACAGGGCACTTGACTGGCTCAGTCATTTAAGCATCTGCCTTTGGCTCGGGTCATAATCCCAGGGTCCTGGGATCGAGTCCCGCATCTCACTCCCTGTTCAGCAGGGAGCCTGCTTCTCCCTCTGTCTGCCGCTCCCCCTGCTTGTGTCCTCTCTCTGTCAGATAAATAAAATCTTAAAAAAGGAAGAAAGAAAAAAGGAAAGAACAAGCAACCATCCGTGTCACTGTGGCTCCACAATGACTAAGAGATGACCATGACTGCTGAAATTTGCAATGGGGAAGTCATGAGTGACACAGACAAGAGAATTTTCAGAGGAGCACTGAGGATGAGACAGAAGAAGAGCAGAAGTGAAGATACCTCTGAATTCCTGGCAGGCAGAAATCATCCCAGCAACCTAACTTCCATCCTTCCTTTCACAACTGCCAGCATGCTAAAGGACACGAGGGCTCCCGGCAACTGAAGCTGACCCAGCTCCCCGTCCCCACGTGTCTGAACAACCAGACCAGACCCTGCCCCATCTCATCTCCCAGAGTTCCCAGGCTCTGGAGCCCAGAGCTCCCTGCACCCAGTCTCTGCCCTGCTGGTTCCCAAGGCCGCTGTCAAGGACTGCCCGGGCACGCTAGACAGCCAGGCCTGACTTTCCTGGATCATAATTAGGGCTGCTGCTGCTAACGGTGTCTGGCCCCTGTGGAAGAGCAACCTGGGAAATCCTGATACTTCCAATTTTCCCCCTCAGTGCTTTCCCAGATGCAATTTCCCAGCCAGTACCTGTGCTCCAGCCCTGGGCCCTGGCTGCCTGCTCACTGGGGAGAATGAAGACAGTGCCCTGGATGCCATTCCACGGGGCCTCATCAGTTACTGAAGTCGTCTCCTGGCCATTATTACAGCAGCATCATATTAACGCAGGTGCCGAATGGGGGGCAGGCGGCAGGGGGTGCTGTGAGGTAGGGGTGGGGGCGGCAGACCAGCTCCACAGAGCGCACAACGAACATCGCTAGTGGTGTGATCGGAAAACTGATGGCTAGGAGAAATAGGTCTCCCAGGAGAGCTCTGGAATTTCCAGCAGAGATACAACTCAACAATCCACTCTTGCCTGATAAGCAGACTTCCCGGTGCTCTTCTCTCCAGGAGAGAGAGCCTCCGCAGGCAGAACTCTGGACACTGCCCCATGGCCTGGCGTCCCCAAACCTAGCTCCCCTCTGCCCCAGCAGCCTCAGGTCCTGGCCTCTTGCCCTGCAAAGTGCTCCGCCCATAACGGTCCTATTCCCCAGGCCTGGAGACTCTACCTCATTGCCCCAATGGGCCACCAGCTCTCTAGGGCGGGAGCTGTGGTGCCTCAGGGTCTCAGAGGAGAGCCAGAGGGTTCCCTTGGGTTAAGGGCACTGGGATTGATTGGACCTTGGCTTCTGCTACGGAGGATAAAGACAGAAACCAGCATTTATAAGGCCCTGCTACACGTGAGATCAATATAAGGTCCTTGTTTAAGTATAAAATATATATAACATAAAATTTACCATTTTTAAGTGTACAGTTCTGCGGCAATAAGTGCATTCCTATTGCTGTACAACCGTCACCATCATCCCTCTCCAGAACGTCTCCATCTTACCCGACTAAAATTCCATACCCATCAAATACTAACTCGCCTCAATGCAGGGTCTTGCACATTTATCTCTGGTAATCCTTATTGTGGAATAAGAATTATCCCCATTTTTACCAGTGAGGACACTGAGGAAAAGTAAGGCTGCTTTTCCTAAGGACAGACAGGCAGGGAGAGGATCTGAATCCCAGTCTGCTCAGTCCCAAAGCTTGTGCTCTCTGTACTTCCCCACCTCGAGCTGTCCAGTATGGGCATGACATCACTGAGTGATGTCACTGATGACTAGTAACCTCACACATGATGTCGCACATGGAACTATGGCTGGTGATGGGAGCGCTTCTGGCCAGCGTGCTTTGTACTTCTCGAGAAGGATTCCGAAAGCCAGGCCAGGCACTATTAGTTAGTCTTGTGGTGAGCGCACCACCCAGGGTCTCTGACACACCCTTCTTTAAAAAAATTTTTTTAAGATTTTTATTTATTTATTTGAGAGAGAGAGAGAGAGAGAAAGAGCGGGAGCAAGGCGGGAGGGGCAGAGGGAGAAGCAGGCTTCCCGCTGAGCCAGGAGCTCAATGCAGGGCTCAATCCCAGGACCCTGGGATCATGACCTGAGCCAAAGGCAGACACTTGACCAAGTGAGCCACCCAGGCGCCCTCACACCCTTTTTTAAATTGGTAGCTCTCTCCAAAGTGACTGGGTTCATTCCCAGGGTTCTGGGCCCCTGACACCCCTCGGGCTCCCCCTCCACAGCAATAACGAAAGGAGCACAGGCTAAGTGGCTGGATGGGCTTGGATTGGGATTCTGCCTCTGTTACTCTGTAACTATTTGAGTCTAACTCTTCTGGACAAAGAGACCCCCTCAAGTTAGCTCCAGCAGAGAAGGTTCATGTTGGCATGCTGGGGCCTCTCCAGACCCTCCAAGAGCAGGAGCTAACGCAGGGCATGAATCTAGATGTGAGACTCCTCAGGGGCTGGACGTCCTGGCTCTTCCTTGTCAGATCCCACCCACACTTAAAATGATTCAGCCACACTGGGCAGGTCAGCTTCTCTTCCAGGCTCTGGACACTTCTGGGGAACTCTACGCTGTAGGCGGAGGTTTCTAGGACATGAAATCTGACTGGCCTAGCTTGTCCTTTTTTCCACCAGGCCACAAATTAGAGGTGACTGGCCAGCCCCTAAACTGACCTCGGGTGAGGTCACCTAGGGCGGAGAAGGGTGGTGGTGGGTAAGTGGTGGTTTAAGAAACTGGTGGGCAGAGGGATCCTGTGGTACATAACATGGCCGGCAGCCAAGTTTGGGCCAGTCTCTTAAAGGGAGCTGTGGAGTGGGTAAGTAAATGGGTCTATTACAATACACTAAGTTTGTAAGTTACTTAACCTCTCTGGGCCTCAGCTGTTTTCTCATCTATACAAATGGAACAATAATTCCTACCTCATGTTGTTGCAAAGACTAAATGCGACGACAAAAGTCAAAGCGCCTGGCACGTGTTTTCCCTCTTGCAGGAAGGGCCACTTCCAGAGCTGTATTGACCTCAGCTGAAAAAAACTCAAGAGGGGGTTCTCTCTCCTGCCGCAGATCGAATTCTCCCTGAGGACAAACATCATGCCTCACTCTCTTTTTGTTTTCCTCTTGGCACCTCCACTTGATATATTTTATTCTCTCCTACTGAAATGGGCTTCCCAGCCAATCATCTAGTGGGAGAGAGAGATGAGGTAGTCTCCTTTATATTCCTGAAGGGCCTATATTGCTAGCTAACGCTTTCTAAGAACCAGTGGCAGCATGAGTGATGGAGAGCAGAAAGGGCTCCTATGTCAAAAGGAAGATAAATGTGTCCCTGCGATTAGGAGGACACCTTGATGGAAAGCCTGGGACAAGGCAGCATTTTTCTCTGAAATGCTATGGGACAATAAAAATAGAAATAGGTCTTCCCCCAATGCAGGGGCCTGGGGCAAATGACTTAATTTTTCAGTGGTTAATCTATGTTCAGAGAAATTGTCCTAGGCCTCATGTGATCATTGACTCAGCAGATATTTACAAAATGTCTGCTCTCATGGAACTTACAATCTCAGGGAGAGACACTAATCAAACAATCCCACATGCATACATAAGGACAAACCAAATCACGGTGAGCATTATGAAGGAAAGGAACATTTTCTAGGAGAGCATATACCAAAGAACCCGAAGTAGGTTGGGGAGTCAGACATGTTAAAGATGTTGATCTTCCTCTTGAGAGCAATGGGAGGTCACTGAAGGATTTAAGCAGGGTTTTGCATAGGGGTGCCTGGGTGGCTCAGTCGTTAAGTGACTGCCTTTGGCTCAGCTCATGATCTTGGGGTCCTAGGATCGAGCCCCCCTTCGGGCTCCCTACTCAGTGGGAAGCCTATTTCTCCCTTTTCTACTCCCCCTGCTTGTGTTCCCTCTCTCTCTGCCTCTCTCTGTCAAATAAATTAAAAAAAAAAAAAAAAAAAATCTTAAAAAAAAAAAAAGCAGGTTTTTGCATGATTACATTTGTGTTTTAAAAAGATCACTTCAGGGGACACCTGGGTGGCTCAGTCGTTAAGCATTTGCCTTCGACTGCCTTTGGCTCAGGTAATAATCCTGGGGTCCTGGGATCGAGCCCTGCATTGGGCTCCCTGCTCCACGGGAAGCCTGCTTCTTCCTCTCCCGCTCCCCCTACTTGTGTTCCCTCTCTTACTGTGTCTCTCCCTGTCAAATAAACAAACAAAATCTTTAAAGTAAAATAAAATATAAAAATCAAAAGATCACTCCACTATAATAAAGGAGACTATTGTGGTAATTCCAGCAAGAGATAATGATGTCTTTGACTTTGGTAATGGTGGGAATGGTAGAAGTTATGGACTCAAAAGATATGTAGGAGGTAAAATTAACAGAACTTGATGATTGACTGGAAATGGGGGAGAGGGAATGTGGTCAGGACAAGGATTCTAGCTTGTATAACTGCAAGGAAGACGATGCAGGAGAAGACCACAGGTTAAGTCTTTGACAGGTTGCCCTTGGGGAAATTTTAACAAATCCAATATCAATGTTGAATTGGCAGCTGGATACATGTCTGGAGCTCCAAGGAGAGGTCAGAGCTAGAAAAACAAATGTGTGCGTCACTGGCTCAGAGGTAGTTCAAAGGCAGTAGAGGAGTTCACCTAAGGAGAGAGTGAAGAGAGAGAAGAAAAGAGGACTAGGGTCAAACCCTAAGGAACTCAGATACGTCCTGTAGGGCAGTGGTTCTCAAAGTGTGATCCAAGGACCCTTGGGAGGCTCCCCAGACCCTAAGGGTCCACAAGGTCAAAACTATTTTCATAACCCTATTAAGACATTTATTCACCTTTTTCACTGTGTTAACATTTGCACTGATGGTACACAAGCAACCAAGGGTAAAATAGTTTGCACCTGAGCAGAAATCAAAGCATGGCACAAAATGTACTAGTAGTACATAGTAGTTCACTGCCACACGCATGCAGGAAAAAAAAAATCACTTTCACTTAGGAATGTCTTTTTTTTTTTTTTTTTTTTGAGAGAGAGTGAGAGAGCACATGAGAGGAGAGAAGGTCAGAGAGAGAGAAGCAGACTCCCCGCGGAGCCGGGAGCCCGATGTGGGACTCGATCCCGGGACTCTGGGATCGTGACCTGAGCCGAAGGCAGTCGCTTAACCAACTGAGCCACCCAGGCGCCAGGAATGTCTTTGATAAAACAGTAAATATTATTAATTTTTACTAAATCTCAACTCTTTTTTTTTTTTAAGTAGGCTTCATGCCTAACGTGGGGCTTGAACTCACAACCCTGAGATCAAGAATCACATGCTCTACAGACCGAGTCAGCCAGTTGCCCCTAAATCTCAACTCTTGAGTACATCTTTTTAATATTCTTTCTGGGGAAATACAAAGTACACTTAAAGCACTTCTGCTATATCCCAAATACAATGGTTGTCCCCAGGGAAAGCACTTCTGCAACGATTTGAGTTTCAAGCCAAACTAGCCTCTTTTGTACTTGAAAGAATGATTGAAAGACAAACTAAGATTATTCAGATTTGGTGTTTGGCAGACAGTTTCCCCAAAATGAACAAAGTAAGCTTGTCACTCCAAGGAAAACAACTGACAGTATTTGTTGCCAATGATAAAATTTAAACTTTCAAGCAAAAATTAGAATTTTGGAACACTTGTATCTACCACAATGAGCTTGACAGCTTCCCAATACTTGAAGATTTCTCTGATGAGATTGATGGTGGTAGAATGAATATAATTTTTAAAATATTATATAATGAAATGATCTATGTAACTCAAAGGATCTATATTTTCCAAATGACCAATGTGTGATGTTAAAAAAACCTACTCAAAGTGCAAGATAAGCCAATAGATGTAATAGAGTAAGAATTATTTGATATGGTCTCAGATTCCACATGTAGCTAACCCTTAAGAAATTACTGTGTATGGAGTTTTGGTGTAGTATCAAAGAAGAAGATCTACGATTATTTGAAAGCTAAAATATTCCGTTTTTCAACTCTATGAGTTTTCAACTCCTGATATACTTCAACTAAAACAACAGATTGAAACCGAATGAACACAAAAGCAGAAATAAGAATCCAGGTATCTTCTACTAAGCCAGATATTAAAGGGATTTGCAGAAATGCAAAACATGCCTATCTTATCACTAATGTTTTTTGTTTTAAAAAATATAGTTCTCGGGGCGCCTGGGTGGCTCAGTCCATTCAGCACCTGGCTCTTGATTTCAGCTCAGGTCATGATTTCAGGGTCATGAGATCAAGACCTGCGTGGGGCTGCCCACTCAGTGCAAGATCTGCTTGAGATTCTCTCCCTCTCCCTCCCCCTCTGCTCCTCCCCCTGCTTGTGCTCTCTCTCTCAAATAAATAACTAAACAAAATCTTAAAAATAAAAAACATAGTTCTGTTTTCAAAAAAAAAAATATATATATAGTTCTCTCTTCAACAAAATGTGTTATGCTAACATATAATTGGGTATTGTTTTTAAGGGATTAATCAATATTCTTTTAATTTCTGGGTTTTATTTTTAATACAGTAAATATCAATAGATATAACCCACATAAAAGCTCTGGGAGACCTCAGTAATTTTTAATAGTATAAAGCAACATTAAGACCAAAAAAATTGAGAACTACTAACTTAGAAACTGCAACCCTCTCATTTTAAGAGGTCATTCTATACAACTCCCTGAACAAATAACTTGGAATAAGATAGCTCTAATTCACAAATATTTTTAGGGAAGAGGAAACACTACGACTCATATATAGGCACAATGTTTTGGAGCTGCAGAGATGGGCCCCATCAGTTTTTAAAAGGGCCCAGGAAAAGCACTCCCATCAGAAAGCCCCCACCCTGTCCCTCATTCTTCCCCCAGAAAGTAATGGCTCAAGCGGTCAGTGAAATCCAACATCTTTCTCTGTAAGTGCCACCACCTCTTCCCATCAACACATCTTACCCTTGATTTTTCAATCTGAGCCCGGGAGAGGCAGCGCTAGAGGAAGGGAACATGAAGGGGCAGATAGGGTCAGATGCGTTTCTGAAATGCCAGCACATTCAATTTGTTGGGTATTTTGCGTGAATTTCCTCTTGAGTTCACAGGCTCCTAACTCAGCAGAATTAAAATGGAATGAAGTAATTAGAGCAGCAGACTGCGAGGATGTTCTGGGCCTGGCACACACAGGAAATGTGGGGCAGAGGGAAAGGAAGGAGAGAAGAGAGCCTTAATGCTGAGGGCTCAGCAAGAGACCCATCCCAAGAGCTAGCTCCTTGGGAAAGCCTCCCCCATCCTCCCTAGTCCCTGGATCAGCAGCTCTCTCTTTGGCTCGCTTCGTAAGAATCTTCTTCTGGTCTGGTCCATCTTAATCAGGCTCCAACCTTCCCTTCTAGGCCCCTTTTCAGACACTCCAACCAGACGTATTTTAACTTCTGCTCATACCAAACTCATCATTCTCTGCCTACACCATGATTCTTTGTGCCCTTGGACTTGTATTTATTACACTGTATTGAAATAACTGCTTATACGTCTGACTCTCCCAAGAGAGCAGTGGCTCCCCAACCCCTGGATTTCAAGAACGCGTTGCGTCCTATGCACTAAACCAACCGCCACCTCCTAACAAGACTTTCTCCACTGCTTCCTAAATTAGTTTAAACCTATGAGCCTTAACTTATAAACAGGAGGATGCAGCCTTGCCACAGCATGGTGGGGTGAGCTTGGGTGCTAATGCTTCATTGCTAGCAGGCGTGTGACTGGCTCGGTGACATGACTGTAGGGATTGATGTGTGGGTTATTTATGCCTGAGCCACGAAAACCCCGAATGCCTGGCTCATTGGGATGAAACTGGTGACCCCATTGCATTATACCGCAAGAAAGGCCAGAGGCTCCTCACTCTGCAGCATCCTACTTCTATTTTGACAGCTTTTCCTGTTACACTTGTTGGATCTCTCTGTAGAAGTGCTGCCCTTTCCCGATGAGAGGAACGCAGAGCTCATGGGCCTGTAGGCTCCTGGAACATCAGCTATCCCCCTCCGTGCTCTCGGGAAGAGCAACCGCTCTCTAGAAAGGAAATTCCTCTCTAGAATCCTAACTCTCTCCAATCTAGAAATCCTGACTCTCTCAAAACCAAGGACTCTCCCCTTCTCCCATTTCTGACTCTGGAGAGGGTAGGAAATGGCATGAGAGCCTGCTTTTGTCTCGGTCACATCTGGTAAATTGATGTTCCCTATATAGGCCCACTCCTTTGGATGAAAAAGTCCTTCTCTTAGTCCCACCGTTGTAATGAGGAAATTAACCTTTAACCAGCAAATTTCTCTCATATACACCATTTCTGAGATATGAAAAATATTGCTGACTTTTCATTTTGCCAAGTAAACATAAAACGAAACAAAACAAAGCCCTACCATTTACTATCATCTTTTCAAGGAAATATGCACATACGAATATAACCTCCCATTATAAAGGAAATATTTCATATGGAATATATTTAGATTTATTTGAAGACTCATTACACTGTCCTCGTTTTTTCTCAATTCATCATGGTCGTGAGGTGGGCCCATGAATACTGTGGTATGGAGTTTCGGAAAAACTACACCAGACTGTGAGCTGCTCTGAGCAAGGAGTGGTTTTTCTTCATTTGTGCTTTCCCAGGACCTAACCTAGAGCCTGGCTTCTGAAAAGCACTCGCCACGTTTCTGTGGAAGAAAAGAGAGGAACAGAGGAAGGAAAGAATTCCCCAGTTTGAGCACCATGATAGGAGATAGATGTCAAGAGGTATTGTCCGTGGGGCCCTGGAACAAATCTGTTTCTACTCCCACTCTACTCTGTGATAGAGCAAACAGCGGATTAGCCTACTCCCTTGTTTAAATGTCTTCAGTAGTTCTGCACTGTTGTGTGAGAAAGTCCAAGCTTAGCAAAACACACTAGTCACTTCATAATTGGTCTCTCACTACTCTTTCTAGTCCTCTCACTACTCCCCCAGGACATCCCTTACCTCTACTCATACTAAATTCACCGTTCTCCCCATTCACTGTGCTCCTTTGTGCCTTTGTAATTCTTGTTCCCTCTGTCTGGAATCCGCTTTCTCCCTCCTTTCAGATTGGTCAACTCCCAGCTCACCCTTTGAAAAGATGCAGTTTAAGTGTCTCTTTCCCTCCCTCTTTCACATTAGCTGTTCCCTCCTCCCAGATCCCATGTTACCTGTACAACAGCAATTAGCAACCTGGATTATGATTATTTCTATGCCTGTCTTCCCCACAAGACTGCCTCTTGGAGGACAGGGACCATGATTTTTCCATTCTCACATCTTCAGTGTCTGGCACTCTTTGTGAATAAATGAATGAATGGGGAAAAAACAATGAATTAACCAGCTAACCTCCCTTTCTTGCTGGCCAGTGCAGAGTTGTAGCCAACTGTGGATTAGGGGAACAAATTCAGGTTCCTTCTCCCATAGACTATGAAAAACCATCTAAGACATTCCCACTCTCTCTCCAAAACCCCACTGCTTCCTTCATTACCTGTAGGGCCCAAGGCATTGCTGAGGCCAAGCAAGGAAAATTCAGGGTCATTTCCCCACAAAGTCACTTACACAAACCCATTCAACTCTTCCTTGAAGTTACTTGTGCCAAGAGCAACCATCAGGGAATTTGGTGCTCCATAAAGGAATACAGAGTCTGGGTTGAGGGCTTCAAATTTAGGTTTTGCTGAAACTGAACTTATAGCTGGAGAGTGAATAAAGTCTTGGCATGTTGATTACTCTCAAATACACTTGCCAAATATAAAATGTGAGAAAACATATCATCCACGAAACTATCCTTTCCTCTGGTCTTTCTCGCTTATTCCTAATTATTATAATTTTAATGAGTCACGCTCCCATCAATTTCACAGTAACTTGCTCCACGTCTTCTAGCCATTACAGTCACAAAGTGGGGTCAGGATGTGCTTCTTGACTCACATGTTTAATATAAAACTGACACAGCTAAGACTCCTCTGACCCAGGCTCCACCTGTCTCTAACAGATTAGTTCATTCGCACAATTTCTAAATTCTGGGAAATCGGTGATACCTGTGCCTGTCCGGGTACAGATACATTTTACAGGATGACAGAATTTTAAACTTCTGAAGCCAACAGAACCATCTGCTTAGCAACACTCAGGGCAGGAGGGGAGTGCGGAAGACTGGGAGATTAGGTTAGGGGGTTAGGAAGGATCAAGTGGGAAAGTGAGAACAAAGATATTCAGAGAGGAAAATGACCAAAGAGGGCAGGAAAGGGCCAGAAAACAAAGATGACAAGAAAAAGAGGAGGGAGAGTATAGAGGTAGAAGGATCACACAGGTGAAAGCAATGAGGAGGGGAAGGGCTGAAGGAGAAAGGGCCCAATCCATCTGACCACATGCTCATTTCCTCCAGAGGAGGGGCAGTCTCATCCCCCATATAACCCCCCAAAGTGTTCGATAAGTACTTACTGACTTCAACACTGTTTATGGACAAACGGTTCAATAAGAGAATCCAAGCGTCTGGTCGGGCATAATCCTGGGGCTGGGGTTTGGGCATTCATAGCACCCTCTAATTCCTCTTTCCATCCTAGGCTCTCCATCTCGTCTGTTAGAAGCACGATTTCAGGCTATGGTGGATTTGGAGTCAGCAGGGTCAGCTCCCTATGCGGGGCCCATCCACCCCAAAGGAGGCCACAGACCATGGTTAACCCATCAAGTTGTGATATTCGCCCACTTCTCCCACCTGAAAATAAATAATTCCCTTTGGCTGGATCCAGAAGAGATTCAAACGAAGAATTTTTGATGCGGATGCCTGGTCTTCAGGGCACACTCTGCCCATCTCCCCTTGCAGGGAATGAGTCTTCCTCAGAACTCACAACGGCTACTTTCCTAGGCTTGGTCCTTGAGCCAGCCTCTCTCTATCCCCTTCAGGTAGCTATTGGCTTAACTGTCTCTCTCCTCCTCTCTGGTCTAGCTTCTTCTAAGAGAAGGCCTGAAGGCAGGACTGCTCCAGATATTCTCTGCTCTGCTAGGCTTCTCAATGGCTTCGTGAAGTTTCCAATTCTTTCCTTTCTAGATCTCCCCACCAATCTACCCCTAGAGTCATCTTGGTAGAGATCTCAGCATCTTATAACCTCCTTTTTAATAAATTCGTACTTGATCTCCTTTCATTTTTATAAGTAAATCCAATACTAATAGTGAAATAACATATGTTAACAACAACAAAAAAAATCCTTCAGAGTCTGGATGACTAGCCCCCAACTTCCAGCCCTCTTTTCTCCTAACTAAAATATCCTCAAGCCTCTGAGTTTTCAGTTTAGGCCCCACTGTAACCTCTTTGAGCTCTGCCATTTATCTCTGGAAAAGCACTGAATACAGCAAGAGGCTACGGGCATCCTGACATCTGCCCATCAGCAAGCCAGAAATGATGGCTTCAATTTCCTTTCTCATTTCACTTATTCCCAGGCTTGCTCCCACCCCACCTTCATAGGCCAGTTCTTATTCCAAATAGTCAAAGTAATAAAGCTATTCTCCATTATTTATCGGGTTGCACACTTTCTCCCTGTGACACACGCCCTCATGCCCTCTCTTCTCTCTCTCCATCACCCTCCTTTTATCCCTCTGTCTATTCTCCCTCCTCACTTCCAGAGGGAATTCAGGGTCACTGGCGTTCCCTCAAAGTTCTACACTCTTCCTAGAACCTTCTGCCAGCATTCTCAGCTAGGTCGGTGATCACAAGGCTAAATACATTTTTTAAGATTTTTTTAAAAGATTTTTTTAAAAGATTTTATCTTATTTATTTGTCAGAGAGAGAGAGAGAGAGAGCACGCACAAGCAGGAGGAGCAGCAGGCAGAGGGAGAAGCAGGCTCCCTGCTGAACAAGGAGCCCAATCTGGGACTTGATCCCAGGACTCCAGGATCACATCCGAGCAGACACTTAACCAACTAAGCCACCCAGGGCATCCCCTTTTAAAGACTTTTATTTATTTATTGGGGGGTTGGGGAGAGCACACTAGCAGGACAGGGGGAGGGGCAGAGAGAAAGGGAGAAGCAGACTCTCCTGCTGAGCAGGGAGCCCGACGGGGGGCTCCATCCTAGGATCCTGAAATCATGACCTGAGCCGAAGGCAGAGGCTTAACTGACTGAGCCACCCAGGCGCCCCTAAATACATTCTTTATAATATGTTTTGTATTTACTGATTTCCTCATGCCAGTGTCTCAGGCTATGTATCTACTGACCCTATGTATCTACTGACCCAAAAACCTGCTGTCCCGAGGAGAATTGAAAAATCCCAAGGGGATGCGTGGGCCACAACCCAGTCGAGTTTATCCTGCCCCGTTCCAACAACAGGAATTGTTCTTTCTGAGCTGGCTAACCCCAAAG
>CM052895.1:27161870-27216306 GCA_028534135.1 Potos flavus
ACACACACACACACACATGCAAACCCACTTGGCCCAAAACAAGCAGAGCCCAAAACTGCCTATTTGGTGGTTACAGAAGATGGGAAAAGCATCTTTGTTCCTTTTTTACCCCTCTCTGCAGGTCTCCATTTCCTGACTATCACACAGGGAAGGAAGAGAAAGCAGGAGGAAGGAAGGAAAGGAAATCATGGACTGTGTACCCCAGCCCAGCAGTGCAGGCTGTGGGAAACAGAAGGCTCCTTCCCCTTGTGTGCTGGCATCTCTCTTGCCATTTTACTGAAACTTTGGGGTGTTTTTCTCTCTGCAGCACCCACGCTGCCTCCCTTTCTGCCAAACCTCCTTGTTGTGACAGAATGAGAGGCTGGTGGGTTGGGGGAAGGGGAATGCAGTAGGTAGCCCGAGGGCTGAGTTACAGCTCCCCCTCCAGGAATAGAGGAGGGGGGATTCAGCTACAGACAAATCCCAGAAGCCCCCCTAGTGCTGAACCTCATACATACCCAGAGCAGCTGCATACACACAAAGCTGTGAGCCACACCCCCAAACTCACCCCCACCCCCCACAGGACTAGAACTCAGCCCGCATGGCCAAACATTCAGTAACACTCGCTCAGCCCTCTCCTCAGGAATCTCCACACAGGGCCCCCAGGGGCTCCTTCCTAGGGCTTGGGAAGCACACCCTGGAAAACACAGACACAAGCCCCGGGTAGGAGGCAAAGGAAGTGTGGGCTACAGCCCACATGCTGGGCCTCCCCACTCTCCCTCAGGCTCAGCTCACGTCCAGAGCTTGTCTGAGGGAGAGGCCCCTCAGTATGAAGGAAGGACAAAGGATTCAAGCCCCTCTCAAAGCTCTCTCCAAGCTCCAGACCAACCAGGCAATGAAAGCCAGCTGATATACCTGAACTCCAGGCTGAAGTAGAGAGGACCCAACATTGCCAGGCTAGATCCTGATCAGGAAGGTCAAAAGGACACTCTCAAGGGTTTGAAATGAGGCTTTAAGAGCTCTGCTTCTAGTAGTTACACCAAGATGGATTCAGTCCTCCTTCCTAGACACTGCTAGGCAAGCATGTTCCCTTTCCGTCTCCCTGAAACCTTCTCTTTATTAGGCATTTATACTCTTCCATGTACTTTATGCTTATTATTATTATTATTATTATTTTTTTTTTTAAGATTTTATTTATTTATTTGCCAGAGAGAGAGATCACAAGTAGACAGAGAGGCAGAGAGAGGGGGGGAAGCAGGCTCCCCGCCGAGCAGAGAGCCTGATGCGGGGCTCGATCCCAGGACCCTGAGATCATGACCTGAGCCGAAGGCAGAGGCTTTAACCCACTGAGCCACCCAGGCGCCCCTATGCTTATTATTTTTTTAAGTAATTTCTATGCCCAACATGGGGCCCGAACTCATGACCCGAGATCAAGAGTCAGCATGCTCTATGGACTGAGCCAGCCAGGGACCCCATTATTTTATTTTAATTTAAATAACTCCACCAAGTGCTATTGTAGAGAAAGGTGAGAAAGCTTGAGGCTCCAGGATTTTACAAGACTCACTGGAGATTAAATGGCGAGCCAATGAGGGAGCCAGTATTCACCCCCACGCCTGGGTAACTCCAAACCTTTGCCCTTTCTACTGCTTCTCCAGAGCACTCTACTGGGAGCCTTCTCACCTGCCTCTGAGTAAGCATGAGGCCCTGTCTGGTGGTTAAGATAGTGTTGGGGGAGGTAGAAGAGAAACCTGCCTGACCTTCTTCCAAGGAAGAAGGAAAGTAGTACAGCCTGGATCTGCTGACCCTCGGCTTGACCTCCAAACACTGCAGGCTGGGCCCTTCTCATCCTCGCTGGGTAGGCGATTCATCTGGAGCTATTTCTCCTTCAGGACCCCACACTTTCTTGGCCAGTGTACTGCATGGCCGCAAAAAGCCCAGCCCCAGTTATGCAAAGAATGTGTTGATTCAGAAACATTTTAAAAATTAATTGGCACATGGTGACGCGGGCTGTTTGTTCAGGGCAACGAGGGCTGCCTGAGTTGCGATGTGCCAAGCTCCCTGCTTCCTCTTTCCCCAGTTCCTCCTCCTCCCCAGGTCCTGGCTGGTACTTATGGCTTTCAGGCAGAGAGAGTTCCATTCCAACTCAGCAGCTTCCCCAGGTGGGGTGTGTGCGTGTGTGTGTTTCTTCTTCCTGAACAGACAAGTGGTGAATCCATGTGTTTCACAAGCTACGGAACAGGTCCTAGGAGGACAGGGACTCAGTTTTGCAGCTGCTTTCAGGAAACAGGCATGAGCAGCAATCCTTGAGGCAAAAACTACAGACTGGGCTTTGTTGAGGATGATCAAACTAGAGATTATTCCTCCTGCAGGGGTGCCACCAAAAGTTTATCTCATTTTTTTTTTTTTTTAAGATTTGTTTATTTATTTATTTATTTAAGTAATCTCTACACCTGGGGCACCTGGGTGGCACAATTGGTTAAGTGTCTGCCTTTGGCTCAGGTCATGATCCCAGGGTCCTGGGACTGAGTGGGAGAATCTGCTTCTCCCTCTCCCTGTGCCTTTCCTCCCCTCCGACCACCCTCCCACCCCTTGCTCATGCTTCTTTTCTCTCTCAAATAAATGAAATCTTAAAAATAAATAAATAAAAGTAAGCTCTATACCCAACACGGGCCTTGAACTCACAACTTTGAGATCAAGAGCTGCATGCTCCACTGACCGAGCCAGCCAGGCACCAAAAAAGTTTCTCTCTCATTCTCTCTCTCTCTTTTTTTAAGATAGGGGGACAGGCAGAGAGAGACAGAATCTTAAGCAGGCTCCACGCCCAGCACAGAACCCAATGCGGAACTTGATGTCATGACCCTGAGATCGTGACCTGAGCCACCCAGTCATCCCAAGCTTATCTCATTTTATCTCCTTCCAAATAGGGGTGCTTTTCCCTTCAGTCCAGACAAACATGATTCGTTCAACTACTTGGTTATTCAACAAGTATTTTTTGAGCACCTACTATGAGCCAGAAACTGATCCCAGTGCAGAAATATGCTGGTAAAAGAAAAGCACTGTGCTTTCATCACGCTCGCATTCTAGTGGGAGAAGGCAGATAAGAAACAAGTAAACCAATAATCAGTGCTAGGATGAATATCAAATAAGAGGATATTATAGAGCAGGGATTGGATCAGCCAAGTATGGCCCACTTCCAATTTTGTAAATAAAATTTATAAAGTAAATAAAGAACACTCAGCAGGGGCCTATTTTATTTTCTTTCTTTTTCTTTGTATTTTTAAATTAATTTTTGAATAGATAATATATTCAATGAGTCTAAATTTAAACGAAAAAATAGAAAAGGATATGCAGAGAAGCATCTCTACCAGCTCTGCTTCCTAGCTCTCCAGTTTCCCTCCCTATAAACAACAAATGTTAATTTCTTGTGCATCCTTCCAGAGAAATTTTTCATATAAAAAGCAGATACATGTGTATAGTCTATATTTTCACCCCGAGGAAGCTATTTTAAATTGAGAGATCAGGAAAGGATTATAATTTAGGCTAAGACTCAAATGATAAGAAGGTGGCAGCCAGGCGAAGATCTCAGAGCAGCAGCTTCCAGGGATCTGGAACAGCTAATACAAAGGCCCTGATGCTAGAATGGACCAGGCACGTCCGATGGTGAGAAAGGAGGCTAATGTGTTTGGGGAGCACCGGGCCAGAGGGCAGTGATTGGCGATAAGTTGGAGAGAAATTTGGAAGCAGGAAGATTCTCCTTCTAAGGACTCTTTAGTGTCCTTATACCCCTGCTCCTGAGTTGCACAATGGGCGGAGAGGGAAGTCACTCCTGACATCTAACTCTAGCCTTCTCTGCATCCTCCTGAGTCTTAAAAGGGGGCCACTCTGTCTTTTAAGAGTAGAATTCATCTGTATCTGCTGCATACACTTATATGAACATGGAGAAGGTGTGGAGCAGGACAGGGATATGGAAGGGGGTGTGGGGGCTAACATAATTAGTGAGTGTCTCTAGAAGCAGGTCTTGCAATGGGAACTCTCAGTCTAGGAGCTTGGTAAGGCTTTGTAAAGATGATGATTATCAATCTGAATTGAGCAGATGGGCCCTCTCCTGGTGACAAAGACAGAGAGTAATAACTTTCCACCCAAAGCTTTGCTTTACAACATGTACGGAATTCTCAACTTATCCGATAGTTACATGGCCATAAAGTTTCAATCTCAGGTTTTCTAGAGCACCTGTCATGTCTTTGGTATCTTAGGAAAAGCAAGTGAGGTAGGGCAGCTAGTCCCTATGCCAAAGGAGTTTATAATCCAGCTGGGAAAAGAGAACTTAAACCTGAGAAATAACAGTAAGTTAACCTAAATGGTGCTTACTAGTTCAGAGAAGCTAGAAACCAATGTGAGCAAGAGCTGCCAAACAAGCTCTCATGGGAAGATGAGTTGAGAGCTGACTCTTAAAGGACAGAGAGGATATGGGGTACTTGGCTGGTTCAGTTGGAAGAGCCTGCAATTGATCTTGGGGTCATGAGTTCAAGCCCCACGTTGGGTGTAGAGATTACTTCAATAAAAATTAAAAGAAAGGAGGGACAGAGAAGATATGAATAAAAATAATTATATCTTGTTTAAAAGAAGATAATTTGAATCAAGAGCCAGCAATTGGTACAGTAATGCTCAAAAACTAGAAGCAGTTCCTGCTTCCTTTTCCTCTTTTCTTATTATTGCTACTTATAGTTTACAAAACACTTCCTAAGAAATCACTTCCTTTAATATTTACAATAACCTTGTGATTGGGTATGGCAGGTGTTAACTGGTTGAAGAAACTGAGGCTCAGGATGATTAAATACATTGTCCAAGTCACAGAACAGAAACTGAAAACCAGTTTCAGTTTATTATTACTTATTATAATTTAATAGTCCAGGCTTTATTGTAAAGAGAGCAGCAGGAAATTCAGGCAGGAGGAACAGCAGGAACCAGAGAAAGAAGCAGGGAGCCTAGCTAAACTGAATTACAGGTCAGTTGCACCAGGCCGGCTCTCTCTCTCTCCTCATAGGAGCCTACAGGCTCTGCCTTCTCCCCTATTCCCAGATCACAAGTCCCAGCTCAGGAAAAGGAGGACTTATTGGTGGACAACCTCAGCAGAGTAGGAGCACTGAGCAAGAGAAGTTCACCACTTCTGAAATCTCGTTAGCACTGCAGACCTACACACATGCATCAGACCGGCAGGTTGTCAACGGCAAGTTACTAAGCCCAAGGCCTGGAGTAAATTAGGCCATGTCCCAGAAAAACAGGCTATGTTACTCATATGAAGTATTTATGTGGATTGAAATATCACGTACTGTTTTGTGAGTCTTTTCTCAGGATCCTACTGAGTGGCTGAAAGGGCTATCTTCCACATCCTTCGCTCAGCACCCCCTGAGCTCCTTAGCCTACACCTACCACTTCCCAGAGGGCCCTGGCTGAGATGAGCTCCCTACCTCTTGTCTATCAGAGTCAGGCTACGAGGCCTGGGGCAAGGGGCTTCGGAGGCTGCCTTTGGAATGAGGCTGCCTTCCGGGGTTGCCCCTGGCAACCACGCTGCTCCAGGGGCGTTCATTTCTTAGAGGAGACTTGGGAGCAGGAGGAGGTCACTAACCCATAGGATGCAGAGAATATACGAGTCATTGTCTTCTTTTCCTCCTCCCAGTCCCAGATCCCACTGCCATGGTGAGTACAAGTGCTGTCCCGTCACCTGTCTTCCCCGGGTCAACGGGATCAGCCTGCGATTTTCCCTGAGGACAGGGAGGTTCAGTTGAACATGTCTGGTTTGCCCTGCAGCAGAGATCCAGGCATCCAACATTTTCTGGGCCAGTTCCTGCCCCACCACATGCCCTCAAATGACTAACACCTTTTCACCGTTTCACCCTTTCTCCAGGAAGCCTACCTTGACTTGCCTCCTGTGCCCCAGGCAGGGACAGGTGGCTCTGCTCGTGAAAGCCAGAGCATCACTCTACCATAACACCCATCACCCTACGTGTACTTATCTGTTTTTATTATTAGCTCCTGGAGATCAAGGACTGTGTCCTATTCTAGCATAGAGCCTGGCATGCAGGAGGCACAAAATACATGCTTTTTGGATGGAAAAATCAATGAATGATAACACAAAATCCAGACAGAAGCAAACAGGGGAGGTGGGCAGGTGCTTTTCCAGCACTGGCTGGAGGAAGCAGCACATACAGAGCACAGAGGGGTTTCTGGAATGATTCTGCTTCCTCTAGAAGGAAGGGCATGAGAAAAGAACAAGGAAGGTAGGCCAGGGCCATGCAGGACAGTTTGAGCCATACCACAGGACTCCGCCTGCCCCCCAGAAGGAAACTGGGCCATTTGGAGCAGTGCAAAACCCTCAGAGCAGGAGAAACCTGCATGCCTCTCTGAGGACACCCCACCTTCGGAGGCTGCCCTGGACACAAACCATCAGCCTGACACTCCGCCTGACCCCATCCCTCAACTCAGCCCCCCAGGAAGCACACATCAACGCAGGCAGATCAGTCCTGCCATGTCCCTAGGTCCTAACCCTACCCCTAGCTTTGGTTTTCAATCTTCCATCCCCAGAGGCCTCTCCAAGCCCTCCAGACTGGGGACCCTGAGCCACACCACAATAGTCTGTCTGTCCCCAAGAAAGAAACCGGGCCTTTTGGAGCCAGGCAAACCCTCAGATCATGAGAGACCTCCATGCCGCCCCTGAGGCCACCCCAACATTCAGCAGAGCCCCTGAACACAGACCCGCAGCCTGAACTCCGCATGACCCCGTACTCAACTCAGACTCTGGGGGAACTCGCCTCAGCTCCAGCAGACCGGGCCTGCCAAGTCCCTAGTCTCTAACACTAACACTAGCTTGGATTTTCAGATTCCGTCCCCAGAGGCCTGGCCCCCAAGCACTCCAGACTGGGGACAACTGAGCAACACCACAGGACTCTGCCTGCCACGCCCCAGAGAGAAACCTGGCCATTTGGAGCAGCAAAAAACCCTCAGAGCACGAGAAACCTGCATGCCCCCCTGAGAACACCCCCACATTCGGAGGCCACCCAGAAACAATCCGCCAGCCTGCCACTCTGTCTGACCCCCTCCCTCAAATCAGCTCCCCAGGAAGCTCGCCTCAGCACAGGCAGATTGGGCCTGCCATGCCCCTACGCCATAAACCTAACCCTACCTCAGGTATTCAGACTCCGTCCCCAGAGGCCTGGCCTCCAAGCTTTCCAGACTGGGGAACCCTGAGCCACACCACAGGACTTTGCCTGCACCCGAGAAGGAAACCAGGCCATTTGTACTGGCGCAAAACCCTCAGAGTAGGAGAAACCTGCACGGCCCCCTAAGGCCAACCCCAACTTTGGCTGCCACCCTAAACACACACCTGCAGCCTGACACTCCCCCTGTCCCCTGCCCTCCACTCAGCACCCAGGGGAGCTCACGTCAGCGTCTGTAGATCGGGACTGTCATGCCCCTAGGCCCTAACCATAACCCTGGGTTGGGGTTCCAGGCTTCTGTCCCCAGAGGCCAAGCCCCCAAGCCCTCCAGTTTAGGGACCCCTGGGAAACACAACAGGACTCCGCCGGCATCCCAGAAGCAATTAAAGCTTCTTTAAAAGCTTTATTAAAAGCCAAATTAAACATTTGGGAAAGGATGGGGCTCCTGGGTGGTTCAGTCCCTTGGGCGGCTGCCTTCAGCTCAAGTCACAATCCCGGGGTCCCAGGAAAGGAGCCCTGCATCCGGCTCCCTACTCAGCCGGGAGTTTGCTTCTCCCTCTCCCTCTGCCCCTCCCCCTGCTTGTGTTCTCTCTCTCTCTCTCTCTTTCTGTCTCTAAAATAAATAAATGAAATCGTTTAAAAAAAAAAATTGGGGAAAGGAGAGGGCAAGCTCAAAACAGCATTTTAGAAAGATATATCTGGCCAGGTGTGTAGGGTGGACCTTAGGAGAGAGCCAGCGGGCAGGGAGACTGGCCAGGAGGCTCTTTTGACAGTACAGACTTGACATGTAAAGGGTCTACACAGGAGCAGTGACGCGGGAAATGAAAGCAAGAAATAAGCCACCCAGCCCTGTTGGACAGCTTCTTCCCGCTGCCTGGGAAGGCCAGCAGCTGCCTGACCTTGGTTAATTAGCATCATGTGGTTGCCATCCGGACAGACTGGCCACGCAGCACTCTGCTCTCCGCCAAAATCTCAGCTGCCATCCTAAGTGCTGCCGTTACTTCGAGGGGGCTCAGCGGGAGTGGGGGGGTAGGCAAAGTCCCAAAGAGCAGTTTCTAACCCAGCGGCCCTGGAACAGCGGTCCACTGTATAGCATAGGCATCTTGCAAAGAAAACAATAGAGTTCTCTGATTAGACAATGTTGGGAGATTCCAGATTCAACCAAGAGCAAAGCTGTTTCTTAACTACAGTGTCTCGGGGAAGCCCCATGCCTCCTCCCCCACCCCGTGTTTATCAACTTAAATGGCAATAGAGCCCTTTTCATGCCACACCCATATGTGGCTCCTTAAGGAGCACTCACAAAACGGCTGGAAGACTCTGGAATCAAGTCTGCTTGCCTTGCCTCCCGCAGGACACTCGTGGACTACACACGTGGAGCACGCTGCCGGCTCGCCCACCACCTTCGCCGAGAGGACTAACTTCACCTACCGCGCCCGTTGGAAGCAGGAAGCTGCTTACAAGCCGGGGCTCGGAAGCCAGTCTGCCTGGATTCAAATACTAGCTCTACCACTTAACAGTTATCCAGCCTCTCTGTGCTTCAGTTTCCTTATCTCCACAATGGGGAAAATAGAACCAACTTCAGGGGGATTGTTGGGAGGATTCTATTAGGGAGATAAGCCCTGAAGAGCACGTTGCACTGTGGTTGGTGCGGAGTAATCCCTCCACGTGCACTGCCATTTTTTTTTTTTTTTTTTTAATCTTACACAGCCAAGTATTCTACGATGAGAGCTCAAGCCCTCCAGCCACAGCTCTGAAGTGAGACAACCTAGCAGGGCCTGGTCCAAGGAAGTGAGGGGGTCAGATTCTCTCTGGGAATGCAGGAATGGAACACGGGGCTATGTGATTGGCAGGGGAGTGAAAGCTGACAAGATCCGAGAAGAACCAGGGTAGGTAGCTGGGCCTTAAGATCATAGCAAGCAACTCGGTCCACCATGTGCCCCTCCCTGTCCATGCCAAGACGCTCATCTTCCCCGGGCCCTGTTTGGGTCCTTCCTTTCACAGAGAAGCACCAGGCCCTCAGATATTTCAAGCCAGTGGCTTCCTGGTTGGAGTACTATTACTAAGGTCTGTTTCTACCTACGGAACATTTCCAACATCAAATGAGCAAGCTTTTTCCTTACACCAACAACCAATTCTCCAACTCTCTGGACACCTACAGCTTTATTCAATTCTGACACTACCTGCAGTTAGCCTCAGATCTCACAGGTTAAGGGCTCAGTCTCCTAAGACTGCCCCCACTTCAAATGCCAATCACAAATCCCTGGCCACCTCTACTTCTGACCAGTTATAAATTGGGGGGTTCTTACAATTTCCCCTCTAGGTGCAAGAATTTGCTAGAAAAGCTCACAGAACTAAGGAAAACACTTCGCTTACCTTCACTGATTTATTTATAAAGGGCATTATAAAGGCTACAATGAGCAGCCAGATGAAGAGGTTCACGGAGTGAGATCCAGAAGGGTCCTGAGCACAGGAGCTTCTGTCTCCATGGATTTGGGGTACCTCACCCTCCTGACACGTGGATGTATTCACCAAAGTGGATGCTCTCTGAACGTTGTCATTTAGGAGCTTTTACGGAGCTCTCACCACACAGGCATGATCGATTAATTACCCAATCTCCAGTCCCTCACCCCTCTTCAGAGGGTAGGTGGAGTGGATGAAAGTTCTAGGCCTCTGGGTGCTGGGGTGGCTTAGTCAGTTAAGCCTCTGCCTTTGGCTCAGGTCATGATCCCAGGGTCCTGGGATCGAGCCCCGCATCAGGCTCCCTACTCTGTGGGGAGTCTGCTTCTTTCTCCTTCCGTCGTTCCCCATGTTCATGCTCTCTCTCTCGCTTGCTCTCTCTCTCAAATAAGTAAAATAAAATCTTAAAAAAACAAAGTTCTAGGCCTCTAATTAAGGCTTAGTCCTTCTGGTGACCAGCGCCATCCTGAAACTATCTAAACTCCCACCAAAGAGTTGCCTTATTAGAACAAAAGAGGCTCCTGTCATCTTGAAAATTCAAATGAATTTAGGAGCTCCGCATCAGAAACAAAAGATGCTGTTATAACCCCCATCAGTTAGGAAATTACAAGGGCTTTAGGAGCTTTTGCCAGAAAATGGGGACAATGATCAAATATGTATATCCTATTATGCCCCAGGTACCAACTCAACAGGTGTTTATAGACTCTTACTGTACAGGTAAGAAGCTCATGTCACATCCTTCATGACTCAGGGGACACCACCTCACTGCCTCTTTTACTCTCCCTTCACCTCTTCTTGCCCTCACCACACACATACCTTCCCAGGGCTCACCTTGAACCCAATAGCTTTCACACATTGCAAGGAGAGGCCTTTGGATTTGGAAGGCAGAATGAAGGAATAGGGAGATAAGTCCTTCCACTGATACAGCATTTTACAAAGTGCTTTTATGCACATTCCCTGATTTTGATAATACCCTTTGAGGAAGGTATTACTATTCCCATTTTAGAGATTAAAAAAAACTAGTTTAAAGAAGTGAAATAATAGCCCGAGCTCGCACAGCACATGGAGTAGAGTGAGGCCCTGAGCTCAGCACTTTTGACCTCTAAGCTAGGGGCCTGTTCACTATACCCTCTAATCTGGCCTCCACCCCAATCCAGGACTCAGCGTCAGGCTCACGTACTCGAGAAGCACGGCTTTGATCTGACAGAGAATTTGTCTCTGGGCAGGTCACATTCAGTTCTGTGGATTTGTGGGTAGGCAGCCCCCCGAAATACCTAGCTCTGGCTCTGGGAATGAGAGCGGGTGAGCTGGTGATGGTATTCAGGGATGCCGGAAGCAGAGTCTTGGATCGGAGCTGCTCTGCTCCCTCTTATCGCACTCTCTCCTCTGGGGAGATCTCCAGTAGCTCTGATATGGTTGGGTTCAATATTCTGCCCTGATGTGGTCTGACAGCAGCTAAAAGGCTGGAGTGGGAAGATCCTAAGGCTGAAAATCCCTCCGTGGAAATGTGGTTTCTTGTTAGTACTCTGCATTCTGTATACCAGGGACTCAGGAAGTTAGACACCTCGATTATCTGATAGGTCCTGAGTCTCATTCGTTAGCCACGGTAAGAGGCATCTCACTCTTCTCTAGCCTCCAGAGAGGCCAACCTAAGCACCCTTGGAGAAGACGGCTGTTTGCTTCCTTTGTTTTCCTTTTTAGATCTGTCTCTCCTCTCCTACAGTGGGAACCACTTTCTTCTCACTCAGGAACCAGCTTCTGAATCTTGGGACTCACTTCATCTTGGCCCTTACTTTTCTTCGCCAACCAGCTTTATACAGAATCTCTCAGAGGGCACCCCCAAATCCCTCATGTTTTTATCCTCTTAATTCCAGGACCTCTTCATGACAGTGGGGGGCAAGAGGGTGGGATAGATTCTTCTCATCCTCCCTGTGCTGTGGGGACATGAAGATAAGTGGTGTGGGCCCTCATTCTACCCTACCCAAATTACTACCCTTCCCAGCTTCACCTCAGTTGTCAAACCCCGTGATGGCACACAGACTAAGGCAACCACACAAAGTTCCCCCAAGGAACCTAGAGGAAAGCTCAAAGCTTTTTACTTCTCTCCCAACACACATACACACTCAACTCCCCCTCTCTCTCTTTTTCCTTCCCTCTCCCTCCCTCCATACAAGGATGTGTTAATGGAGTCGTCTATTAAATGCAGCAGCTGCCAGAATGTTAGGCTGACTGGGCAGAGGTCCTGAACCCATTTATTCCAAACTATAGCCCCCATCACATATCTCAGGTTTTTATCTTTTAATTTCCACACTGTGCCTCAGCCAGGTCACTGAATGCCAAGTCCTGGTCTAAGAGCCCACGCGTTTCCCCAGACTACACACTGATGCCTTCCTGTCTACCAGCCACAAAAGTACCACGTGGGGATTTAGGAGGGAGGACGGAGGGAAGGGTAAGTCAGCACACATCTCCCAAAGTCCACTCATAGCCAAGAAAATATTGCTTAAAAAGCCCCAATTGTGGAATCTTTCTTTGACATTTGTCTACAATTGTGACAATTTACTACAATTTCATGAAGTTTAAAACCAACTCTCAAGAAAACACTGCCTGTTTCTGAAGACTTTGGACCTGAGACCATCACCCACTGTCATTGCTATCCGGTACCTGTCTTGTCCTCCATCTTGAGTTATTAGAAAGTCACACACTTCACCAGTTGTTTAGAATAGAGACAACAAAACAACTTTAATCATAGTAGGGGAAAATCCTAGAATATCATCAGCTATGTACAATCTGGCAAACTGTGGGAATACAACTTGGTCAAGGGTGGAATTCCTGCTTACCACAGGAGTCTGCTTCAGTTCTTGGTTCTTCCTGCTTCTCCCAGCTTTTTCACTGACCTACAATTTTCAGAGCATCCATTCCACAAATACTAATTCAGTGGCACCATGTGCACTGATATCCTATCCTGGCATAGCCCTTGGATTCATGGCAAGACTGCCTCTTCCTTGTGGTTCTCTGACATCCCCACTTCATTTCCTGGACACTGTGACCAGAGGCTCCCCAAAGCAGCTGGGCTGATTTGAGTCTTTCTTGAGCTGAACTTGCCTATCTTCATACCTGAGTCTAGAAAATGCCATTCACAATTAACTGCTGAACCTATAATCTGTATTTTGTAAGAAATTTCATTTAAATGAGCTAGATGTACTCCACAGTTAAAGAGGAGAATAGACAATGCACACTGTAATGGACAGGTCCTTAGGGAATCAGTTTCTTCCATTCCCTAGTTATTCTAAGACCACATGGTTCTGGAGGGACAAAATGCTCCCTACAACTTCAGGGGTAAAGACACGACCCAGGCTTAGCCCATTAGATTACTTTGCAGCAACTGGTTCAGAGAAGGACATATGACCCAAACCACACCAATCACAGTCTTCTCTGTGTTTTTGCAGGAGCTATGGGAAAAGATACATGTTTTCCCCCTCTGGAATGGTGAATTCTAAGGGTAGTACTGGTTTGGGGCTACTGGTAGCCATCTGGCTGCTAGGTGTAGAGAGCCTGCTAAGAATGAAGCAATGCAGCAGCAAGCCAAGCTAAATGACGGAAGTAGTCTACACCTTGATGCATCATTTGAACTCATGGATTTAGTCTTCCTGAAGCAAGTCTACTCTTCGCTGGAGATGTTTGGGAAGAAAACAGATATCGCCTTTCACTGGTCTGATATAAGGTTCTTTTTTTTTAAAAAAGATTTTATTTATTTATTTGACAGAGAGAGAGAGAGAGAGATCACAAGTAGGCAGAGAGGCAGGCAGAGAGAGAGGGGGAAGCAGGCTCCTTGCTGAGCAGAGAGCCCAATGCGGGGCTCGATCCCAGGACCCTGAGATCATGACCTGGGCCGAAGGCAGAGGCTTTAACCCCCTGAGCCACCCAGGCGCCCCTGATATAAGGTTCTTAAACTACCTCCCATAAAACATATTAGGAGAAAAGTTATGGAAATGGGCAAGAGTTGTCAAAATTCCTCTTTTCTCCTCCAGATCTAAACACGAGATCCCAGGTCTCTTGAGAAAAAGAATCAGGAACCACTCTCATTCTAAAGTTTTTGTTTTTGTTTTTTGGGCGCCTGGATGGCTCAATTGGTTAAGAGTCTGCCTTGGGCTCAGGTCATGATCCCGGGGTCCTGGGATCGAGTCCCCCATCAGGCTCCCTGCTCTGTGCGGGGAGCCTGCTTCTCCCTCTCCCTGCTGCTCGCCTTGCTTGTGCTCTCTCTCTGTCAAATAAATAAATAAAGTCTTAAAAAGTAAAAATAAATAAAAATAGTGAGTCAACTAAGTATTTGAGGCATGTCCCTAAATCATTTGGGAATATCTGGAGGATTTACTGTGCTCTCACATTTTCCTGCAGCCACTATCAAAAAAGATGGACCAAGATAGGTCAGTGGCATGGCAGGACCCAGTGACATGTCAGAGAGCGTTCTCTACTCCTTTGCCTACTCCATCCCTTCCTATCCTCCCCGTCAATGTGAAGGAGGTTAAGCTCTAAAAGGTAATGGAAGGCAGTTAAGGAATTGTCTTATAGAGGCTTCCTTGGAAGAACGTAAGAATCCACCCTCATCCTCCCAAGATGGAGCCAGTTCCACATCTCAGAGGTTCTGATGATCAAGTCCAGACTCAGAGAAGAAAGCAGGGAGTAGAAAAGGAAGAAAGAGGGAAACCAAAGAGAACTATTACAAAAAGAGTGAAAAGAATCTCCCAAACACCAAAACGGCAACATGAAGAAGCCAACAGAACTGAGCAGAACACAGCAGGACCTGAGCGCCGGAAACCCCCCCATCACAGCAGGCATTTCCTGGGGCAGGTGCTGACTTTCTCCTCTTAGATAACTCCGGACCCTGCCCAGGGGAGTGTGGAGGCTGGCTGGCTCACAGAGCACAGACCTGTCCAACTGACCACGCTGTCTACTCATGACTCAAGGGTTCCTGCAGTCAAGACGCTTCCATAACTGGTTAAACCCACGGAACCTCAGCCTGTGGTTCTATGCTAACAAGGCTATTTAAACCCTCGCTGGCAAGGAAAGCACGGCCGTCTGCCAGATGCCTGTTGAAGAAGCCATCTATTGATCGCTAGAACACATCCTCATCTTCTCTCAGCGGACCTTTATTCATCTATACTTTTTGGACAGAGGAACAGGGGTGTTGTTCCCAATGTCCATAATCATGGGGCATTAATCATCATCACTATCCTCAGAGTTACTTGGGTTACTCGGTACACTGCCACTTGGGAGAGGTGCTGTCTTAAGTTGGAAGCAGAACCTGAGGCAGGATTTAGGTCGTATGCTGTACCGAGGTGTGCCCTCAGGAGAAAGAGAATGAAGGAAGCAGGAGATGGCAGGAAAGAAGAATGTGATTGCAACTTTGTGTTGCAAGAATAGCACCAAAGAACTGATCCTTCCTTGAGGTCAAGGGGCTGGACTTCGTACCTCTTTGGCTGAAAGCTATAGGGGGGTCCCGATGGGGTCTCCCATCCACCAAGAGCAATTTTCTGTGCCTAGTACAGCAGCTGGAGACATGGACGCACTGATGTGGTAAAGGGCATTCGGGCAAGGTACCAACAGCCCACTAGGGCTCCTGTATTAATTAATCAGCTCCTGGCTGACATAACAAATTACCATGGACTAGGTGGCTTCAGTTTATTTTCTCACAGTTCTGGAAGCTGCAACTCTGAGGTCAGGGTGCCAGAGTGGCTGAGTTCTTACAAGGGCTTTCCTCCTGGCTTGCAGATCGCCACCTTCTTGCTGTGTGCTCACAAGGCAAGCCCTTTGATGTCTCCTCTTATAAGGGCACTATTTCCACCATAAGGGTCCTATCGTCCCACCCTCGTAACCTCATCTAAACCTAAATACTTCCGACAGGCCCTTCTCCAAACACCATCACTTTGGGGGTTAGGGCTTTAATCACCTGAATTTCAGGGGGACACAATTCAGTCCATAGCAGCCGCCACTCTGTAAACAGGGAAAAGAAACAATTCTTAGCCAGATTTGTTCCAGAAGAGCCATTTCCCTTGCACCTAAGTTCTTCCAGAAGCCCATCAATGGACTGACACAGAAAAATTAAACCTGGATGGGCTGAGCCAGGCCTAGGATCTCCAACAGCTTCTTTTCTAGGTCTCAGCAGGCCCTGCTTCCTGCCCGGGGAAAGTCAGTCTGTGATTGTTTGCAAGCCTCAGTCTTTGGTACACATTCCGTAGGTGACAGCAGAGGCATCTGTGTGCCATCCTATCCAGCTTAGGCTTTGAAGCTCCCAAGCAGAGCCATTAGCATTCTCTTCAGTCGCAGACAGTTCTCTTTAGCCCTTGGTAGTTTCATTTTCTTCCCTTCCGACTTTCTCATCAAGAGCAGCAGCTTCCTTGTTCCTAGAACCTCTTCTTCGCTTCAAAGAGCTCTGGGCTCCAGGGAGGCCTATGGCCAAGAGAAGACTTATGAGACACCTCTGGATTTCCAATGAAGAACAGACTGCCACCTGCTCCGCGGCTAAGAACCCAAGCACCTCCAACTCCTCTCACTTCAGGATTGAGCAAAGAACCAGCTAGGAAGCTGCTTTCCCTCTGGGCAGTCTGCAGAGATTAGGTCTTGGGTTATGGACGCTATCCTGCTTAGTTCCCCAATCCACTCCTACTTCTGGATTTGGAGTATTTAAATAGAGGAAGTCAGCAGGGAGCGTCACAGGCCCTGCCCTGGAGAGCAGGAATCCATCCACTGCCCAGCCTCCATTTTGGAGCCCCTTTCCATTCATATGAGAGGAGGTGAGGAGGACTCTCCATTTCACAGAAGGAGTCCTAGGGAGCAGAAAAGAGTTCTCAATGAGGGTGCCATTCATGCCACCATTATTTATTAAGAACTGCCATACATACAGCTGTGTGGTGGGTTGTTTTTTTTTTTTTTAAGATTTTATTTATTTGACAGAGAAAGATCACAGGTAGGCAGAGAGGCAGGCAGAGGGAGAGGGGGAAGCAGGCTCCCTGCTGAAGCAGAGAGCCCAATGCGGGGCTCGATCCCAGGACCCTGAGATCATGACCTGAGCCGAAGGCAGAGGCTTTTTTTTTTTTTTTTTTTTTTTAAGATTCTATTTATTTATTTGACAGAGAGAGAGAGAGAGAGATCTCGAGATTACAAGTAGGCAGAGAGGCAGGCAGAGAGAGAGAGGGGGAAGCAGGCTCCCTGCTGAGCAGAGAGCCCGATGTGGGGCTCAATCCCAGGACCCTGAGATCATGACCTGAGCCGAAGGCAGAGGCTTTAACCCACTGAGCCACCCAGGCGCCCCGAGGCTTTAACCCACTGAGCCACCCAGGCGCCCCATGTGTGGTGGGTTCTTAGAAAAAAGGAACAACTAATCTCAGCGAAGCTCAAATTCTACTAATGGCCCCAAAGTAAATTCCTTTAGCAGCCTACAGATTTTAGTAAGAGGGACGTCACTGCTTGCAGTTCCGACAGAAGAGTTTGGCAGACGGTAATCCAGCTTCGTTGTTTGAACGCTCCTTTGAAGGGTGCCCTTTCCTACCAAGAACCACTGGTTGTATTCCTGGGTCCTCCCCAAGGAGTTCCAGGATGAGAGGACTATGCCGTATTCCCCCACTGCCAGGGGCTTCATTCTGACATCTCCACATCTTCCCTCGTCTCGTGCCCTATAGTTGTCGCAGGCACACAAGCACTCACTCCTTACAACTCCTTCTGCAGTGATTCCAGAGAGGCACATGAAAAGCACTTTTCCAGGATCATATTTTACCAAACTCCTCCGCAGACAAACAGTTATGGCAACAGGGTGCCATTATTTGTATTCATTTCCCTGTCCCACCTGGCCACAGAGCTGGGTCCAGCCTCTCTGGGCATGTGAGCCCAGGTGGGCCCAGAGGCACACAGAAAAGGACCGCGACTCCATCTGCTGGCTTGACAGCAGCTCTGGATTGCAGCCTTTGAATTCCCTGCAAGGCAGGCTCTGGCTCTGAACCAGGAGATGTCTTTTCATCAAGATGTCTTTTTATCATGATGGAGTAAAGATATTCCGCCATTTTATCAGAAGTGATGACATCTACCCTTCCAAACTTAAACCCACAGACAGAGACACAAATGCAGCTGGAAAACACAGAGCCAAGGATCATTGATCTAACAGGAGCTGGCTGTGCTCTGAGCAGGCATTGCTTTGGGGCTGTAACGGACCTGCCTATAACAAGCAGACAGCTCCAAACCAAGGCTCGGGTGGGAGGGGTTAGGATGGAGTCTAGAAAAACTCTGATGAAATCGGGCATTTTCTTTTCTTCTTTTCATCAAGCCTTTCATCTCTACTTGCCTTGTGTATGAAAAATGCTGCTTCTTGCAGATTACTGAACTATTCCCCAGGGCCTGTGGTCCATCCAGAATCATCTCTGTCCGTGCAATTTCTAATTTATCTATCCTTACTGTGAGGCAAGGAAAAGATGGGGGTCCATTCTATAGATGAGGACAACTAAACTTCCTCAGTAGAAGAGAGAAAGAGAATGTGATGGTACCTACCGTTACTCAGAAATTAGTTACTTGGTTATTGAAATCCCTACATTGTTAGGGATTTCAATATGTTATGTATTTGGAAGTTTCAACAGAGACTCCACTATGTAGTATCCAGGTCATAGCAAAGTGAGGCACCAGCAAATGTCCACAGAAAACAGCTGAAAAACAGTTATGAAACTCTAAAACCCTCACCCCTATCCTGAGTAAAAAAGAAGTTGTTGGATATTAAGAGAAAGTCTTTGAAAAGGATTTATTTGGTGCGAAGTCTTGGTGTGCTGTGGGTACCCCCTCCAAAGAAAGGGGGACCTGCATTTCACCACAAGCTGAATGAGCAGAGCTTCAAGGGGACCCATCAGGGAACGTGAGACGGGCCTTCTACAGTTAGAAGGGCAGAGTGGACTACTTTCTGACTCCAGCCAGAGAAATACAGAGACCATTTAATAGGCAGGCAGCTGCTGGGCAGTGCTGGGATCCGCCCGTAGTCTCAGGGCTTATATGAGCCAAGAACATATTTCTCATGGAGAAACCGGAAATGGACTATTGAATTATTAGGGGCTCTAGAGGAAGAAAACAGCTGACAGAGGAGAGTGTACTTGCCCAGGTCAAGTGTGGGTGCGTGTGTGTGGAGAGGAGTTCAGATCTCTGAAGAACCCACAAGAGTGCCCCAGAAGAAAGCCAGATTTAAACATCGGCCCCTTGTGGCTTAAAAAAAAAAAAAAAAAGCCAGTTTCAACAACATGAGCCGAGTACAATATTTCCTGCCAGCTCTTACTCCCTTGTTCTAATCCTGGTAGGTCAGAAATTTCAGGAAAGAAACAAGGACCACACCCCCTCTCTTCAGTTGCTGCAAGCCCCAGATTGGGAAGGACAAATAGATTAATCTTCAAGAAATATGGAAACACGGATAAGACCCGGGCTGAACATGTTAAGTACCTAACTGAGATCATGTTTTACTACATAAGGTCACTGTAGGGCTTCCTGATTAACCTGCAAGGAAAGCATTTGTCCAGGAGCAGTTAGGACCATCACTACTGAGCAGAATGAAAGTAACAGTGGGAGCCAAAAACAAAGTTTCTTTTATGATTGCACCTCATGAGTCCGGCTTGTCATTGTTCCAGTCACAACTGTAAAAGTTGTTCTTCAACCTCTATTTTTAAAAGTAATAAAACCACCACCAAGGGGGTCATAACAAGAGGAGCTGTTGTCAGGACTAATAGTTCTCCTTGGCTTAATAGCACTCTGATGTCCTTGTGGAAAATGAGACCTATAGATTCAAGTTCTGCTCACTTTTCCATTTCTTCTTAATTTCCCAGAGTATCCCCTACTCCCTTCTGTCACCCTGCAGCATGCACCACCGTTTTAAGGGAAGCTAATTTTTTTTGTTGTTTTTTATCTTTTGTTTGTTTGTTTTTAACCAAGGTCTTAAACTCACAACCCTGAGATCAAGAGTCACATAGCTCTACCGACTGAGCCAGCCAGGCACCCCTGAGGGAAGCTACCTTATTTTTCTTTTAAAGATTTTATTTATTTATTTGACAGAGAGAGAGATTATAGGTAGGCAGAGAGGCAGGCGGGGGGGGGGGGGGGCGCGAAGCACGCTCCCTGCTGAGCAGAGAGCCCGATGCGGGGCTCGATCCCAAGACCCTGAGATCATGACCTGAGCCGAAGGCAGAGGCTTAACCCACTGAGCCACCCAGGCGCCCCGAAGGAAGCTACTTTTAACAGTGTCTTAAAATTTCCTGTGCTGTTGCAGTCCCACCCTACACCCTGTCCATCCTCAGGGATAACACAGGGGGTCAGAAGTCATCTCGATAGTTCAGTCTCTTCCATGCTAACATTTATCTTCTCCATTTTCCCCTAGAGTCCCGGGTGGTTGAGATACATATACCCACACACAAAGAAAATTATATACATGGATTCTCTGCCCTCCAAGAAAGTACAACTTAAAACAGCTAACATTAAACAGACAAGCATAAATGTGTAAATAACAGAAACGAGTACATGAATGAACAGCAGGGGAGATGCAGGATTGCGAGAGGAAGCAGAACAGCTACTAGATGTCAGGCATTGGGCTAGCTTCTGGTAATAAAATTTTGAGCAAAAAAGACACATTCCTTGCACACACACAGAACTTTCAAAATGCCAGAGAAAATAAACCCTAAACAAGTCCTTAATAGAAAGCAGGTTAATGGTAATAATGCACAGGACTGGTCTGGTCATTAGGAACCTCATCTAGTGGGGGTTCGAGAAGCTTGCCCACACCAGTAACATTTCGAGTGGGCCCTGAAAGCTAAGTAGGGTTAGAGAGATGTCTGGTGGGGAGAAAAGGGATCTAAGGAGAAGAAAGGGCAAATGGGAAGGCAGAGGCAACACATCCAAGGAACTTTAAGAAGGCCTGTGTGGGGACGCCTGGGTGGCTCAGTTGGTTAAGCGGCTGCCTTCAGCTCAGGTCATGATCCCAGGGTCCTGGGATCGAGTCCCACATCGGGCTCCTTGCTCCGCAGGGAGCCTGTTTCTCCCTCTCTCTCTGCCTGCCTCTCTGCCTACTTGTGATCTCTCTCTCACTCTCTCTCTGACAAATAAATAAAAATTAAATAAAAAGAAGGCCTGTGTGGCTAAAGTGACTCTATCAATGAAGCAGCAGGAAAGGGGCCAAGGTGAGGAGGTTGAAGGGATCAGCAGGAAGCTGGAAATTTTATATGTTGATTCAGAACAAAGCAAGTGAGAATTATAGGATCAAAGATCCGGACGACTAGAAGGAACGACTGAGCCACCCAGGCGCCCCTAGAAGGAACTTTAAAGGTTATCTAGTCCAACCAACCAGATGATGCCAGAATCCTATCTGCCCATTCCCTACCCCTGATCAATATGAACGGAGGCCAGAAAGGGCTTGGCATGGGTTTGCCAGAGATTGGTACAAGGGAGCGAGTGAAATACCCATGGAGCCCCAAGGGTTGAGGCAGGAGGGTTCTTGGCTCCATTTCTCTGTCCCCAGAGAATGAACTGAAGCTGCCAAGTTCATCAGCCTGCCTATTTGTGTGAAGACACCCTCACAGCCTCAGCCAAAGTGAAGCGGATGGTAACCATTCATGTTTATTAACCACAGCTTGGTGGGTGGAGACTTACTTTAAGCAGGTGTCAGGGAGGTTGGTTTGTTCAAGAGAGTTTGGCTAGCTTGCATTGACGACAGAGAAACCTATTATGGAGGGCCAGGCAAGGCAGCCCGGAGAGAAGCCAAAGGACAGCAAACCCAGAGTGTCCACCACCCAGAGGAGCTCTGGCCCATTCACTCTAATACTGGAATTTGTTCATCACTGTTAGGATGAATGATTCTTCTTGTGCCAGACGCAGGACACGGAGGCTACTCCCGGGTGGTACAAAGCAATGAAACCTTCATGTTTCTATGGCAGGAATGAAAACTGGCCCCCCTTTCCCCTTCATCTTCCTGTTCTCACTATATGGCAGAGCCAGGTGTGCTGAGGAGGGGTCCCATGCCTTGCCATCATCATCACTAATCAGCATTTAGTAAGCTCTCCACACTACGAAGAGTCCCGTGGTGGCTCAGGATATAGAAAAGAGGGTGTTTCTGTACTTGAAAGGCTCATAAATCTAGATAAGGAAGGTAGAAACACGCACCAGAAGATAAACCATAATCTCAGGTACCAAATGGATAGACAGAAAAACAACCTAGACATTTTGGAAAACTAGAACACTGCAGAATCACTGTGGAACTAGGTTACTAGTTAACCCCCAAGCTCTCTGAAGGAGCTGGCACTCGATCTGGGTGTCACCTCAAAGTCAGGTGTGGTGAGGAGGTAGGAGAGCATGTGTGTGAGGAGGAGGGGTGGGAGGTATAGGGGTAGAAGGACAGGGTTAGGCCAGGGACTTCGGACAAAGGAGTGTTGGGAAGTCAGATTTGAAAGGTGAAGAAAATCATGAAAAGCCCTAATGGTAGAATAAAGAGCTTGAAGCTTTGATTTTATTCTGCCGATAGTGAGAAGCCACTGAGAGTTTTTGGGCAAGAGTTTTAGAGTAAGTCTTGTGATTGGAATGTGCAAAATAATTTGAATGGAGAAGAGGAAAAAAAAAGGCAAGGAAGCCAGCTTCAGATCAGCATATGGCAGGATTTGATAACTTTTAGTTTTTCTTCTATTTTTTTTTTCCTAAAAGAACTGGATTACAAACATTTCCCTTAACCTCCCATCAAAATTTAAAGAAAAGGAGATAAAAGTTTTGGTTGCAGTGATAGGGGTTTGGGATTTATAAGACCAGTAAGATTACCGTAAATCAGTAAGATAGAAGTAAGAGCTTGAAGAGACTGGCCAGGGAGAAGCAGGATGTAGGCAAGCGCTCCAGGCAGACCAGAGATCCCCCTAGGTTGCACATCAAGATGGGTTGATAGGACCTGGAACAGGGGGACCTAAGCCTTGCTCCCTGGAAGCACCTGA
Organism: Potos flavus; assembly: GCA_028534135.1. Lineage (NCBI taxonomy): Eukaryota > Metazoa > Chordata > Mammalia > Carnivora > Procyonidae > Potos > Potos flavus. The sequence continues at coordinate 27,184,498 of CM052895.1, forward strand.
GGAGGGAACACGACCCTAGAGAAGACTGGCCACAGGACGCCAACTAGGAGACAGCACCCGAAGGATTCGGGGCCTCATGAGAATCCTGTGAGTCAAGCATGAAGATCAGACGCTCAGTCCCTGGACCTGAAGGGGCAGTCCAAATGACGGGGCAGTGGGTGTCCAGAGATAAGCAGCAACTCAAAGCCCTCTCTAATCTCATGGCAAAATATAAGATCCTGGAACAACAGTTCAAACATGAAGATGAGAAATAGGTGAGGTTAAATTTCCCACCAGTCAGATGGGATAGGAGCAAATAATTGGAGTGTATCCTTATTTAAGATTATAAATAAATGTGATACTTCCCCCACACATGAATTTATAAACTGAGAGTCATACCTGCTATAGGCATTGCAATTCAAGTGTGAAGGAATGACACCTAGATTAGAATGATTGCAATGAAAAGACAAAGACATAAAAGTCCTAGAGATATTATGCAGGAATAAAGAACGGGACCTGATCTGCCCAGAATCTACAGAAAATCCCAGGGCACATTGAGAATGCAGGAAGTTTCTCCTTGCCTCTGTCACTCTCTACCCTTAGGCATTCCTATAGGGGACTCAAGTAAATGCTTTATGAGTTAGTCTTAGCATCCATAAATTATGATGAAATGCAACTTAAAAAAGCTTTGTGCTCTCTTAGGGCTATGTGTTAGCGCTCGAGTAATAAAAAAAAAATATGAGATTTAGTCACAGAGTTTCTACTTGGTGTCAGATATGGTGGGCGCCAGCAACACCTAGATTAATATAACTCTGTTCCTGTCTCTGAGATGCTCACACTGTAGCAGAAGGGATGGACATACTGCCCACTGTGCATGTCATAGCAGAACTGGATAAATGCTCTAGAAGGATCAAGTGGCAAGCTCTGCTTCAGCAAGCCAGAGAAGGCTTTACAGAGAAGGTGAGATTTCAGTGGGTTTTACAGGATGAGTAGGAGCTCAACATTTTGATAAGGAAAAGTAGAGTACTCCAAGTAGTAGAAAGGTACACACAAGGCATGGAGGCATAAAGAAATAGGGAGCTTGTAGTGGGCGCAGGTGAGAAGGGATGAAAAAGAACTCAGAAGAATGAGCCCCCAGTATTTTCACAAGATTAATTCAACTACAAAGATCACATAAGTGATTTTGCAAATTCATTGGTAGGTTAGGAACTATTTCTAAGCCTCGAAGCTGAGACTCACAGGGTAAGTGGGATTATCACATCCAAAGAAGAAAATTCAGTTGCATTAAGTGAAAACAATGTTCTGCCTAGAACTGGACCCTACGATCTTTAACCAAGGGCTGGTGACCCATATGATGGACACAGGAGGGTTAGCTATTAACATATTCATCTCCAAAGGACTTGTGAGCTACACCAAAGAGAGTCACATGTCATCTGGTGTATGGCCCTGTGCTGGATATGACATGAAGGGATAAGGATGCTTAACTACCTATAGAGAACCTAATAACCTGAGACCAAACTTCATTGTTCTCTCTGAAGACATCTTTTTTTATAACGTTTCCATTTACTTATTTGACAGAGAGAAAGAGCACAAGCAGGGGGAGCAGCAGAGGGAGAGGGAGAAGCAGGCTCCCCGCTGAGCAAGGAGCCCCAGATCATGACCTGAGCAAAAGCAGATGCTTAACCGACTGAGCCACCCAGGCGCCCCTCTGAAGACTTTTCACCAAAATTGCTAGCACGTTTTCCCTCCTCATTAATACCCAACCTCATAACCTTCTTCGTCTACCACATGAGCAACTCCTAGAGAAAACACTTAAGTTTAATATCCGGATTCCAAGAATCTGGATAAAGAGGGGCACATTCTACTACACAGCTTCAAGCTTTCTCTCTTGGGGGTCAGTTCGCTTTAGGCCCTACTCCTTTCCCATCTTTGGCCCTGAAGACAAAGCCAGTGGGAAAGAGAGCTATCCCTGTCTACCATCCATGGTAATTTTACGTGAAACACGGCACAAAAAGAAAACACTCCCCTACCCCAGAACTTCAGAGAGTTTGTTCCTAATAATGTGTCTGAAGATTTATTGAAACATCTGAATCTCATCTTCAGCACATTAAAGATCTGGATTGCAAATGAACAGGTAATATATTTTGCGATGTTTTTTCTGATAGAACTCAAGAATCAGGGAAGAAAAGATATTATTGACAGATTTTTTTGAGAGTGAAGGGAGGATCTTAGAAAACTAACTTCAACGTAAAAAAGAAAGGTAATCTGGCTTTACCCTTCCAATAAAAAGTGCATTTGATTTTGAAAAACAATCATCGAGCCTCACATTTTTGTGTTTAACAACCACCTTGAAATTGGTCTCCCTCAGAGGACAGCATGGTTCTGGGCTACCTTGGCATGAATGATTTATGACATTCATGAACTTGGCAACTACATCAGTTTTTCTAAACCTGGCACCCAACACCACCTGCATGTTAAGTGAAGATTTATGATTTAAAAAAACTTACCTCATTATGCAGAGGTACACGAATTGTCTTATGTGTGCAGTCTATAACTCCTAAGACAGATAAGGAGGCAGCCGTGTCACGGAATTTATGGCTCCTTTCTATTAAAGCTGAAGTTTCGAAGAAAAACTAAAAAAAAAAAAAAATAATAACCAGCTCTTTGGAGAAAAATAGCTTTAGCTAACCATCACACCCCCAAATGATGAACTGGCCATAGCTCACCGCTATATCTTACAGGAACGAAGAGGCTAACATTGAAAGTCACTTTAATCAAAGCACTGAACTATGTCTACATTTTGAACACTGCAGTAATGGACAGAACCTAAATGACTCTTTGGAAATATCAAGCAGTCTGTCAGCCTAATTTTCCCCCAGTTTGGTGTCTGAGATCTCTTGCTGAGATTTGGTGAGAAGTCTCAATAGCTCAGCCAGAGCCACAGCCATGGACTTCAGAGAAGAGAATTCAACACCTTGGTGTGCCCAGGGGCTGCCTGCCTGGGCCCTCAAAGTAAAGAAAAGCAAGGGTTGGTGCAGGTTCTGAAATGTAGCTTGTTTTCAGAGGTATTTTAGAAATGTAGCAAATCTCCCCCCATACCCTGCAAAAAAGGGGGAGCACAAAGGATTCAGTGGAATAAACTTATGCGTCTCAAGAAAGAATAAGGTTATATAGACAGCCATTAAAAATGACAAGTATATGGGACCAGGTTGACAAGCAGGTATCTTTAGACAAGATAAGCATAAAAAGCAGAATACGAAAATGGTAAGCATACATGCTGACAGCAAAAAGGGAAAGTGATGGGGGAAATGGTGTTTCCAGCTTAAAGATTTTCTATAGTATAAAGCGAAGTGAAAAACAATTCTAAACAATGTATTTTCAAACATCCCCATCAATCTGGAAATAGAGACATATACATGGCTGCTAACTGCCCTGAATGCAAAGTATCCTGTCCCTCTGTCCTCTGCAGAGCTCTCTTAACAATGTTCCACCCTTCCTGGCCTCTGAGGGTAAAGAACACCAGCACTCAAATCCCTGAGGCAACAGAAGAAAGCTGAAAATATGAAGTCTCCGAGTAGGGGCAAGAAAATTACTTGGAAAAAAGGACTGTGGGGAACACACTTCCAACTTTTTTTTTAAGATTTTATGTGACGGAGAGCACAAACAGGGGGAATAGCAGAGGGAGAAGGAGAAGCAGGCTCCCCGCCGAGCACGGAGCCCAATGCGGGACTCCATCCCAGGACCTTGAGATCATGACCCGAGCCCAGGGCAGACGCCCAACCGACTGAGCCACCCAGGCATCCCAATTCCAACTTTAATAGTTATTAAGCCACTTCATTTTTGAAATGTGTCTGAGATTTTTCCAGTTCTAACTTTAGATGTGTCCAGTTCTAATAACATCTTCTGTCTGCTCATCCCAGTTCAGTTGCTCTAACTCATGGAAATGATGCTCTTCATACAAAATGGCGCCCTAGCGTAAGAGACCAGCATCAAAGAACCACAAATGCATCAGTTAAAGTAAAGCCTCTTTGGCCACTGGGAGTGTATCCAAGAGCAGAGGAGATGCACATCGAAGAACTGCATTTGAGCTCAGAGACTCAGCTAACACTTCTCCTTAAGCTACCTGTAGACATTTGACCACTCAGACACAGGTGCCAATCTCCAGAGCTCGCGGCACTGGTGTTGACTGCCTGTAATCCTGAAAGCCACCTCCCCAGCTCAAGCCAGGGAGTCATGCTGTAAATGCAATGAGACAGAAGTGGGCAAGCACCATACACACAAACACAAACACACGTACACACCAGCCCAGGGCAGAGCCACCTTCCTTCCAGGAAGCCACGCAAAGGTGCAGAGAGCATACACGGCCTCGTCCACAGCCTCTGAGAATTAGCTTTGCCCTTTGCCAGGCTCAGAAACGGTTCGTGACTGGTGGAAGACAGGTGTTCATACGACCCACAGCAGCTACCGTGCTCACAGATTCCCCCTGTCCTCTAAAGAAAGGGTCACAGGGCTTCTCCCAGGTAAACCAGCTTGTTTCACATCATGTCACACACACAGTCACCACCCCCACCCCACCTCAACTGCTGGTTAAATAAAACAAGGAATTGGCACCTACACCAAAGGTCTATGAACTGACCCAGTGACCCTTGAGACAATCTGGCTCTTTTCTGTACCTTTGCACAATAAAGGTACTCCCTGGAGCGCCTGGTGGCTCAGTGGGTTCAAGCCTCTGCCTTCGGCTCAGGTCATGATCCCAGGGTCCTGGGATTGAGCCCTGCATCGAGCTCTCCGCTCAGCAGGGAACCTGCTTCTTCCTCTGCCTCTGCCTGCCTCTCTGCCTACTTGTGATCTCTCTCCTCTCTGTCAAATAAATAAATAAAATCTTTTTAAAAAATTAAAACAAAATAAAGGTACTCCCTATGAATGATGTAGCTCAAGCCACGTGGCAAGGCAGCCAGGGTGGTGCAAGCAGCCCCAGGGACACATTGGGGTACAGGAAGAAAATATTCATGTGTATTTGTATTTTTTCTTTTTCACTTTTATTTTCTATTTAATAATAATAGTACTAGGGGCGCCTGGGTGGCTCAGTGGGTTAAAGCCTCTGCCTTCGGCTCAGGTCATGATCTCAGGGTCCTGGGATCGAGCCCCGCATCGGGCTCTCTGCTCAGCAGGGAACCTGCTTCCCCCTCTCTCTCTGCCTGCCTCTCTGCCTAGTTGTGATCTCTCCCTCTGTCAAAGAAATAAATAAAATCTTTAAAAAAATAATAATAATAATAGTACTATACCCATGTATGTTTACAAAGACATAAATATACACACAATGGAGATGTGTGCTCAAATATTTCTTTAAAAGATTTTATTTATTTATTTGACAAAGAGAGAGAGAGCACAAGCAGGGGGAGCGGCAGGCAGAGGGAGAGGGAGAAGCAGGCTCTCCACTGAACAGGGAGCCTGATGTGGGACTCGATCCCAGGACCCTGGGATCATGACCTGAGCCTAAGGCAGACGCTTAGCCGACTGAACCACCCAGGCACCCCTCAAATATTTTTTCTAATAGGAATGTGTGACATAAAAGTTTGGAGACCAGAGGACACCATGGTGCCTGGGGTGTGGTCGTTAAACCCCACCCTACCCTCACCAGAATCCCCTGTGGAACCTAAACATGCAGATTCCTGGAGCCACTTCAGACCCATAGGACCTCAATCTCTAGGAGTAGAATGCTTACAGCTTCCCAGTCTGATGCCTTCTGAAGTTTGGGAACTAGCAAAACAAAAATTAGAGAAGCAGGGCTATGGAAAGGGCAGAATCAGTGCAGATGGGAACATCAGAAGCTCATTTCTGAAGGGAAGACCAATAAATGGTCCCTACAGGTGAGGTCCTGCTGGGGCCTGACCAAGGGGGAGCAGCCACCCTCCATGTTCTTCCAGAACTCTGGCTCTATGGATATTGAAATGATGCCTATACTTCCCCCAACTAGCCTTCGGTGAAAACTTCATCACCTAAGGAAACCTGAGCACTTCATCTCCTGACGGCTGGGGAGCAGGGGAAGGAACCAACAGCCTCTCAGAGAGAGAGCCTGTAATCCAGGCAAAAGGAAAAAGTAGTGGACATAATTTCACTAATTATGTACTTCAAGGAAGGAGGATGAGATATGAGAATGTATGAGCCAGAGTTGTCTGTGAGCATTTGAAAAAGGGACTGTACTGATTGAACATATAATTTGAAATCATGTGGGTGATTGGGGGTAGAGGGGCAGAGGGATAGAATCTTAAGCAGGCTCCATGCCCAGCACAGAGCCAGATCTCACAACCCTGAGATCATGACCTGAGCTGAAATCAAAAGCTGGATGTTTAACCGACTGAGCCACCTAGGTGCCCCTCATGTGGGTGATTTCTAAAAAGCATACCAAGTAAAAAGGGAGGCTACAGAGCTGAAGCTAACATTGTCCTTGTGACCTCAGGCAACTCATTCTTTCTGTTCTTTGTCTATCAAATGAAAGGTTAGACTTTAAATGGTATCTTAAAGTCCTTTTTGTGTTTCTAGAACCCAAGTTCAGATTCAACTTCTAGCTCAGGGTTTCTTCCACTAAACCATGATAATTAAAAATAAATTAAAATTCTGGCCCTTTAAAGTAGAAAATTCAGAAAAGGCTCCTATATTCTTAAAAATAAACTATTAAATTGATCTTCATGAAGAGTAAATTTCTGCTTTTGTTGGCTCTTCCTCCCACCCCAGGTAGGGACTTCAAACATTGGTTGGTCTTTCATCTGTCCAAAAGCCAACTGTTTTCCAAACCTGAATGAAAATCCAGAGTGAGGATGACTGATTTTTACCCTGTGCAATGAAACTTCGGTATCAATGGAATGTAAATGTCCTACCTAATCAAAGTGACATGATTTTGATTTACTGCAGCCACTTTTCTTTCAGGGTCATCCTCTATTTCTCTTTTCTCTTTTTGGAAGGCAGGCAGGTTGGTGGGTTACCCAGGCATTCGAAATAAAATGAAACCTACAAATTGTCATCACCCGCGGGGACAGAGACATTACCTGACAAAATACTTCCTACGTTTCACTGGGGCAAGCTCTGTTGAATCAAACTCGAGTGCAGTGACACCGTGTAATATACTCCAATATAGTGTAGCTAATGCCAACATGGAGAAGTGGGAACTAGCGCCTGAAACCTGCAGGTACTTGAAAAATTCCAAGGAGAACAAAAGTGAACAAAAAATTCCAAGAAGAGTAAAAGTGACAAAAGTGACAAGGAGAACAAAAGTGACAAAAGTATGCCACATTTTTATTTCATGAAGATGGAAGGTGTCACAGCAGGATATTCATCTTCGGGAAAAGTGAATAAAACGTCATCTGAGTCACCAGTTTAAAGACACTTTGCTTTAAAAATATAAACTTGATTCCGTGAGTTCTATTACAGATTGAACTTTAGAGTTGCTCTGCAACTTAAACTGCAACCTAAACATAAAAATTTCTTTAAGAATTTCTAATTCTTTTATTCCACTGCCTAAAATAACTACTGTTAATAATGAATTAGGCCAGTATTATAAAACTCAACTTCTCTACATATGTGGAGGTAAAAAAATGAGACCCATTGGCAGCTGGGCCTAGGAGTTCACAGCAAAGCTCCAAATTCTGGCTTTACCATTCAATTGTTATGTGACCCATATAACACATCAACCGCTCCAAACTTCAGTTTCCCCAGCTGCAAAATGGGAATATTGATAGTATTTTACTTGCAACCACTGTGGTAAGGCTTCATTACGCAATGTGTATAAAGCATTTAGGATAGTATGTGGCATTTAAGTAAACATTTAACAAGAATTAGTGATTACTGGGGCGCCTGGGTGGCTCAGTTGTTGAGCATCTGCCTTCGGTTGGGGTCATGATCCCAGGGTCCTGCTCAGCGGGAAGCCTGCTTCTCCCTCTCTCACTTTCTATGCTTGTATTCCCTCTCTCGCTGTGTCTCTCTGTAAAATAAATAAATAAATTTTTTAAAAAAATTTTAAAAAAGAATTAGTGATTACTAGCTAATAGCAATTCCTATTAATTGCTGGGAGTTAAGTATTTAAAAATTGAATAAAGAAAGAAACAAAGAAAACTAGTTTCCAGTCTTCAAATACGCCAACATACCAATTAGAATATAATTTAAAATATAATATGCACAGATATTGGACAGCTGCCTATTCTGTCTGGTAAACATTTACCCACATGCAAATTATGTACTGGCTCCTTTCACTTTCCAGTGTGACACTGAGATGACAACAGAGAAATGAAATACAGTACTGTGCCGTATGGTGAAGAATTATACCACCTGGCTGTGGATCTAACTGCCCATTCTTATTCATTTGCACCCTATTTCTTTTTTGACTCAAGCTCATTTCTTCAAGCCTTCAGGCTGTAGGCCATGTTAATTTGCAAAGCAGTCCAGAAACCTGTCCCTCACACTGGCAAATACAATACCAGCCCCATTCCCAGGCTCCAGCTTTGAATTATCTGGAGCTCACCACATCCCCCTTGTGGTCATGGCGAGTATTTGCCAGGCTCTTGGAGAAGACAACCAGGAACCTCTATCATCCACAGAATCATGGTCTCAGACACTCTGTAGCTGACGCCATTTGATTCCAGGATTCTTTTGATTAATACTTTGTGGATTTCAGGTGTATGTAACAAGAAAAAAAAAAAAGACTCCTAAGAGAACCAGTTGAGAAAAGAAGGAACTGAGAATATAGGTACGCCGATTATTCCACTCGAACTCCTCCCTCCCTGTCATATACAACACAAGGATGTAAAATTATCCATTTCTATTTTGCTTCAATGTTTAATACTATTTGTCGTTCCTCTCTACGTTCTTTTCCACCCGCATATTGCTTTAAAATATAAATCTCTACAAATAGCTGTCATTAGCCTGTAACTTTGATGGCCTCATAAAAGTCTACGTCTGAGGGAATTAAAAAACAAGAGAAATGAAAGAGTATTAAGCAGACTAGTTAGAATAATAACATGAGAGATAAGACTTAGGTAAGAGTGTGGCGTTAATTTTTTTTTAGAATTTCACCTACAACCAACGTTATGTTCGACATTTATTTTCTTACTCCCACTTCCAACCCCCTCACAATGTAAACTCTTTAGTTACCTTCTTTCCATCCCAAACTTTCCCCCACATTTCCTTCAGAACTCCTCACACAGTCGTGATCACTTAAGAGCGGAGCATCTCTTTCAAAATAGCACTTTAAGGACAAGTTGCTTCACCTTCAGAATCAAGCAATCTCACTGTCATCTCATCAGTGAATTCACGTTTTGCTTTCACTGTACTCCTACCACTTAAGATCGTGTCTGACACATGGTAGGCACTCCAGTACAGATTTGTTTCATCCGCGAATCCTATGTCTTTGAAAAACCGAAAGTGGTCACACAGCCTCCGCCCCTGGAAACCCGCACAAGGTTCGAGATGGGCCGGAGGAGCTTCAGGGAGGCCCAGCACAGCGGCTGCGGGCGGTGGCTAGGAGCCTTAACACAAGTATTTTTCCTCTTGGGGGTCTGCACGACAATTAGCCTAACTCAACCCAACAAACTGTATGAAAGAAAGGCGGCTTTAGTAGTTAGAACCCAGAGACCCCTGTGGTAAACAGCATGAATTCGTCCGAGGTCTGCATATCCAGGTGCAGTTCTAATTACCGCAACAGGCAACCAAATGAAGAACAACAGAGCAGAGCAACAAACTATGAGCCAGGAATTTTCACTGAACAAAGGCCCAGAGTAAAATGGCTCCCTTCTCCAGAAACTGGAGCGAGGAAAACGTCAACGCTCAAGGACCGTACAGGCGCCGGGTCTCGCCCCGGGCTACACGCGGGCCAAACTCACGTGCGCTGGGGCATCCAATGAGTGCTGTAGTTAGACTCCACCCACGGTTTCCGCCGCTCCCTGCGCACATGCGCCTTAAGCGCGCAACGGGATGCCAACTGCGCAGGCGCAGCAGGCCCCTCCTCTCACGCAACTGACGCAAGGACACTGTAATCGGTTCGTAATTTATCCGTGTGACCTTGTCTTTCCTGCCGCCGAGGACCGAGGCTGTCCAAAGTGATGCCTTTATATCTCGCTTAGCCCCCTCGCCGCTCACTGAGCCCAGACCTGTTGCAGCCGAAATGAAAGGGCTCGGTTTTTCCAGCCATCATGCTGCGATGCCTATTAGCCATACTTCCTAACTCCGGGAATGGCTGTCACGTACTCTCTGATCAGGCAGCGCGGGTGGCGCCTCAGCGGAAGAGTGGTCCTCTGGGCCGCAGCAACTAACCCCCGCCCCCCCACCCCACGTGGTTGGAGGTTTCCAGAAGCGCTACCGCCGAGGCGCCGCGCAGCTCTTGGCCGTCCGAGCGCATTTGCCGCTTCGTACTTCCACCATCTAGTCGCCATGATAAGTGTCAGCCGAGCCGCGGCAGCTCGTCTTATCGGCGCCGGAGCCTCCCGGGGCCCCACAGCCGCCCGCCACAAGGTAAGGACTGGCTGGGCCTTCTCCAAGGGGCTCACGGCCTTGACCTCATGCGGCAGGCCTCGCCCTTCAGACAGAATTCTCCCGCACAGATCAGGATGATGAGAAGAAGATGATAGTCTTCATTAATCATTGCAGCCGTTGCAAGGCTTAACTCAGGGTTCTGCTTCCATGTCTCGGATTCTGCTGAGTCACGCCTTTTAAAAGCGTACAGTTTTATTCTAGGAAGTAGCGAATAGTGTTCCTGACGGTGCGTTCAGTGGCTGATAACACGGTTTTGGCCTTGAGGACAAGGGACGCAGTTTCCGTTGGGAGGGAACCGCTCTTGTAGGTTTCGTTTAAATCTACAAGTCGAAGAGTGACTGTTTGCCTCCTCTAAAATAGAGTGTGTGCGAGGACCCCATTATTAGGGTGAAAAGAAAGAAGAAAAGTATCTTAGTAAAGTGAAAGCCAAGCACAGATTTTCTTTCTTAGGAACATTTGTCTGTAGTTCTCCCAAAAATTTTTGGCGTAAGATTGTCCTTTCTTGTTATTTCGGAAAAAATAAGATCTGGAAATGGCCATGGAGTAGTTGCTTATTATCGTGTAAGACCGAACATATCTTTGGAGAACAGGACCTGGTCTCTCTCTGCACTCACCATGGGGTTAAAAAGAAGGCTTGGGAGTATCCTGAGATTAGGTTTAATCCTGATTTGAGGCCACTCCCGAAATTTCTTTCTAAACGACTCCCCAGGATTGCCAGTCCTGGTCCCCTTAAGGTGTTCGCTTGGTTAGGTTGGGAAGTGTCTCTCAACGATTTATATTTGCAGCTGCGAGCACACCTAGTAGGGTTTAGATACCTGTATACTGCTGCTGAGTATGAAATTGAAAAGTGCCCAATTAGTATTTTGCAAGATAGTGATTCTCAACCAGGAACAATTTTGCCTCCTGAGGGGATGTCTGGTAATGTCTGGAGATAATTTGTTAAAATTTGGGGGGCCTACTGGCTTTTAGCAGTAGAGGCCAAGGATGCTGTTAAACATCATACAATGCACAGAACAGCCGCCCACAACAAAGATTTGGTTCCAAAGTCATTAGTGCTAAGGTTCAAAATTCAGTAGTGCTAAGGTTGAGAAATCCTGTAATAATGTAATTGAAGACTATTTTATGATTTTTTTTAATCTTATTTGGAAAATTCGTACTCAATTAGGTTTTTCTTCTATTTAAGTAGCATAATACAATACCTTTTATATATAAGATTTCATCTTTTCAGGTTATGGTTACCAGAATGAAAGTTCAGACTTTGTGTTCCTCAGAAGAATAATGGGAACAAGCTCAAGTTTTCATGTTTGTTGATGTATCTTTATCTTTTTTTTTTTTCTTTTAAGGATGGCTGGAATGGCCTTAGTCATGAGGCTTTTAGAATCGTTTTAAGGCGGGATTATGCGTAAGTGTAATTTCGTTTCCTTTGAGAGGTAATAAATATTAAATCCTAGAGTGGTGGTCTCTAAACTTGTGATTAACTTTTCCATGAAGAAAAAAGTGACACATCTCTTTTAACTTATAGATTATTTAATGCACAACTACTTACGCACAAGTATTCTTTGTATCCCTGCAACCGTTCTGGAGACCACTATTACGATAACATTAACCATAGCATTATTTTAAATGTCTTTCAGATCAGAAGCAATCAAGGGAGCAGTTGTTGGTATTGATTTGGGTACTACCAACTCCTGTGTGGCGGTTATGGAAGGTAAACAAGCAAAGGTGAGCAATGTTTGGAAGCTCTGGATCATCTAGTAGTAGTTAGTACCCAATTTGGAATTCTGTGTCCTCTGGCTTAGATAAGGGGCCCTTTTTTTTTTTTTTTTAAGATTTTATTTATTAGCCAGAGGGGGGGAGAGCACAAGCAGAGGCAACAGCAGAGGGAGAAGCAAGCTCCTCACTGAGCGAGGAGCCCGATATGGGACTCGATCCCAGGACCTTAGGATCATGACCTGAGCCCAAAGCAGACACTTAACCAACTGAGCCCCCAGGCGTCCTCATAAAGGGACATTTTTAAAGCTGTTCTTAATTTCTTAAGATTCTTTTGAGGTGAATCTTTTTTCTTAATTGCAAGGTGCTGTAAAATGAATGGGTTTGACTTCCAGGATTTAAGTGTGTCCTGCCGGAGAGGTAGGACTATTAAGTTACCATTAGGACCAGTTGGGATGCTTTGCTCTGTGAATTATTTCTATCATCCAAGTCATACATTTCTGTAAGTCTGTTGAACCACGGAGGTGCAGGAAGAGTTTAGAAGCAAGCGAAGCTCCACATAACGTGTAGGCTGCATCTTAGGAACCCTTGCTATGATACAGGCTGTTCCTCCTGAAGGACCTCGTTGGTTTGTTCATAAACCCTTTATTCCCACTGAGTTCTTCTCAAGATGCAGAACACCTGGGATTCCTGAATTGTTATTTTGGCAATTTCTTTTTTAAATGCCTGAGACTTGGAGGCAGCATGAAAAAATTTAGAAATAGATTTTGTTTATTCTTTTTTTTTTCTTTGAGATTTTATTTATTTGACAGAGCATATGCAGGGGGAGCAGCAGAGGGAGTGGGAGAAGGAGACTTTCCAGTGAGGAGGGAGCCAGAAATGGGGATCAATCCCAGGACCCTGGGATCATGACCTGAGCCAAAGGCAGACACTTAACTGACTGAGGCACGCAGGCACCCCTAGAAGTAGATTTAATTCCCCATACCAGCGGAAAGAGTACCTTGTTCCAGTATCTTAGTGTAAAAGATCTAATTTATATTTATTTTTCCTTTTTTTTGTTTTTAGTTATAACTTGTTTCAAAGTAAAGGATTAAAGATACTTTAGGGGTGCCTGGGTGACTCATTTGGTTACGTGTCCAGCTCTTGATTTCAGCTCAGGTCATGGTGTCAGGGTTGTGTGACTGAGCCCCACATCGGTTCTGCACTCAGCTGAATGTGTGTGTGTGTGTGTGTGTGTGTGTGTGAAATAAATTTTTTTTAAAAAGTAAATAAAAATACTTAAACATGTACCTGAAATAGTTACTATGTCAGCATTCACAGAGCAGAAAAGCATGCCCATTAGTACTGTTCTTGAGCATTTGTCTTGTGATATGGTAGCTGTTTTGTGTCTTAAAATGATTGATAAAAAGACTGATGGTGGCAGTGACTGGAACCTCATTCTCTGTCTCTCTTTGGGAGTTTTAGGTGCTAGAGAATGCCGAAGGTGCCAGAACCACCCCTTCAGTTGTGGCCTTTACAGCAGATGGCGAGCGACTTGTTGGCATGCCAGCCAAGCGACAGGCTGTCACCAACCCAAACAACACATTCTATGCCACCAAGCGCCTCATTGGCCGGCGATATGATGACCCAGAAGTACAGAAAGATATGTGAGTAATAGGAAAAGCATAGTTACTCCCAGAGGCCACACAAAAGAATCTTTTCAGCAAGATTCTTAGAGCATCTTACCTTAGTATTTTTATACGTTGTCCATGGGGTCATGTCCTGCCCCTACCAAAAGGGTATTTCCTTCAAAAAAAAATTCTTTTGCCTTCACATAATAGGTCTTTGCTATATACTGACGTGACGGGAAGATTTAGCTAGTCATTTATGGACAACATAAATTGGTGTTAAACTTTCAAGGTAGATAGTGGCATAGGCTTCATCATGTGCTGATCAACTAGGATTTCCAAGGTTTGTCTGTGGTTACAACATGTATCAGTACTTTTCTTTTTTATGGCCAGATAATATTCCATTGTGTGGATATACTATTAACCCTTAAACAACATCGGATTGTGGTGCTGAGGCTTCATGCAGTTGAACATCTGTGTATAAATTTTGACTACCCAGAAAGTTAGCTACTAATAGCCTGCTGTTGACCAAAAACCTTACTGATAACATACACAGTCAATTAACACCCATTTTGTATGTTATAAAGTACGTTAGAGTAAAAAGGAAGTTAAAAAGTCATAAGGAAGAGGAAATATCTTTGTAGCATTGTATTTATCCAAAAGTATCCGCATATAAGTGGACCAGTGCATTTAGAACCCATGTTTAGGGTCAAGCGTATACTACATTTTGTTTATCCATTTGTCAGTTAATGGACATCTGGGGCAATTAAGAGTACTGCCATAGGGGTACCAGGCTAGCTCAGTCAAAACAACGTATGACTCTTGATCTCGCGGGGTCTTGGGTTCAAACTCCATGTTGGTTGTAGAGATTACTAAAAATAAATAAACTTGAAAGAAAGAATATTGCCATAAACATTTGTGTATAGGGTTTTGTAAGGACCTGTTTTCATTTCTTTTCGGGTAGATACCTAGTAATGGACTTGCTGGGTCATTGGTAACTCTCCAACCATTGCCAGAGCAGGGGCACAGATCTTTTGTTTGGCAGGAAATAAGGAATGTTCAGGTTTCACCAGGATGTTTTTACATGTTAATGGTTGCTTTCTAAAGATTTTCGTTAAATGGATTCCTGAAGTTTTTGTTTGGCCATGGATCTCTTGGGATGGAGGATGGACATTCATGGTATATAGTAGCCTTGTCATGGTAGGTTGCACAGGCACATTTTTTTCAAATATGATTTTCGTGTCTTTCAGTAAAAATGTGCCCTTTAAAATTGTCCGTGCCTCCAATGGAGATGCCTGGGTTGAAGCTCATGGAAAACTCTATTCTCCAAGTCAGATTGGAGCATTCGTGTTGATGAAGATGAAAGAGACTGCAGGTGAGAAGATTTAGTTCCTATCTGGGAAAGTTTGAAGAACTGGATGGTTCCTCACTTACATACCCCGGTGTCCCTTGGATGAGTCTGTGTGGTGGTGGTGGTGGTGGTGGTGGTGGTGGTTACACAGAAAACCTAGAAATGGCAAAACTGTTACTCCTCACACATTCCCTATGTAATGAATTCATCTTCAAAGTTTTCCTAACGGTAGTTTATCTTTTTCAATATAAAGGGGTGGTATTCTGAATTGAAAGCTGAAAGACTACATATTAATCTTTGGGCTCTGTTAAGTAAAACTTAAAACTTCCCATTTGGAGAAACTAGTGGCTGTTTTAAATCAAAGAATAGGTCATTATAGCTGGTGAATCTTCACTATAATGTTAAAGGTGAGATGTTGGGTTTTCAACCACTACCTTTCATTGGAGTGTTTTCTGTGAGATCTCTCTCTGTGTTAGGTCAAATGTGAAGAAACTTACGACTGTTGTCTCTGGCTCCAAGAGGATAACACAGGTTGTTAGCCTACATGAGTAATTCTGTTAACTATTTCATCTTATAGAGTCTTATGATTGTTTTTCATTCTTTAATTCTTTTCCAGAAAATTACTTGGGGCATACAGCAAAAAATGCTGTAATCACTGTTCCAGCTTATTTCAATGATTCTCAGAGACAGGTGAGTTCGGTTGGTTTTCTTATTCAGGAAATAAATGGTACTTAGGACACAGGGTGGAAAATGCTTTTTTTCTTTTCCTTTAGGCCACTAAGGATGCTGGCCAGATATCTGGACTAAATGTGCTTCGGGTAATTAATGAACCCACAGCTGCTGCTCTGGCCTATGGTCTAGACAAATCAGAAGACAAAATGTAAGTTTGTAGTAAACTCCACCTAGATTTCTGAGACTCAGTTCGTAGAACCATGAAAGTACTGGGCTGTGGCAATTTTTTTTTTTTTACTTGGTATGCATATTGGCAAGTATTTATTCAAAAGAGTGTTTGGGGGACATCTGGCTGGCCCAGTCGGTAGACCATGTGACTCTTGATCTCAAGATTGTGAGTTCAAGCCCAAGTTGGTCCCGGAGACTGCTTTAAAAAAAAAAAAGGGTGGGGCCCCTGGGTGGCTCAGTGGGTTAAAGCCTCTGCCTTCGGCTCAGGTCATAATCTCAGGGTCCTGGGATCAAGCCCCGCTTCGGGCTCTGCTCGGCGGGGAGCCTGCTTCCCCTTCTCTGCCTGCCTCTCTGCCTACTTGTGATCTCTCTCTCTCTCTGTCAAATAAATAAATAAATCTTTAAAAACAAGGGGTGATTGAGTCCTGTTAATTTTGCTATTAAAAACGTATTTCAACTCTATTTACAAATAGCTATAAGGGCCACGTAGTAACACACCTGTCATTTAGGCAGTTATCCAATTTCATTATTATACTTAAGGGGAAATCATCAAGTTTATGTTGGTTTGGTTATTAAAATTCATACTTTCCCGGCAGGTGTTATTCCTTAAGGTCTTCTTTTTTTCTTTCTAGCATTGCTGTATATGACTTAGGTGGTGGAACTTTTGATATTTCTATCCTGGAAATTCAGAAAGGTGTATTTGAGGTGAAGTCCACCAATGGAGATACGTTCTTAGGTGGTGAGGACTTTGACCAGGCCTTGCTACGACACATTGTGAAGGAGTTCAAAAGAGAGGTTGGTTCTCAGTATAGATAATATGTAGACATTGGGATGTTGAGAATTTCTTTATCCAGATGGCTGTTTGCTTTGTTTATGACTTTTCGACCTTAATAGAACATTGACTAGAACACTGAAACAACTGCATTTCAGTTCAATTGCAATTGCATTGCATCGGGTAGACTGAAATATTCTGATTATTGTAGCTTCAGCTTGGGAATAAACAGATTAAAAAGGATCTGGTAGTCTGTATAATATTGGCAAAGGAATTCTGGGAACTCCTGTTTTGAGCCAGAACCCAGTAGTTGGAAAGAACTGATTTGGCTCAGCCCTCTGTCTCCAGGCACAGATAGCCTTTACAGAATAAGGTTTCTTTTCCTTACAGATTTTTAAGGGCAGTAAGTGATTCATGCTTGTTTATAAAGGTATGGATCTGTTTTATGTTGTTAACATTATCACTATATCTTAAAATAGTATTCACCACCTTGCTAATGCTAGTATTATGTGTTTTCATTTTGTAGACGGGGGTTGATTTAACCAAAGACAACATGGCACTTCAGAGAGTTCGGGAAGCTGCTGAGAAGGCTAAGTGTGAACTCTCCTCATCTGTGCAGGTGGGATGTGGAAAAATCCCAACAGTCTTGATGTTTTATTTTAGTTTATTTGAATAGTATGTTCTAATTTGCGTGATGTCCGTCTAGTCTTTGCTGGTTGGTATAAAACCCCTCCGTGAACAAAGGAGCAGTACTTCTTTAAGGATGAGCCAGAATTTGTTAACCACCCAAATAAGAGGTGTTTTATATACCAGAGTCAAAAAATAACGAAGATCTGAATGACATTGAATACATTTTATTTGCCTTAAATTAAAGGTACTGATTTTAAGATCCAGACTAGTAGCATACAAAATTAGAATCACTAGCCTAGAAATAATAGGAGCCTCTAAGAACTGCTACTGTCTTCATTTCAGACAGCCCTTCAGGTGAGTCTCTTAATTGTCTCATTTAATTATTTGGATCAGCAATCCAGAAAGTGAGCTATGAAACCTGGCTGAAGGCTGGGGTAGACACTTGGGTACATTTTTGTGAGCATCACAGTTGCTCCGCACCTGTAGAAGGGGTCACCGTGTGGTGTTCCAGTCCTTCTTGAGAGGTGAAGCTTCAGTTTGCCTTATCCACTAAGAACAGAACTATATAAAGCGTGTTAGGTCTGGCCAGAGAGGCAACAAGATGGAAGGCAGATCTTTTTCTGGGGTCTCAGGTGGCAGCAGGAAAGCCTTAGCCGGTGACTACTTCAGTTGTTAATTTGATCATAGACATTGGGTTATCCAGTGTGGGAAAAACCCGGATTTTTTTTTTCCCCAGACGTGGATTTTTAAGTTTTTTAAAGTAGCTATGAGGAGTGACAAAGGTATACAGAGTTATCCATGATGATGGTGTTGCTTTGTCCCTGCTGTCATACAGAGTGGCAGAACTTTACAGCGTGATGGTTAGGATTAGAATTGGAATACATGACACTGCTTGGAGGGAGAGGTTGGTTGTTTTTAGTGTGATTCTTACTGATGAGCATTTGGATTGTTTTTTCTAGCATTTTGCAGGTAAAGCAAAGTGTGTTGAACATCCTTGCATGTGGATGTTTGTACATGTATAATTAGAAATCTGTAGAATAAATTCCTAGAAGCGTTACCTTCGTGGGGTTTACAATGTGGTTTAGAGGTGTTTTGGGTTTTTTTTGTTTGTTTTTTAAAGATTTATTTATTTATTTTAGAGAGCACGTGGCAGGGGCAGGGGGAGAGAGAGAATCCTACCCAGGCAGATTCCCCGCTGAGTGCGAACCCCAGTGCAGGGCTCCATTCCATGACTGAGATCACGAGCCAAAATCAAGAGTCGGATGTTGAACCAACTGAACCATTCAGGCACCCCAAAGAGATATTAATTAGGACATCATATTAATAACTGTCAAGCCAGAAGTAATGTGATTGGTTAAGAGTGGCCCTGTAGACAGAATGCTGGGATTCAAGTCCTTTTTCATCACTTAATAGCTGTGTGGCCTTAAATTATTTAACATTTCTGTTCTATCTCTAAAATGAGGACAATTGTGCTTTCTCCCTTAGAGTTGTGAGGATTTCTAAATTGATAATGTGGTTAGGACATGTCTTAAGTAGTAATCTTAATTAAGTTATTGGGGCCCACCGGGTGGCTCAGTCAGTTAAGCATCTGCCTTCGGCTCAGGTCATGATACCAGGCTCTTGGGATCAAACCCCCGCATTGGGCTCCCTGCTCAGTGGGGAGTCTGCTTCTCCCTCTCCGCCTGCTTGTGAGTGCACGTGCGTTTTCTTTTTCTCAAAATCTTAAATAAAAAGGTTATTAATGTGGTAAAAAAAAACAAAGTTAGTTTATAATTGTAAGGGAAATCTGATAAAGGTGTTTGACCTAACAAGAGTTTCTAAAAGATGTTGATCAGAGAAAGATAAAGGGTCAAGTAAATCCAAGGCTCTGGGGTAAAGACCTGAGAAAGGGCTGGTATGTTTGAGAGCCGACACTCAGAGAAAGTGGAATATGAGAATAGAGGCTTTATAGGTTTGGGATTTGGGTCTATCCTGACAAGAGTGAGTATAAACAAAAACTTTTTTTGAGTAATCTCTACACCCAACATGGGGCTTAAACTCATGACCCTGAGATCAAGGGTCACACACACACTCCCCTGAGCCAGCCAGGCACCCCGGTGAAAATTTAGGGGCAGTAATGTGGTCAGATGGGGCTTATGACAAGTGCTGTGGCAGCAGTGGAATGGAGATTTGTTCTGGGTTAGGAGGGGTCCTATGGCAGAGGCAGCTTGAGTGGGAATGGGAGAACCTTGGGAAGCTAATGTGGACTTGGACTAGAGTGTGAGAAACTGTTGAATTTGAGAGAGAAGGGACAAAACTTGGTCACATACTGGTTTTAGAGGGTTGAGAGTCCTGGAGTTCAAACTGTCAACATATAGCATAGAGAGAACTACATTAATAGTGTCCATGTGAGGATTTTTTAAATTAAATTTTAGAATTCCATTTGTCAGTTGTACTGCCTATATTTCAAGTGCTAAGCCATGTGTGGCTAGTGGCTACTGAATTGAACAACGCAAATACAGAACATTGCTACAGAAAATTCTGTTGCATTTGTTTAGATCATTAATTTCTATTTTCTGATTTGGTTTATTAACATTTTGTAAAGAAAGAAGGAAACTGTCTGTGGTGTTCTTTAGCAGTACTCAGTATTACTCTTCTATAGAAGGTATGTATGTTTTAAGTCTGGCTACTGGCTATTAAGCATTTAAATGCTAGGGTAGTTTACCTGATGAGAGATGGTTAAGGATTTGTTCCCTCTCAGTCTTTTTCTTGTTGGCCTTGCTTTGATGTGAAATTGGAAGGGGGGTAGAAAGTAATTTTGTTCCTGAGGGTCTACCTTGGGACATGTGTTTCAGCATGATTAGTGAGGAGTTTTGTTAGTCTGAATACTCTATTCTGAATCCAGACCTTCTTAGGATTTGGGGTTTATTAAATAATGGCTATTACCTGGTATGGTTGTAGCAGTGTTTGCTGCTTACCATGAAGGTGATGGCAGCCAAGTCAGTCCTTGGAGTTACCGTTAGCATTTTTGTCATAGCTTTCTTACCATCTTCCCGAAACTTAGAAACCCCTGGCTTGGGGCAGGTTATTTGGTTCAAAGCGTGCCTTTTGTATTTATTGTGTGTGCATACATAAAGTTTTTGAAAACTTGGTGACTCAAAACAGTAGTGTGACTCCTAATATATGTTTAGTGGGAGGACAGTTCTTCATGTCCTAAATGGGGATTTTCCCTGCTCTTACATTCTTCATTGTCTTTTGCTTTGTTTGTTTTAAGATTTTATTTATTTGCCATAGAGAGAGAGCAAGAGTATAATAAGCAGGGGGAGCAGCAGGCAGAGGAAGAAGCATGCTCCCTACTGAGCAAGGAGCCCAGTGCGGGACTCCATCCCAGAACCCTGGGATCCTGACCTGAGCTGAAGGCAGATGCTTCACTAACTGAGCCACCCAGGCATCCCTATATTCTTCTTTGTTGATAATAGATTATAAATTTTTTGCCTCTGGGAAGAGAAGAGCTTGAATCTTAAAGAGTCATTGTCTTTGGTGGCCGTTCATTTAAAGCGGGTCTCACTTTCCCTGTAGTTTTGGAAGTCTTCCTAATGTGGGAGTATGGTCTTATTTTAATTGAAATCATAAAGAAACATCACCACTATTGGTCTTCCTGCTTCCTTTCCAGACCGACATTAATTTGCCATATCTTACAATGGATGCTTCTGGACCCAAGCATTTGAATATGAAGCTGACCCGCGCTCAGTTTGAAGGCATTGTCACTGATCTAATCAGGAGAACCATTGCCCCATGCCAAAAAGCCATGCAAGATGCAGAGGTCAGCAAGAGTGACATCGGAGAAGTGATTCTTGTTGGTGGCATGACTAGGATGCCCAAGGTATGGACCCATGGAATCATGGACAGGGCAAGCACATAATGTCCGGACAAATGGTTTGTATAGGGACATGAATATGTGGCGTTCCTGCCACAGTGACCTGAAAGGGCAATGAGTTTGTTCCCTTACTAGAGTTCTTTTTTAGACTCCTTTTGTTTTTAATTATTTGACAGAGAGGGAACACAAGCAGGGGGAGTGGGAGAGCAAGAAGCAGGCTTCCTGCTGAGCAAGAAGCCCTATGTGGGGTTCAATCCCAGGACCCTGGGATCATGACCTGAACTGAGGGCAGACACTTAACACCCAGGCGCCCCAGCCTCCTTTTTAATTAAAGTATCAGGAAAAGGATTGGGAAGGGCGGAATGTCTTTGGGGTGGTAGCGTGGAGGATCCTGAACTTCATTTTTGGGAGTATTTTTAGGAATGAAACAAAGTTTGACATCAGAGGTAGCTTAAAACCTTGGTACTGTCTAGCTCTAGGGGCAGTTTTGGACAGGAATGTCTTTGTACCATGGTGTTCGGGCTTTCTGGCTGCATCTCTTCCACAAAGATTTGTGCAGTGATGCATTTTACCAACACATCATTCTGATAAGACAGGTGTGTGGAAAACTAATGACTGAGCACAGAACCTGTTGAAGATGCAATTCTTGTTATATAGCTTGAATAGAATTTTCATGGGCCTTGATAGAAATTTTCCTTTGTTCCTGGGGTTAGGAGAATATGCACAGAATAAATGTGGAGAAAAAGAAGCTTTAGATCAGGAAGAGATCTTTAGGTTAACACATTATCCCAGATGCTATTTAAGTAGCACTTTTTCCTAGCATTAATAAAAGAAGCAGGAAGAACATCCCTCACATTAGCACCAGTGTTGAATTACTCAGTTAACCACTGCTGCTTTTAAGTTGATTTGTAGAAGAGGAGTTAGACTATACCTAAATCCCGGTGTCTTACACCCTCTGTTTCTTCTTTTTTCCTTTTTTTTGGTGGTAGTTGGTGTTTTTTAAGTAGACTCCATGCTCCGCATGGAGCCCAGCACTGGGCTTGAACTCATCCTGAGCTCAAGACCTGTGCTGAGATGAAGAGTTGGACGCTTAACCAACTGAACCACCCAGTCACCCCATGCACCCTCTATTGCTTTGCTTTTTTTTTTTTTTTTTTTAGATTTTGTTTATTTTTTGAGACAGAGTGAGCACATGAGCTGGGGGAGGAACAGAGGGAGAGGAACAAGCAGACTCTGCACCAAGTGCGGAGCCCAGTGCAGCTGATCCCAGAACCCTAAGGTCATGACCTGAACCAAAACCAAGAGTCTGAGGAAATCGAGGGTTCGATGCTCAACCAGCTGTGCCATCCAGGCACCCCTTTACCCTCTGTTGCTAATTCAATGTGTTGTATGGGAAACCCAGTAACAAAACAGATTCTTCTCATATCTTAAAAGGGCTTAGGAATGATAGTCAAGTAAAGTATTTGAGTATTACCCACTTGATACATTTAGGTCATTAAGAAAAACTCATATGAAATAGTAACTTGAGTGAATATTCTTGGATCTGAAGCACCTTGTCCTGAGATTTGCTGTGATTTTGGGACACACTCTTCCCTTCTTGGGTAGTTGCCCTTAATAGTGACAGGTTCTTTTTTATTTTGATGGCTTAGGTTCAGCAGACTGTACAGGATCTCTTTGGCCGAGCCCCAAGCAAAGCTGTAAACCCTGATGAGGCTGTGGCCATCGGAGCTGCCATTCAGGGAGGTGTGTTAGCTGGTGATGTCACAGATGTGCTGCTCCTGGATGTCACTCCCCTGTCTCTGGGTATTGAGACTCTGGGAGGTGTTTTTACCAAACTTATTAACAGAAACACCACTATTCCAACCAAGAAAAGCCAGGTAAGAATCACCTACTCCTCCATTGTCCCAGAGATACGAGGATCTATGAGGGACGTGACTGCACCCTCTTTTGTGAGCTTTTCCTAGAAAACTTTACCTTTTTTGTCTTGGGAGTCCATACTTGAATGTGGGTGCTAAAAATCTTGTGTTCTGTTCTCTTTTGTTGTTGTTTTTTCTGAGAAAGTTCTCTTTACCTGTCAGCCAGCAGTGATGATTGGAGGGAGGATATCAGCCTTCTCCTTCACGGGATTAAAATAACTTTGCAAAAAGGAGCTTCATCATTTGGGACTAAATTCCCCATACTCTTCTGTTCTGAAAGGCAGTAAAAAGGACATGGCCATGATTAGGAGAGTGTACTTGTTTTGTGGGTGAATGATGGGGTTCCTTAGATACCAAGCAGGGCTACTTGGACAGTGGCTCACTCAGTCTTCAATTAATTATTTCCCGCCTTTCCCAGTTTTGATGTTTTTCTGAAAAGCCGTTAATACCAAATGGATATTGCTCTTTGTTCAGTGATGTATTGCCAATAGATCACTGAAGAGAACTATGGTGACTTCTCGTGACTGAGTATAAAATAAATGTCATGTCTGTGACCTGTTTCTTCAGGTGAGCATGTTTCAACACGTCACTTTTTTAGCTCCTTTTGAGGCCTTATTTGCTAATGCTGCATCTTTGTATAGTGTATTTGCTTAGCCAAAACAATAGCTATTGTACACTCTTTGTGCTAATCCTACTTTAGTTCTCTGCAAAGACACAAAGAAGACTTTATTCTGAACATCGTGTACATAGGGATTCTGAAGTGTTGAGATGTGAATTTCTTTCTTTGGCTTGCACTTTATATAAGGGAAGCAGCCCGATCAGACTGCCAACCCAGGGAGTTTCTTTCTCTCTAGGTGTTTTCTACAGCTGCTGATGGTCAGACTCAAGTGGAGATTAAAGTGTGTCAGGGTGAGAGAGAGATGGCTGGAGACAACAAACTTCTTGGACAGTTTACTTTGGTAGGTATCAGGAATCCTGGATACTGTATTTGTCATTCCTTTTCTATACAATTAGACTGCATTTTAATCCTTAATGATATTACCAAAAACTGCTAAAACACCTAGTCTGTGTTTTAGTAAACACACTTAGTAAACAGACCTAGTCTGTGTTACCTTGGTCCAGTGTACAAATTCTGCAGTTGGATATGCGTGGCTTCGATTTTTGCCTGAAAGTCTTGCTTGTACCTGATGTCTTAGGAACTTCACTAAGAAATTGATAAATACAAGAGCCAGGAAAATATTCATTACAGTGTTAGGAAAAATTTCCAATTACTAATTTAAGACCTTTGATATTGGCTACTACTCAGTGTTGTTATTAGTTCTTGGTGAGATGAACAGTGATGGAGCTTTTTTCTCTCATTCACTGGTCCTCAGGTATATAAAGCCATGATGGCTGCTTGCTGTCGCGAACCTTTACTGGCATGAGCCCTGTTTATTTCAAGTAGCAATGAAATTACTACCCTTATTATAAATTTGTGTTTTTATACACTTTAATTGTGTCGTTTGTTCTTCCTAGGAACAAGGTTACTTGTTTTTACGCAGAAGACTACATAGGTTTGGAAATAGAACACTGGACCTCTTATGAGAAGAGCTTAACTCTGTATATTTATTTATTTTAGATTGGAATTCCCCCAGCCCCTCGTGGAGTCCCTCAGATTGAAGTTACATTTGACATTGATGCCAATGGGATTGTACATGTTTCAGCAAAAGATAAGGGTACAGGACGTGAGCAGCAGAGTAAGTGCTCTTATTTATCAGACTGTAAGAGTGAGGTGAGGGGACCTTGAAGTTCCTTTGTTTGAGAAGTAGACCTTCTAGGTTGTGCATAGCTTTACCCCCACCCTTAGTGGAGGATGAATCCTCTTTGCCCCTTTTCTCCTTGGTTGGCAGATTCACATTAAATAGGAATGGTGTTTATTACCCCAAATGGGCAAGCACTGGGCTTCAGGATTAGTGAAGTTTTGGTAGGCAGGCAGGTCATTTAGTCTATGTATTTCAGACACTTGGTTTCCTTTTTATTATAAGGACAAGAATATTCTGTATCTTCTATATCAAAATTGGTTACTCTGACAAGGTGTATTCTTTTTCTAAATAGAGTAAGAAGCAGATACTTTTACCTAGATAATAACAAGATGCCTTTTTTTTTTCTCACTATAGTTGTGATCCAGTCTTCTGGTGGGTTAAGCAAAGATGATATTGAAAATATGGTTAAAAATGCAGAAAAGTATGCTGAGGAAGACCGGCGGAAGAAGGTAACTACTTTCTGCCTCTTGCAGTTGGGAAGTGAAAGTGGGAGTTTGGACACATTAATCTATTTTTCCTCTCTCTTTGCTCATTACTTTTGTGTAGAATGCCTTTCTTATGCTCAGTCTTTCCATATCAGAATTCTTATGTTCTCCAGTCCTGCTGTAATCACTTATAGACATCCTAGACTCTTTGAGATCACAATAATTTCTGTTTTTTTTACTCTGTAACTCTGTGCATCACTTAAGCATGTTGTCTAGCTTGATGGGGACATTCAACCAACTGCTTGAGTGGGAAGTCTTCATACTAAATTTCTGATTTTTCTTAGGAACGGGTTGAAGCTGTTAATATGGCTGAAGGAATTATTCATGACACAGAAACAAAAATGGAAGAATTCAAGGACCAATTGCCTGCTGATGAAGTGAGTCCTCTTTTAAAATAGTTAATGAAGTTAGGTGTTGTCACCAATGTCAATGAAGTTTTTTTTTTTTTTTTTTTTTAAGATTTTATTTATTTATTTGAGAGCACAAGCAGGGAGTAAGAACAGAGGGAAAGGGAGAAGCAGACTCCCCACTGAGCAAGGAGCCCAGTGCATGGCTTGTTCCGAGGACCCTGGGACCGTAACCTGAGCCAAAGGCAGATGCTTAACCAACTGAGCTACCCAAGCATCTGAAGTTTTTCTGTGTGGGTCTTGATAGGAATTCAGTGGTATTTTTTGTTTCTCAAAGGCTTTTTATTTCCATTTTCACACAAACTTTCATTTAGGACCATTTTATAAATAAGGAAATGGAGATACAATTCTAAAGATGAATTCTGTCAGTGATAGGAACTTCTTAATGTTTCTATTACTGCTACATAAAATGGGATAAGAAACCCAGAAAAAGAGTTTGGTTTTGTTTTTAAGTGCAACAAGCTAAAAGAAGAGATTTCCAAAATGAGGGAACTTCTGGCTCGAAAAGACAGCGAAACAGGAGAAAACATAAGGCAGGCAGCATCTTCCCTTCAGCAAGCATCACTGAAGCTCTTCGAAATGGCATACAAAAAGGTACAGGGGCTGAAGGGCACGGACATCCCTAACTTGATCTTAATAGAACTGCTGTTGATTACTGTTGTCACTGATGGCAGTCTACATGGCTATTTATATAGAACTGGGGGTACTGGAGTTAGAAATACTCTTACTGCCTTCTTGACTCTGCATTGGGAGGGAGGGTGATAGGAGTCAGAGGAAGCAGTCAATGCACAGAAACCACCAATGATGTATAAGGAGGGAGGGAGAGTGGAATAGGCTGGATACGTCTCCTCCATTTTTTTAGTTTATCAAAGGGCAAACTGTCAGCCTTAACACTGAATAAGTTGCTGTCAAATATTTTAACAGATGGCATCTGAGCGAGAAGGCTCTGGAAGTTCTGGCACTGGGGAACAAAAGGAAGATCAAAAGGAGGAAAAACAGTAATAATAAACTTTGGAGTCAAAATATGACGCTTGGGAGTGAAGGGATTTCCTGAGCAGAAATGGGCAAACTTCAGTCTTTTACTGTGTTTTTGCAGTATTCTATATATAACTTCCTTAATATGTAAATTTAGCAAGAATTAGCTAATGATCATTTAATGAGAATTTCAACCGTACAAAGTTCACAGTACTCTGTCCGTCATTTTTCAGCTGCATGTAAAGGGCAGGGAGGAAGATGATTTATTGATGATCATTGAAACAATGTTTTGTGCTTTAGTAACCATATTTTCAAAAGGTGAAACCATCTCTAAACATAATAATGAAGGTAGTTAGCCATAGACCTGGAATGAGATTGTATGGGGATGGGATCCTTCTAGTTAATTGAGAACTACTATACCAGCCTGTTATGTATGTACAAGGGATTGTTTAACTGAGGCCTTGCGAGGCAAGCCAGTTGTGCCATGTTGGGAGGTAGGGCAGGAGTAGCTAGATCAATGGAAAAATAGCTGTTACATACAGCTTTAAAATAGGGCTCCCTAATTTCCCTAAGGCATATTTTTCTAGCTATCTTCTGTTCTGTGTCTGGCACTTGTGTCCTTGTTGATTGCTTTTTTTGGATCCATTCTGGGTTTTTTTCTTTTTTAAATAAATATGAAAAGCATCTTGATCTCTTGTTTTTGAGGAGTGAGGCTCTGAAATAGAGCTTCAGGAATAGGACATGAATCCTGCTTCTCAATTCCTTGGCCTAAAGTCACTCAGGTTTCTAACACTGGCCAAAATTCAGGATTTGGAAGGGCTGGTATGATGAAATAAGTATTACCAAGGACAGTCCATCAGGAACGGATTCTTGCTACATTTCTCCTGTTTAATCTTGAGTCAGTTGCCTTGACCCATATCCTCTGATACAGTTCTAATTAAATGCTGACACCTTCAGAAGCAGAAGGGTGACTATCTTTCCTGTATTATTTAAGTGTGAAGAATTATTTCCCAAAAGTTTTCCAATAGACTTCCCCCTCCTTTCGTGGATTACTGTCATATACCATGCCCAAAGGAATCTGTCAGTCAAGAACACGGGCTTAGCCCCCATCAGATGTAATGCCTCCTTTTATTCTGTAGGATCTAGAAATGAAATTGATGTATAATTAAGTCAATATAGTGCTCTAATGTGAAGGAGATTGTTTACACAATTATTACATTCCTGGAAAATTAAGTGTTTCTTAACACCCATGTAAACACTTCTGGAGATTCGTATGAAAAATAAATTCTAGGCTCAAGTTTTCAGCTATGTGAACACTTGGGAACCTTGTGGGATGTGCAATAATTCTTGGTGAAAGATTATCTTGTGGCATGTTGGAAGATATTTACTTAGCATCTCTGGTCAGCGCTTGCCCACTGAATACCTCTAGAGTCTCCTAATCATTGTGATAATAAGCCCCCCTCAAGGACTTCTAAAGCACCCCAGGTAAGAACTAGTAGTTTTTTATTAAAGATTCATCTTTGGCATCAGGTAAGAGAGCTGCTTGGAAAGGCACTCGAGAGATACTGTCTCAGGCTACGCCAGGTGTAGTGAACACATAGAGCAGCAATTCAGGTACTTAACAGTAAAAATGATAAATGGTGCAAACAACCTTGAAAGACAAAGTTGTTTTTTTGAGATACAGTCTCCTTTTTGTGGTGACAACTGCTTGATAGGGCCCAAAAGGAACTTCTGGTTTCCCTTCCTAAGTAGTCTTTCCAGTTAGAATCAATATGCTTCTTACAGTTGCCTAAACAAAAAAAAAGTCAATAAATCTTAGCCACTGTCAATGTATATCCAGAACCACCTTCTCCACTCCTACCAATGAGTATAATTTACTTGTTGGATTCTTCCAAGTAGCTTCCCCCACTTAAAATCATACCCTTGTCACTCTGGTCATTTCCCATAATAGCAACCAAAAATCACAGGTGGCATTTCAGGGTGCCTGGGTAGCTCGGTTAAGCATCTGACTCTTGATTTTAGGCTCAAGTCATGATCTCAGGGATGTGGGATTGAGGCCCAAATCTGGCAGGCTCTGCGCTAAGTGGGGAGTCTGCTTGAGATCTCTCCCTCTGCCACCCACCCCCTGATCTTAGGCATGCACACCCCCTCTCAAATCTTTGAAAAAAATCACATGGGGCATTTGTGTCCTTTTAGGTAAGAATGGTTCCTTTAAGATTTTGTCAGAGAAAGCAAGCACAAGCAGGAGAAGCAGCAGGCAGAGGGAGAAGCAGGCTCCCGGCTCAGCAAGGAGCCTTATGTGACCCTGGGATATGACCTGAGCCAAGGCAGACACTTAACCAAATGAGCTAACCAGGCATAGAACACTGACTTGAAGAGTACAGGCCATTTCATTTACAGAATGGCCCTTTGTCTGGATTCAACTGATGATTTCCTTGAGTTCAGAGTCATGTACATATTACTGGTAGAAACACCACATAGGTGTTCTATCAATGTATCAATTACCAGGGAGAATAAGATGCTCTGTTCCATATTTCATTTTGAAGATACTTTTAATAAGTATTATGGTGGCTTAATTTTTAAGTATAACATTTACATTAGAAATGCTATAGCAAGAAGAAACAGTAAAGATAAAAGCAAATTCTTATAGAATGTACATGAGATTAGAAGTGGAGAGACAACCCAGACCTTGAAAATACACTGCTTCAAGCAAAGGCCCTTCACTATTTGAGATACCACTGTGACTCCATTCTGCAGTCTAAGGCTGCTTTGTAAGAGCTGTCTCCTTTACTATCAGAACAATGAAATGGATGGAAGCTTTAAATAGAGGAACTATGGGGTGACCTACATTACTCAATCTGTACAGCATGGAGGCAATTTAGCAATTACAGAAAGAACTATTGAAACTGCCATTTCTATAGGTTAAAAACATTGAATATCAGCAATTTGATAATGCTTAAACCTAATACAGTACCCCATCATCAAACCCATTTCTGCTGCAGCAGGTCACAAAGCAGAAATTTGGGGGAGGAACAGAGGGAAGGAGAGAGAGAATCTTAGCAGGCTCCCCATCCAGCACAGAACCCAACACTGGACTACATCTCACAACCCTGAGATCATGACCTGAGCCAAAATCAGAGTTACACTCCTAATGGACTGGGCCACTCAGGTGCCCCAGTAAGAAGAAATCTTGACCCTAAAAAGCACACTGCAGCTATGAGCTTTAAGTCAGACATCAGGAAACAGAAAAGTAATACATTCTACCTAGGGACATCAGGCTGGCTCAGTGGTAAAACATGCAACTCTTAATCGGGGGTCATGAGTTTGAGCCCCAAAGTCTGACCTAAATCACAGGCTCTTAAACACGTTCTTGCAGCCCCTGACCTAGCAGGTGGAGATTTGGAGTAACGAGAACAGGGAGTCCACATGAGTGACTTCAGGGGGTCCATAAAACACTAATTACATAATGCAAGACAGTATTAATTTTTCTGAAGAAATAGTCTACTGCTTTTACTAATTTCTTGAATCTGTGGCCAAAAAAGAGTTAAGACCATAGCTTTGCTAAATTGAAACTCACTCTACTGGTATAGCTTAAATTCAGTTCAAACCCTCCTGTTCCCTGTCCCCCTTGCCATTTGCCAGCTCAATTTTACCTTTGTGTTTAAGTATCCTTGGTCTACACTCTCCATGAAACCTTAACTACACTGGCTGTTTGACTCATAATTTTACTCTAACATTTCTATATTTCTAAAAGGATTATTCTATAAAATACAACTATCATGATCACATAAAAGACATGAGCAACTCCTTAATAGCAAACAAATGTCCAAATTTTCCCATTTCACAACTTTAAGATCTTATTTAAGTAATCTCTATACCCAACATTGGGCTTGAACTTAAAACCCCGACATCAAGACTCAAAAGCTCTACCGACTAAACCAGCCAGGTACCAGTTTCACAACTTTTTCAATTGTTAGAGCCAGGAACCAAAGGCCGCACGCTATACTGCTTCATATGTTCCCTAAGACTCTTTCGGACTATACATTTCTCTGCTTCCTTTGCCCTACACTTTGCTATCTATTTATAAAGATATTATTTTAGAATGTTGGGGAGAGGGGCAGAGGGAGAGAGAGAATCTCGAGCAGCCTCCCCACTGAGCACAGAGCCTGACGTGGGGCTCAATCCCATGACCCCAGAATCATGACCTGAGCCAAAATCCAGAGTCAGACGTTTATCCAGCTGAGCCACCCAGGCACCCTGTAATTTATTTGTTAAAGAAACTAGGCCACCAGTCCTATAATGTCCTACATATATTTCACTACATTTCACAGGACTGCATTCCTGTGATGTCACTTAACACATTCTTCCATCCCCAACTGATCTGATTGAAGTTCAATTTCTTGACAAGAATAGGTGGTGTGTACTTCCATCAGAGGGTACATAATTCTGGCTGGCTCTCAGGTGATGTTAGCAGCCACTGATGATCATTACCTAGATCTCTGACTTCATTAAAAGTAATAAACAATGAATCTTATAACACTGAAAAAATAAAAGTATTTGGGGGGCGGGGGGGGGCGGGGAGTAATACTATCCCAGAGCACCTAAGTAGCTCAGTTGGTTAAACGTCTGACTCTTGATTTTGGCTCAGGTCATGATCTTGGGGTCATGGGATCAAGCCCTGCATCGGGCTCCATGGTTAGCAAGAGGTCTGCTGAGGATTCTCTCCCCTTCTCTTTGTCCCTCCCCCGGCTCTCATGCAGGGGCTCTCTCTTCTAAATAAATAAAATCTAAACAAAAAAAAAGTAAATCTATCCTGTCTTCACTTTTTAGTTGGAATACCTCTGCACTGAGAAATTTACCCTCATAAGTACCTTTCAGTGTTACAAGATTCATTGTTT
>CM052895.1:27221927-27234473 GCA_028534135.1 Potos flavus
ACTCCAGCTGTGAAAAGTTCTAAATTTCTAACAATTATTAACACACCAGCCACTGAAACAGGGCAAAAATCCCACAGACCCAAAAAATCCCATTTTACCGGCTCCCTCTTTCCACCAGGAAAAAAAAAAATCCCTAGGAATTTTAATTTGATCTGCTCTAACTTTATTTTTTTTATTTTTTTTAAGATTTTATTTATTTATTTAACAGAGAGAGAGAGAGAGAGAGAGATCACAGGTAGGCAGAGAGGCAGGCAGAGAGAGAGGGGGAAGCAGGCTCCCCGCTGAGCAGAGAGCCCGATGTGGGGCTTGATCCCAGGACCCTGAGATCATGACCTGAGCCGAAGGCAGAGGCCTAACCCACTGAGCCACCCAGGTGCCCCCTGCTCTAACTTTAGACTCTCAACTTCAATTTTCTGCTAGAAGTAGTGTATCAGGTCAACAGATGGGTACCAAAAACAGGGGAAGAGGACAGAACAAATTAGGGGAAACTAAAAAGAGAACTAGCATTCACTATTGACACGGGTGCTGTAAATGGTACTAGAAACTGTACACAACTTATTTAATCCAACAGTCCCACAAAATAGGCAGTATCCTCATTTTATAGATAAAAACACAAATTCTGCAAGATTTAAGTGACTTGCCCAACGTAAAGAGCAAAGTCAGGGTTCAACCCTAAGGCTGCCTAGCTCCAGAGAGCTTTCCTTTAACAATGCCACTGACTTCCCTAAAAGTCAAAGGGTACTCTTAGGAAATCTTCCCACAAAAATTTCTCCCCTGCTTTCTTCACCTTGGCTACTCTTAAAAGTGGCCTGCACATTAACAACCAATAATTTGATTCTGTACCTAATGGCACTGTGTTTCTCAAGGTGCTATTGGTACTTTCAACATCATCAAAACAATCCTCCTTCCCTCCCTCACCTCCACCCATTAACTAGGAATGTTCTCTATACCCCAGTATTTAACTTTATTATTTAACATTAGACCTGGAGAAGAAGTTCTGAGGTCAAGTAACAAATCCATTTTTCAGAAAAGGACAACCTGTGCCAAGAGAGGCTATATATTCTACCCTCATGATATGTCATTTTGAAAAAATCTGTATCACTCATGTCACAGGAGGTTCTTCCTGAACACTGATGGTCCTGGCTGCATTCACAAACCCTCCTCCTTGCTGAAGGAAATAGCATCCCTGTCCAATTCCTTTCAAATCTCTTCCGCTAGAAATCAATGCCAGGATTTGCCTCTAAGACACTGGTTTTCAATTCTAAATGCAGAGATGGTGAATTTACAGTAATGAGGCAAGTAAGCTTTGGGAGCTACATAAAAACTATCTGGAATTAGAATATTCTAAGAAACAAGTTACACATCTCAGTAATTACCAAGTTTGAACGATTCAAATGCTGACAAACAGCAATTCTGAGATGTCACCATCTTACTTTAGGATGAATCACATATAAAAGCAAGCCTGTGAGGTGGTCTAGAAAGCCTATAAAGCCATGAAACATGGACCTGAAGCAATGCCATAAACATAAAAATGAAGAGACATAGATCAAGGCAACTAAGTGAAGAAAGTAGGAATTAGGGTAAGGGAAATGAAGTAGGGAAAAGCTTGGGACATGGTACACATCCAGTCAGTAACCGTGTTTATGATTATTTACTTTAAGAAGGTCCATTGCTAACCACAGTGAATGGCACACAGAAGTACAGCAAATACAATGTAACGAATGAACATACGCCATTAATTACAAAATGATACCTAAAGAAGAGATACTACCCTGGAAATTCATTTGCCGGGGGAGAAACTTACTCTGCAGGAAATGTGTCCTCACCCTATGGCAACAGAGGTAATGGGGTTGCTCCATGATAAAATGCACTGGACACAACAAGGAGTCTGGAAGTCATAAACTAGCTATGTGACTCTGAGCAAGTCCCTTTCACCTTTCTTTGCCTCAGTTTCCCTATCTATGAAATGGGGATAATTCCCTCATCTCAAAGATGTGGGCAAAATTGAGATAACATGCAAAAAGGACTCAAAGCAAACATAAATGCAACTGCCTGACTGACATCTCCACTTGCATGTCTCAAACTTAATACACCCAAGAGGACATATAATTTTCAATCATCCCTCAAAACCTGCTCTTCATTTTTCCCATCTCATTAAGTGTAACCATTTCCACACTGGGAACATTCCTGCTTTCTCCGCATCCAATCCATCATCCAGTCCTATCCATTCTAACCCCCTTTATATCATTGATTTTTTTTTTTAAGATTTTATTTATTTATTTGACAGAGAGACAGCAAGAGCAGGAACACAAGCAGGGGGAGTGGGAGAGGGAAAGCAGGCTTCCTGCTGAGCAAGGAGCCGGATGTGGGGCTCAATCCCAGGACCCTGGGATCATGACCTGAGCCAAAGGCAAATGCTTAAACGACTGAGCCACCCAGGTGCCCCATACCATTGACTTCTATCTGCACTATCACCCTAGTCTAAGCTACAGTTCTCTCTCACATGAATGACTGCAGCAGCCAAAATGATCTCTAAGCTTCTACTTTTGCTCTCTCCAATCCAAACAGAACCATCTCCTTAAAAACATAACTATACGTTCATGTCATTTCCCTACCTCTATAAACCCTTTAAGCTGTCCATTGTTCTTAAGAGAAAGAAGCCAAACTCCTAAACCTGGCTTTCAAGTCCCTAAATGATCTGTCCTGTCTCCATCTTAAGCTACTTTACCCATTCCTGAACTTGTTCCAGCATACTGGCTTTTTAAGCACACACATTTTTTTTTTTTTAAATGTGTTAGGCTCTCTTCTGACAAACCCCTACTCATTCTTTGGGTCTCGTTCCAAAATCGGGCCCTTTTATTACACCCTCACAGCATTTCCGGGTATCTACGTATTTATGCAATTATTTTATGATACAAAAGTATACAATCACAAAGGGTTATAAACCCAACGAAACTGAAAGCTCCACTAAGATAGGCACTGTTACATCCAATTCACCTCAGCATCCTCAGGAAAACCGACTCTAGCAGTTTGGGCCCAAAGATTTAAACAAATCCAACTGAGGTGAAGACAGACATAGTCAACTAAAAATTCGAATTCAAAAAGATAAAGTTCTAACTTATATAGCTGCCCATTTTGCTTCAACACTCTCCCCACCTCCACTCTCAAAACCTCAGACCAAACCATTCGTGGCCTCAGATACCTCACGGTTTCCAATCTCCCGCAGCCCCTGCTTTACCCTCCCGTCCCCACAAAGTTCAGGTTCAAAATGAACCCGTGTGAGCACTAGGCGAGACGTAACGCGCCTCTTTTGCCTTTGCGGGTGGCGGGGTCCCGGACCACCCGGGGAAAATTTCCTAACCCAGACACCCGGGCTGGGAGCCTGAACACTAACTAGTCCGCGCACAGTGACGCACTTCGGCCGAAGAGCACTTTGTCAGGTATGCAGCCACGAAGGTTGAGGCGTTTCTTTAAGACTTCTCAGGCGCAATTCAAATCGTGTGTCCCCGCCCGATCGTCTAGCCGCGCGTCGTAGATTTTGAGATGCCCGTTCCATTCACCAAAGAGGGACGGAAAACACCTTTTCCGTCTCGCCCTTTAGAAAATACTCCCAGTTGGAGGTTGGCAAGTCGCTGAATAAATCCTCGCGAGAGCCACCGGCTTCCGCCCGCTTCCTCCACCAGGCTAGCCGGACCGGAAGGAAGGCGGTACTTCCTCGCCTCGGGCCCTATCTCACAAGGCAGCGCGGCCCCAGCTGCGACCAATCAGCGAGCTCATTGTAGGCCGCGGCGCGGACAGCCAATGGCAAGTCGCGGCGCGCGAAGAGCTTCCTCTCTTCCGCACCGGCCCCCTCCCTTCCGCCAGCCGACTTCCACTCAGCCTCTGGCGGAGGAAGTGATGTCACAGGCCCCATGTGAGCGGATTGCAACACATGCAGCTGCCTGGAGAGAGGGAGCCGGTGTCCTACGTCAGAGCCGCCGCCGCGGAGCCGCCGCCGGGGAGGAGCAGCCGCTGCCGCCCAGGACTGGGCCCTTAGGTAAGCCGAGGGAGGGAAAGGCCAGCGACCGCCGCGGCGGGCCTTGCGAGGCGGGAAGAAGAGGGCCTCTTGGGGGTGGCTAGGAAGGGGGCCGCTCTGCCCCAGCGGCGGCGCTAACTCTGTGGTCTTGGTGTCTCCGGGCCCCGCCGGGCCGCTCTAGGGAGGAGGAGGCGAGAAGATGGCGGACGACCCCAGTGCTGCCGACAGGAACGTGGAGATCTGGAAGATCAAGAAGCTCATCAAGAGCTTGGAGGCGGCCCGCGGGTGAGCGCCGTGTCCGGCCCCCCCGTGCCCTCTTGGTTCCCGGACCCCTCAGGATGGCCGCCCCCGCGCCGCATGGCCGGATGAGGAGAACCAGGCACTAGTCAACTCCCGCCTTCTGGATCTCTGGGTAGTAGCCCCCGGCTGAGGGGCAAGGGTCTTCGCGGTTGGCCAGGGAAGGGGTCCTTCCCCTGCTTCGGGGTAAGGGGCCCCGCTCCCGGGGTTCGGACCTCTTGACCCCCTCGTGGAAGGCCATTGCTACTTTTGAATCTCTCCCAGGCCCTTGAATCCAGCACCTCCGTCTTCGAGCTCCAGTTGCTGCCACCTTGCTTGGGTGCTGTTGGGGGAAAGGGCTCGGCCTTCCTTTCCGAACGTCCTTCCCTGATTTCCTCTCTTCATGTTTCTCAGCCAGGTCTCATTAAAATGGCCTCCCCCTCCCGGTCTTCTGAGACCCGGGTTGGTGAAGTTTGTATATGTGCTGCCGAAGCGAGCACCCGGGTTGGTGAAGTTTGGATGGGACGGGAAGGAGAGGTGGTCAGGAACAACCTCTTTCTGACTTTCCCTGATGTCTCTGGGTTTTCCACCTCTTCCAAGATGACTTCCCCCAAGTCCTCCAATTACCCCGGAGCTTCCTGGTATTAGCTGTTGAAGTACCCACCTATGAAATGAAAATGCCAACGTGTGCGGGGTGGGGTAGAGAGGAGATTTTGGTGGACGAATCCGCATCTGTATATACAGGAGAAACGGGGTTATGGGGCCGTTGATGTGAACTGTTAACTACGGGGTCCTTTTTGGGCTCTCTCTGGAACTTTCAGGGTGCCTGATGTACTAATGCTTGTCGAACTTTAGAACTGAATTAGGTGGGCTTTGGGTCTCCTTTTGTAAATTTTGTGGGTGTGCACTGTGGGAAGGTTACATTGAAACTGGGCTGTATATGTCCTTTTTTAAGTTAAAAAATTATTCATAAAAAAAGTATTCGT
Source organism: Potos flavus (assembly GCA_028534135.1). Taxonomy (NCBI): domain Eukaryota; kingdom Metazoa; phylum Chordata; class Mammalia; order Carnivora; family Procyonidae; genus Potos; species Potos flavus. The sequence goes on from CM052895.1 coordinate 27,227,205, forward strand.
TTGGAGAGGTGTGTCAGGTCCCATTTTCTTAGTTTGTTTATTTTGTTCTTTTCCCAGTTATAGGAACTTTTTGCTTACAGGAAGTGGCTAAAAAAAAAAAGCGTTTGGAACATTACATATTTGTATGTCTGAGCATTCTTAGAATAGCAGAGTGCCTTGCCCCAGGCCATGTTGAAAGTTTGTTTTCAACACAGGAATTGGACATTCAGGTTTCCAGCCCAGGTTTGTCATTGATTGGTTGATTTGCAGTGATAGAATTAATCAAGCTTTTAATTGTTACTACATGAAATAAAGTGTGCTTAGTTACATGGAAGGCCCAGAGTTGTTAGATTGGTTTTGCGGTTGTGTTTTCTTATTAAATTAGTGACAGTCCTGCTTGAAATGAAGCTTCTGAAAGTTTGGCTATCCGTTCAGTGACTTGGGCTTTTGCTAACTCTTTACCTAGTACAAATTGAAGGTGGCAGCTTATTTTTTATTTTTTAAGTTTGTTTCTTTGAATGTAATGAAATATCCAGATCTCTTTAATAATCTTACAGGAACTTGAACACAGATGGTTTTTTGCCACATGGTAGATTGAATAATTATTCCTGCAAGTGTGAACATATTATACAGGAGGAGTAGTACAGGTCATGACCCCTTATGTATGGTGCACTACCAGGAATTAGATTTGTTTCACTAGGATCTTCTCTTGTGTTACTTCTAACTGAGTATGGCTTTTATGAATTTTTGTTGCAGTGTTTAAAGTTCGATGTGACCTGTAGATTTGTTCTCTTATCTCTTTACGTTAGGGGCAGTGTCACACATTAAAATCTGCATACATTACATTCTCTGAAAAAGTCTAAAATGTGAATTTACGACTATAATTTGCCTATTGTTTGAGTGTAGTAACATTAAAAATAACATTCTGTGTAGTAACAGCATTCCCTTCTAGTGCTTGATGAAGGAAGCTTATTCTCACATTTGTTCATAGCCATGTTACCTAGCTACTTGAAACTTTTAAGCTCCCCTTTAAAGCTTTTAGAGGCTTTATCCCTTTGATTAGCAAAGTTCAGTCAAGTTTAAAATACTAAAAATGAGATTCTCGTGCACAACTTTTCTTCTAAGTGATGGAATTAGTTTGGACATTTTAGACAAGGACTAAACTGTCTAAAATAGCTGGGAGTAGTCTTCACTTGTACAAATAATATGGTTGATAATCGTGTCCTACTTTGCTTTTATTCAGGATTTGGTTGCATGTTGATCCCATGAAAATTTTAAAACTTTGCCATCTCTGGGTATCAGTAAGGAGCCACAACTATATTCAGTTTGGCTCAGAAGTTTCCCAGTACATGCCAACTTCTTTTAGGGAGTAGGAAGATTGCATGTTCTTGGCTGAATTGTATTGAAGTCAGACTCAGATTATCATAGTGTACGGTGAGAAATATTTTCTTTGCCTAATGCTAAAATAGTTTAAGGAGAAATGTAATGATCTTTAAAGACAAACTGGATGACAAAATGAGTCTGTGTGCTGGTGTTTGGGGGTAGTCTTTGGGTTTAAGGAGAAAACTGATGTGTTCAAGCATGGTTATTAGCACAAAGTGAAACTTAGTAGTGGATTAATAGAATAGTTTTTGAAATAAAGGGTTTTTTGTTTGGGTTGTTTTGTTTTTTGTTTGTTTGGAGTTTGTTTTTGTTTTGTTTTTTGGTTGTTTGGTTTTGTTTTTTAACCCTCCTAGCAGTGTAAAATTCTGGGCATGAAAATCAGATTGGTTTGTTTTTAACAGTAACTGTAAGGTATGCTTATAGTTAACTATAAGTGTAATTTTGAAATTGAGAGTCAGTTTATGATTATCTCTTGGTAATATCACCAAAATGTAGCTTAAAAAGGGAACTACTGCAAAATGGACTTAGTAATTAAGTACATGTGAACAGAGTGAAGTTTCTAAGCACAATAATTATTGGGTGCTTTAGTATATTATAGGCACTGTGTTAAGCAATGCACTATTTGATTTAATCCTCACAAGAAGTGTTGCCACCTTTTGATAGCTAAGGCACCTGAGGCTCAGAGGTTAAATAACTTGGTATCTGAAGTGTAGCAGAGCCCAGGCCTTGAACCAGTGTGCTACACAGAGCAATGAATGTATTTTATATTTTCTGAAAATACAAGGCCGAAATGACTCAAATTGTAATCTAAACTACAATAGACTATTTTATTTTATTTTTAAATTTTTACTTATTAGAGAGAGAGAAGCAAACTTACCACTGAGAGCAAAGCCGAACATGAGGCTCGGCTAAGTCTCACAACCCTGAGATCATGACCTGAGCCAAAACCAAGAGTCAGATACTCAACCAACTGAGCCACCCAGGTGCCCCTATAACTATCTTAATGTCATTTCTGTGGAAGAGCATTTATAAGAGCCAAAATAGGGAACTTGGTGGAGTCTTTTTGTAGTCCACATCATACTTAATTTTCTGAGTTGAAAGAAGTGTTACACATAGAACTTAAATTGAAGTTCGAGGAACATACTTATTTAGTTTCATAAAAGTCTGGTTGAATGTTAGTTTCTTTGTGTGTTAATAAAATAACCCGCCACTTCTTTTGATATACATAAGTCCCACTTAAAGTTAGTGGAAGTTCTTCCTGGTTTATGATTGTTCCTGGTACTTTCTCCACCATTGGCTTAATGAGGACAAATGTGTACATAAGCCAGAACTGGAACTAGAGCCACGTGACTGGAACTGTGGTTGTGGGTATTTAGGATAAGGAACTAAAGCGGGTGAATATGTTTTACAAGAAAGGTGAGCGGGAAATTTTGGTTGTTTTTTTCCTACTAATGTTTTCTGGCCCAGCAAGAAGTAGCCCCAGATAAAAGGCTGGAAGATTTATAGTTTTCAGGGAATAAAATCATTGCCAGAGCCTGTTCTAGCCAAGGACAGTAGTAAATGTGACAGATAGACAAGGATAATTTAGGCTAAGTTGCATCTGTGGGTGTTAGAATATTTTTCGACTTCCTTGACCAGGGAACCTTGTATATTTCAAAAATAATGAAGGCTTAGTCAGATAACCCATCTTAGAAGATCTGCACAGTTTGTAAACTTCTTTTGAGGCTTGTGTGGTGTGCTTTGGGCATTTTTAAATCTTACCGTTTAGTTAAAAAGACCAAATATATTTCTTATACTACATAACTATTTTTTTGCGTCTCCACAAATTTCCTCACATTATGTTGGATTAAAAGTAGTTTTGTGAGGGGCGCCTGGGCGGCTCAGTTGGTTAAGTGTCTGACTCTTGATCTCAGGGTCATAAATTGAAACTCTATGTAGGGCTCCACGCCCCAGTATGGAGCCTACTTAAAAAGAAAAGGTAATTTTGTGAGATTGTTGAATAGGCTCTTTTAAACCTTATAGACAAATAATATGGACAGGCTATTAATATGACGTGGATCGATTAAAGTACATCAAATGTGTTTGAATACCTTCCCCAAGTAAAAATTGTTGGTTAATAGAACATTCACTTAAATGATACATGGAATGTTCTCAAAGCCATGAGTTTTAGGTACTTTAATTTTTACTTAAGTTTTCCATACCTTAAAGGGTTGTTTATAACTAAAGTGATACCAGAATATTCAGGCTTTTAAAGAGGTTTTGTTTTTTGTTTTTTTTTCATTCTCTTCACAAAACCCCCAACCCCAAGAAAAGTGAAGAATTAGAATGTTTTTAATTTCTTGGGAAGAGATGAATGCAGACCAGAGTACAACTACAGACAGAGGTTTTGGTGGCCTCTCACTAAGAGGTCATGATACAGATGCCACCAACAGGTTTGAGCCATGAGAAGAGAAAGATGGGGGGAGAAGGGGAGAGAATATATTTGATAGGGTGTGGTAGTGTCCTTGAGGCAACTCCCAAGTGTCGTAAGTTGTCATAAGTTGCTTTCCTCAACCCAGAACTAGTTCTAACAGCCATCGTATTCAGGAATAGTGTTGTATGCACTGTGAACCTAATGAACAATTACTGTCTTTGAATTTCAACTCTTGACAGACTTACTGTAATAGCAGATATACTTATCCTTCCAGGAAAGGAAGGCTTACTGTGGACACACTCCTAGGTAAGCACAGTACCTAATTAGAATAACATTTAAGGCCAAATGCCATTTGGGTTATAGGCAGAGTCCAGTGAATTCTCTAGGGATCTCCGAATAGAACGTTCTATAGATACATTCTATAGATATTTCTTAATTCTTCAGCAGCCTCTTACCTTAATAAGAGGGAGAAGGGTTTAGAGGGGTTCAAGTTCCTTCTTTCCAACAGATTGGAAATTAGGTTTCTTGTGGGCACTTCCTCAAAGAACATGAAGTCTCCCTTTGGTAACAACTTCATCTTAAGCCATTGGATGGACACAGTTTAAACCCTTTCCTGCTGTCTGTTAAGATGGAAACTTCCTGGGTGCCTGGGTGGCTTAGTTGTTAAGCGTCTGCCTTTGGCTCAGGTCATGATCCCAGGGTCCTGGGATTAAGCCCCGCATTAGGCTCCCTGCTCAGCAGGAAGCCTGCTTCTCCCTCTCTCACTAGCCCTGCTTGTGTTCCCTCTCTTGCTGTCTCTGTCAAATAAATAAATAAAATCTTAAAAAAAAAAAGTTAAAAAAAAGATAGAAACTTCCCTTTTTTCTTATTTTTAAACGTTTTCTTCCTTTGAATATAAGTGAATGAAAATAATTTTATTTTTTCCTTTTTTTCTCACCTCCCCTAAACGTAATTGAGTTTAAGAACCATAATTTCATTATCATTCTCATAGATAGAAAGATGAAAACATTTGATTCTTATATCACATTTACTGTGCTTTAATCCAGCACTTTCTCTTTCATCTACTTAATTTGTATATAATGGGTGCCTTATTAGTATTCATAATATGTTTGCTTTGTTCTTTTTTTTTAAAGCCTCCAAGTTGTTCTGTATCTTTAACAGCAATTTTCAGATGCAGAGTTTTCATCCAGTGTATGCTTTGTCTTTTGTCACCACCCTTCCTGTCCCTTTCAGAGGACTTGACATTTTCAGATGCCTGACAACTGCCTCTTGTCATGCAGATAACTTGGGGATATTGGGCCCATGCTCGACTGTTTTCATATTTTCATTTGATCCTCTAAGGTCTCCTTTAGGAGAGTGATCCTAGTCAAAACAAAAGATTGTCTTTTGCCTACCGTATTTGGGGCCTTCAAATTATTAGATTTTCCCCCAAACTCACATCTAGGTATATGAAAAATGAAGCCCACAAATGCATTTTTACTACTAACCAGTCAACTTACAAGCTTCATCAAACATCTGCTGTAAGTTGGACACTGGACATTTGGAAGAAATGTATAATACAAGGAAAGCATGGTCTGACACACAACAGTGGATTGATGATATGAACCATTTCTAGAACTATGCTAGTAACTAGGGAATAACACAGTACATGTTGAAGCGGGACATAGTGTAAACAGATGATTAGGGTCTCGAATGAGGTGTTGGACATTGTCAGAAACCAAAAGAGAGATTGTGTAACTACTCCAACAAATTTCCTAAGGGAGGCAAGTATTGTCTTAGAATGTTACCTAGGGCAATAGTAGTATTTGGCTGATACAGTATCTTTGATACAGTGGTGGAGTGGAGCTGTAACTGATCTGCAGCTTTGAAATTGTAATTGACATTCATTCTTGATTGAAAGCCAGTTAGCCTAAAATTAGATCCAAGAGCTTTGTGTTGGTTGATGGTTGGTGAGCTGTCAGGGTATTGAAATAGCGCAGAGCATTTGTGCATGTGTGCCTTGTTCGTAAAGTTGGCATGACAGAGCTGAAGACAGTCCCAACAGTTTGCCTTTCAACCTAAATAAACTTTAGTTTGCAAGTAGTGAAAATGTGGTGATCCCCAAACAGGAATTCCTTAATACCTCTGGATATTTTTAGCTTTTTACGAAAAAAGAGTTTTCTTCCTTTCTTGGCTACCCCCATTCTCTGGCATCTTCTGGCCTTGATGACTCCACTTAGGCAAGGAGGAGCCTCAGGAAAGACAGGGTTAGAGGTTCATGACTAAGGTATGTCTTAATGAAGTAATAAAACAGTTTTCTGAAGAAGAATTGAATAGCATACATTTTGACTCCTCACGACAGCTCTGTGAGGAAACTACTACGACCATTTCATGGATGAAGAAATTGAAATACAGAAAGGTTAGGTAGGTTGTGTCCTACCACAACCCAGTAAGGGGCAGTGCTAGATGTTCTGCTCCCACTTTTCTGGTTTCAGAGCCTGTGATCCTATTACACCACACTGCCTTGCTCTTCGATTAGTATTTCTTTTGCTAAGTAGAAACATTTCCCATTCCCTTTTGAAAGGAGGACTCTTGTCCAAGGAGGTTTGCATTTTACTAGAGGAAGCAGGTGTGCTGGACACAGGAGCAAAGATAAAAGGAAAACAGGCATGCTTTTTTGCATATGTACCCAAGGAAGAACCTGGGTACCAAACATATTTACTTTTAATGAGCATCGCTCATGAGGGAAATAACTTGCTTTTAAATCCTTCCCCAGAAGTTCACTTTGTGTATTAGAACAGTAACAGGAAGGCAGTGGCTTTTGTTTTATTTGAAAAATACTTGCATTGTGGTAAAGAAACATTAGGTGAACTGTCTGATTTATAGGGTCCCATGTAGAACACTGGCCCCTAAAGCTGGTTTTGATTGATATCTCGAGGCTTTGCCATGATGTATGAATACTAGGGAAAGTTTCCAGCTTCTGCTGGTCCCTGGTGGAACATTCTACTAGGTTAACTTTGTAAAGTTGTTAAAATTTTTTTAATATTTTTTTATTTTTTATTTACTTATTTTTTTAGAACTAGGGGCAGAGGGAGAGAGAGAATCTTAGGCTCCACACCCACTGTGGAGCCCGATGCCGGGCTTGATTTCACAACCCTGAGATAGTGATTTGAGCTGAAAACAAGAGTTGGATGCTTTACCAACTGAGCCACCCAGGCGCCACTATAATTTTTCTTTTTAAGACAAAATAAATGCCTCTAAGTGTAGAAAAAGTAATACACCAGATATATATTTTTTTTGTTTTGGATGACTAAGTAATCATAGTGCTGTTAAGCATAAAATATTAAAATGAAACTTTGTAAACTTTCTACTGGAAATTTTTGCTGGAACAGGTGAGTTATTCTATTCTCTATGATAGAAGCTGCTTTAATGTCTCAGTATGTTCAGATCTTGGCCTTTGTCCGATCTGGTAATGGCATCTGACCCTAAGGTCAGTTGGATAAACCAATTTCAAG
>CM052895.1:27234973-27392795 GCA_028534135.1 Potos flavus
CCCCCCCCCCCAAGGCATCAAGTTGAGGATGAACAAAATTAAGGGTAGCAAAAGAAGACACTTTGGAATTATTGGTTTTATTATATTAAAGACTATGGTTTGGGGGTTTGGGCAAAGGTAAAGCTGGGTAGTCATTCATTTCTAGACAAGTGTTAGTTCCTCTCCAAAACTAGCAAATTTTTAATTTGTATTTTGTATGGTAGTTTAGAATAAATCTCTGGTGTTGGTATAGAAGAGACTATATAGAGAAGACCTTATTTCTCATGTTGGGAATTAACCGTTTGTTTATACATCAAATGCATGTCCTAAAATGATCTGTGCCCTTAAGCTTATATAGACATAGTGTAAGCAGCATGTTATTTCAGTTTTTGATACTTGGTGGAAAAGAAAATGGGGTGAGATCTTTGAAGTGACTGATAACCAGACAGAAGTAGTGACTGACTCTGGGTTATATCAAAATAATGTGAACCCATGCCATAGCTGTAGGATAAAGCTGTTCAAGCTTTTATATAATAAAATTTTTTAAAGTTTCAGAGGGGAATGGATTTCTATATTTCTCCCTTATGATGACTTACAAAACCATTTCTAGTGTTCTGGCCATATTATTTTGAACTGCATTTTTGGTTTGGTTCATTTGTTCTACTGGAAGATTTGGTAAGACCTTTAATCCAAAAAAGGTAATTACCACCTACCACAAAGTCACCTTTTATCTCTGGACTTATTCGGATTCTAATAAGACTTAACCACCATCTAAAGTGCTTCCCTCCTCCCTTCTAGCTGTGCTGTGATGTTTCTGACGATACTATTAAAGAGCAGAGGGGTAGGGTACAACGAGGTAGAGTTCCATCTTGTTACCTTTTAGTGAGCCCTTAATATTTGCTATCCATGCTAGGTAGGCACTTGACATATATTACAGAATTCTCATGACCTTGTGAAGAAAGTAGAAACTGAGTCCCAAAGAGATTCATTTATGTAAGTTGCTGTAGGTTATGCAGATAAGACATGACATAAACCGAAATCTGTTGTATAAATCTGTGCTCCTGAAGTGCCTGGATGGCTCAGTCAGAAGAGCATGTGACTCTTGATGTCAGGATCATGGGTTCGAGCCTCACATTGGGCGTAGAGATCACTTAAAAATAAAAACATTTTAAAAAATAAGAATCTATGCTCCTAACCAACCTCCTACACTGTTCCCATATTAAACCCATATCAAAAAGATTGCTATAGTCTCAAACTTTAAACTTAGTTTTGCATGTTTGGTAAAAAAAATAGAAACCCCATGGTGAATAAAAAATATGGACAGAGGCGCCTGGGTGGCTCAGTTGTTTAAGCATCTGACTTCTGCACGGGTCATGATCTCTTGAGTCTAGGCTCAGTGGGGAGTCTACTTACTCCTCTTCTCTCTCTCTCTCTGCTCCTCCCCCCTGCTCATGTGCTCACATTCGCACTCTCTTTTCCTCTCCCTCTCTCATATAAAATGTACATGGACAAAGGCAGTAGAAATTGGAGAGGAACCAATTGATTTACAGCTGGTGATCCATATAATGTGGCTAGCTTAGCAATTCCCAGAAATGATTTGACTTGAGATTTAAGTTGAGATTTTTGACCTTGAAAAGGGGATGGTGGGAATCCTTGGCCACCCATATCCTAGTTACAACCCCAGTCATCAAACATTAGGATGAAAGCTTGGGGAGCATACCCTCTAAATCCCAACAAAGATTATAGTCGGTGGGACGCCTGGGTGGCTCAGTGGTTTAAGCCTCTGCCTTCGGCTCAGGTCATGATCTCAGGGTCCTGGGATCAAGCCCCGCATCGGGCTCTCTGCTCAGCAAGGAACCTGCTTCCCCCCCTCTCTCTGCCTACTTGTGATCTCTCTCTGTCAAATAAATAAATAAAATCTTTAAAAAAAAAAAAAAAAAGATTATAGTCGGCAGTCTACTTCTGGTCCTAAACTGAAAGTAATTCTGTTAGGTAGGGGTGATGAGATTGGTGGCAGGCATTTGGTGTGCAGTGGGTATTCTGTCATGGAAAAGTTGGACAATTCATTGTGGTTGTATTGCTGCTAGGGTAAATGACAGCAGCTTACCTACAGCAGGTGGGCGCAGTTTGTCTTCTGTAGGTCGGGATGAGTTCATGGAATCTCTGGCTTCAGCTGGCCAAGAGATCCTGCTTAAAGTCGCAGAAAGCAAGCCGGACCCAGTGATTCTCAGCCCTAGTTACACATCAGAATTGATATAATTGTATTTGAATCAGTCTTTCTGAAAATTGAGTCTCCTTCTAATCACCACTACCCTCACTATCCCTATTCAAGAGCAGTTGAATCAGAACAGCGGAAGGGGAGATCTTTTTGTATATGAGCATTTATTTTTTTGTTTTGCTCTTTTAGAAAGTCTCTCAAGGATTCAGGGTTCTCATGCAAATAGTGGTTGTCAGTGGACAACTTTGTGTGAGCCACGTTGGTTTTTTCCAGCTACTTTTTTTAAGATTTTATTTATTCGACAGAGAGAAAGATCACAAGTAGGCAGAGAGAGAGGGGGAAGCAGGCTCCCCGCTGAGCAGAGAGCCTGATGCGGGGCTCGATCCCAGGACCCTGAGATCATGACCTGAGCCGAAGGCAGAGGCTTAAACCACTGAGCCACCCAGGCGCCCCTCCAGCTACCTTTCTAAACTGTTCTTGAGCATTATTGATGATGAACCTTGATAAAATCTTTACAAGTCAAAGAGTGCCTAGATTTTCTTTGCCTGTCATTCATCAGAAGGCATGTTGAATCCAAAGCCTGCAACTGTGTGAGACCTAAAGTTACACACTCCCCATAGTCCAGGATTTGCTCTGATTACCTTGCATTTTCTACCTTAAGGCATTTCAGTCCTGACACTTCAGGTGACCTTATACATATTTCCCTGTCCATACAGCTCAGGGTTCATGAAACCTTGGAGGAATAACTGGTGGTACTATCATAACCTCCCATGTTAGGTAGAGAAACTTTTCTTCAAAGTTTATTTGAGACCGAAGGAAGGAAAAGCTGTCAGCTCTTTATTTAAAATTCTCTTCCTTCCTGAGTTTTGTCTAGTTTTATTTACTTTCCACATTTAATCTATTTACAACTACTTCCTTCTGTCTCCCGCTGTTTTTTGCTCAGAAGTTAGTCCTCTGGAAGATTGATGAACCCTTGTTTGATAAAGGGAAAGTACCCCAGATATGGTGAGAACAAGAAGGAATCCAAGAGCAGAGGCCCTGGGAAGCCTTATGTGCCACATTGTTTTATGCTTTGTCTTGCTTTGCCCAGTTTTTACAACTTGCGTATGAATCATTGCTGTACTTCGCAATTCACAGACTCTTGAATGAGAGTCTTTTGATTTTGGAAAAAGGATATAGTGACAAAGCAGAACAGTAGATGAAAAATGTTAAAATTTTAAAAGGATATAATTTGCATATGTGTCCAGCAACTGCTTGGTGAAAGCTTTACTTCATTCAGTTCTTCCCCGTGGGTTGTTTTGGTTACTTTAAAATGAAATATTCAGCTTCCTTGACTTTATTTTGGTGTTTACAGAAACTGGTCTAACAACCTTGATTGGCTTACCTTGGGGATAAATGAGCATTTATTTTGTTTGGAAGCTTTCCTGGAGAAACTTTAATCTGCTTCAATTAAACCCAACGTACAAAAAAAAAAAATCAGGTATTATAAAGTAGCCTTTAAATTTCTTAGAGGCCATCCACTTAATAACAAAGAATTTAAAAACTTAAGGTGTTTCCACCACCACCACCCCACATGGAATAGAAAGAGGCATAAAGGCAAACTAGTGAAAGGTACTTTTTTGAGTATTAATCAAAATTCAAAAGGAGTAAGAGGCCAAAACTAGCTTTCAAGTAGTGTTCAGATTTAGCAATTTATCTACGACTTTTTTTGGCAAGCCTACATTTCTGAATTACTTAAGTAGAAACCTATGGCAAGATTTCTCAGGTGTCTTCACTACTTGGCACTGTCTAGAATGTTACATGGATGTAAGTATAAGGTTGATTGTCCAGCTCTGGTGCTATACAGCAAAGTTGCTTAATGAATGCTTATCTGCTTAACCTATCTGCAGTGGAAAGTAAGTAGCTACTTATCTTAAGGTCATTGCTTTGTCCTCTGCATGATTATCTTGCTTTAAGGATTTCCTTCAGGCATTTTGGGTTTACTCAGTGAATTTGTCCCAACATCCTCTTTAGCCTCAAACTTTGCATCCTTTGGGGTTTGGTGCCTGTTTGCTTCCTGAGCTAAGTGTGCTTCACCTCTGCTATCCTTGGAGCCCCTTCTCATTCCATTTCCTACTGATTGCCGCTTTGCTAGTTCCATCTCCTAGGAAACTACTCTGTAAATCAGAGCACGTCAGTTTTTAAAAACTGAGCCCTTTTGAGAAATAATTCCTTTGGTCCCTAAAGATTCCAGGAGCCCGTAGGGTAGAGAAATATGTTCTCTTGAGAATTGTTAATCTGAACACAAGCACAAGCTAGTAAAGTCGGTATTAAAATATGTCTTCTTTTTTCCCTATCTTCTGTATTTTCATATTGTGCATGTGCGTAAATTGACAGCCCCTGTGTAGAAACAGGTAGGTGGCAGCTACAATAGAGACCATGTTTGAAGTTAAATTGACTTGCCTAATGTTTCCAGTCCCTCCCACAGCAAACTCCTCTTGTCCTTGACCTGTGGAGTTTGACATAACTCCATAAAAAATTATCAGAAAGGTTCTTTGGAAATTTCTTTTTAGAAGCCTAGCAAGATAAATTATTGGAAGAATAGCAGTTTGTTACAGTTGGTTGCTTAAAAATAGGATCCAACAAACTCACTGACTGTAAAGAGCATTTTTCTTTTTTTGTAATAGAGGATACCAGTTTGTTTCACCTGGGAATTCTTTTTCCATCTAGTTCAGAAACTGGAACATGGCCACAGGTAGAATAGTATGTAGAATTTTGGATTTCTAGACACCTTGTCCTGATTTAGAAAAGTTCCTTTTTGTAGCTACACTGAACATTAAAATGAAAAATATTTTAGATAGTGATACACCTAACTTAATGTGTATTTGTGTGTGCATGAGCAAGGGATTGTTTTGAAGCAGCTTTGCTTTGTGGTCATTTTGATTGTGTTTGTAATGCCAAGTGAAGCTGCTCTTCATAAGTCAGCTTGATTCTCTGGTTTGGCTAGAATACTTGCTCCCCTACTCAGGGGGTGGCAGCAGAGCACATGGTACACTTTACCATGTACTGTCTGTCATTGATCAACCTGTATTGAGTAGAGTATCACAAAAGTTATGAACTGGCCTTCTGGGTTTTTAATAGAAACCACAACAGAAACAGTGCCAGTTTCAGAGAGAGAAAATAAGCCAATAACCTGAGAGTAAGTATTTTGATAGTTGGAAGGGCTGGATATAGGCAGCTTGTCTGCTTATAGAGAAAACCTGTCTGACAAGAGAACCTGTGGGATTTACTACTAGGAGAAAACTTTGAAAGGGCAGGGTCTTGTGTAAATTAGGTTCCTTTCTACCACCAATACTGCAGAAAAACACATTTGAGAAATTAATATTATTGTAAGTGATATAGTTATATATATAATCGTATAAATTGGCTCGATTTATACAGAAGCTATTAGATTTGGGACTATTAATTTCCTGTATATGTGTCTTTATAGATTTGATTCTGTTTGTATTGCCACTCGTTCTCCTTATAAAACTGGTAATCTAGTTTTTTTAGCATAAAATTAACAATTGTTAAATTTAGTAAACACAAATTAACATTTCTCAGAAAGACCTTTGGCTTTTCTAGTAAGCTGTCAGGTTAAAAGATGAAGAGATTTTAAAAGGAGTATTCTGTTATGAGTCTTTTCCATAGATTTTTTTTTAATAGCTTTATTGATATACAATTTTATATACTGTAAAAATTACTCCTTTTTTTAAATTTATTTTTAAGATTTTATTTATTTGAGAGAGAGAGCATGAGAAGGGGGGAAGGTTAGAGGGAGAAGGAGACTCCCTGCTGAGCAGGGAGCCCAGTGTGGGCCTTGAATCCCCAGACTCCAGGATCATAACCTGAGCCACGAAGGCAGAGGCTTAACCAACTGAGCCACCTAGGAGCCCCTCTTTATCTATTTTTCAAGTAAGCTCTGTGCCCAACATGGACCCCAGACTCACAACTCCTGAGATCAAGAGTCACATACTCCACCAACTGAGCTAGCCAGGTACCCCTAATTATGTCCCCCCTCACTTGGGGGCGGGTTGGGGTTTTGCTGCTGCTGCTGTTTTGAAGAATTTATTTAAGTAATCTCTACACCCAACATGGGGCTTGAACCTGCAACCCCAAGATAAAGAGTTGCATGCTCTTCTGACTAAGCCAGCCAGGCACCCTCTTAATTGCTCCCTTTTTAAAGGACACAGTATACTGGTTTTTTGAGAGTTCTGCAACAATCACCACTATAATTTTAGAACATTTTTGTCAACTCAGAAAGACGCTTCCCTCCTTCCCTCCCCCATACCCATTACTAGTCACTCCCCATTCCACCTTAGCAGTCATTCTGCTTTCTCTGCCTCTAGGTTGCCTGTTCTGCACATTTCATATAAATGAAACCATAAAATGTGTGGTTTTTTGTGACTGCATTTACTTGGTATAGTGTAAAATACCCATACTCCATACCTTTTTATTGCTGAAAATAATATTCCATTATATGAATATACCACATTTTGTTACCTGTTCATTAGTTAGACATAGGGTTTTTTCTTATTGACTGCTGTTACTAATGCCTCAGTGAACATGAGTTTTTGTGTGTACATATGTTTTCATTTCTTTTGAGCATATACCTAGAATTATATGCTATGGATGGACTGGCTGGATCGTGTGTTAACTGTTGAACCTTAGATGAATAGCAAATATTTTCTCACATTCTGTGAGTTGTCTTTTTACTTTCTTGATGGTGTCCTTTGAAGCACAAAAGTTTTTAATTTTGATGAAGTCCATGTGATTTAGATAATCTATTATTTTGAAGATTTTATTTACTTATTTTGTTAGAGAGAGTTCACAAGCAGGGGAAGCAGCAGGCAGAGGTAGAAGCAGGCCCCAGCACACACATACACCCCTCCCAAGCAAGGCCAAGCAAGGAGCCTGCTTTGGGACTGCATCGCAGGTCCCCAGGATCACAACCTGAACCGAAGGCAGACACTTCACCGACTCGGTCAGCCAGGCATCCCGGTAATCTAATATTTTAAATAGTAACTTTTCCATCCTGTTTGGGTATTGAGAGTTGATTATATTGGCATATCCTAAACTTAAGAGAGATGAGAGTAGCATCTTAAGGAATACAACTTACAGGAACCTTTTTTGAGAAGGGGCCATCTAGAGTGAACTCTCCCTCCCCCTTGTGATTTTAATATCCATCCAAGGTCGAGAACTGCTACTTTAAGGAGACAAATGTGTGCTTTAAATTTTTTTTATCATAAATGAACTTTTTTTTTAACTTTTGTATTGTGGCAGAGTACACAGTTTAGTAGTGTCAAAAATACATTCACATTGTTATGCGCCCAGTCTCCAGAACTCTTTATCTTATAAAACTGAAACCACACTAAATAACAAACACCCTATTTCCCCTTCTGCCAGCAACCACTGTTCTTTCAGTCTTTGTGAATTTGACTACTCTAGATACCTCATATAAGTGGAATTATATTGTATGATTTTTGTATCTGGCTTACTTCCTTTAGCATAAATTGTTCAAGGCTAATACATATTGTAGCATGTGTCAGAATTTCCTTGAAGACTGAATAATATTCCACTCTATCTCTGTGGCACTTTTTGTGTTCTTATTCGTGCATCAGATGGATAGATGGACATATGGGTTCTGTCTGTCTTTTGGCTGTTGTGAAGGTTGCTGCTATAAGCATTAGTGCACAAGTATCTGTTTGGTTCCCAGCTTTCACTCTTTGGAGGATAGATCCAGAAGTGGAATTGCTAGATCATATGGTGATTCTATGTTTAATTATGTGAACAACTGCCGTGCTATTATCTATAATGGCTATATGATTTAACATTACCACCAGCAAGGCATTGGGTTCTCATATCTCCACATCTTTGCCAACACGTTTTGTTTTTTGATAGTAACTATTTTAATGGCTGTGAAGTGTTTTGTGTTTTGATTTGCATTATCCTAATGATTAGCAATGAGTTGATATGTTTTGATAATGTAGTTTTGTGTGTGCTTCAGGTAGAACTAGAAATACTGAAAGGAGATGTTGTTAATAAGTATCTTTGGGGCGCCTGGGTGGCTCAGTCGTTGAGCGTCTGCCTTCGGCTCAGGTCACGATCCCAGGGTCCTGGGATCGAGCCCCCACATCGGGCTCCCTGCTCAGCAAGAAGCCTGCTTCTCCCTCTCCCACTCCCCCTGCTTGTGTTCCCTCTCTCGCTGTGTCTCTCTCTGTCAAATAAATAAATAACATCTTAAAAAAAAAAAAAAATGATAAGTATCTTCAGTAAAGTAGTTAAAAAAGATGATGTTGGCATCAGTATCAAGGTTAAATAGAGGTTGGTGGCTGCTCAAAAGGGTCTTCCCATATTGGCAAGGCCTTGGTAGTAGTGTCCTCCATAGTTCAGAATTTGGTCCTCGTTTTTAGTTCTGGAAGCTGGAATTTGTTTGAGCACCCAGGATTAACCAGGTCCTCAGTGTATGCTGTGTGTGGTGTATATATCTTCTCAAAATCAAAAGTGATGAATATGTAAAGTACATTTAGAGATATACCTAGAGTGAGTGTGTGATTTCCTAATTGGGATATTTGTGTGAATTCCAAGACTCTCCTTTCCCATTATCACATTACTTAGGGTGCTAAATTAATGATTATAAATTTTCATGGTGAGCCTGGAGTTTAAAGGGGGAAAGGGCGGACAGGATGATATTCAGTTATTTCATGATATTCAGTTGTTATTTCATGTAGACTTTGTAAAGACTTGTTGCATTATCCTGTGACGGCTTCTCCCACTGAAAGAACCATCAGATTCCAGACCTCTACTGTGGGCTCTGTCAAATTCCAGCCTGTTGTCACCTCCTTACAAAAGCTTCTCTCTTTGCCCTTGAAGAATGAGGTGTTTCCTGAGCATTCCTTAAAGTGCTGCCTTTTCTTTACATAGCTAAGATTTATTCAAATAATTGAGTACTGGAGTACCTGGGTGGCTCAGTTGGTTAAGTGTCTGACTTCAGCTCAAGTCATGATCTCAGAGTCCTGGGATCAAGTCCGGCATCAGGTTCCCCACTCAGTGGGGCATCTGCTTATCTTTCTCCCCCTGCTTGTGCTCTGTTTCTCAAATAAATAAAACCTTTCATTTAAAAACAAATAATTGAGTACCTACCATATTCTGAACACTCTTCCTAATCCAGCATACTTTGATTACACTGGTGTAGTTCCTACCTTCTTGGTCACCTAGGAAGTGAATGGTTTCTATTTTAGGGGAATTTCATTAGCTCACTATACTAATGATAAGCATGAATTTAAACTCTTCACTCTTCATTTACATAGTACTTGAACCTCTAATGTTTTTCTTTCTCCCACAGCAATGGCACAAGCATGATATCATTGATCATTCCTCCCAAAGACCAGATTTCACGAGTGGCAAAAATGTTAGCAGATGAGTTTGGAACTGCATCTAACATTAAGTCACGAGTAAACCGCCTTTCAGTCCTGGGAGCCATTACATCTGTACAACAAAGACTCAAACTTTATAACAAAGGTAATCTAGAGCTTGATCATTTTCCTCCTCTATTTTGTCTTGGTTATATTTTCCATTTTGATCCCCTGATGCTTTTGGTTACTAATTTTTTTTTTTCAGATGTCTATCAGCAGTGTCCCTTTGGCCTTGGAATTTAAACCCTTTTTTTTTTTTTTAAGTTACTTTTCTTTAAAGCAGTGCTTACTTAAAGACAAATCCTCCCTTTCAAAACATCTCAAGAATTTTCGAAATTAGGGAGAGAATTCTGCAGGAGAGAGTCACAAATACTTCTGCTTTATTTAAATTAAGATTTAAAGGAACCAGGGACATGGGGCACCTGACTGGCTCAGTTGGTAGAGCATGTGACTATTGATCTCCAGGTTGTAAGTTCGAGCCCCATGCTGTGTCTAGAGATTGCTGAAAAATAAAAATCTTTAAAAAATAATTCAAAATAAGGGAGCAGGGACATAGACTGTTGGAATATTTTCTATTAATTGAGGAAAATTAGCTGTGGATTTAAGTAGAGAAATTGTGTTTTTTGCAGTACCTCCAAATGGCCTGGTTGTTTACTGTGGTACAATTGTAACAGAAGAAGGAAAGGAAAAGAAAGTCAACATTGACTTTGAGCCTTTCAAACCAATTAATACATCATTGTATTTGTGTGACAACAAATTCCATACAGAGGTAAGAAGTTCAAGCACAGAATATTGTCATCATTACAGAAAGAAACCGCATACCCGTTAGCAGTTACTACCAATCCTCGCCTCATTCCCACCCCCCAAGATCTCTCTGCTCTAGGCTATGACTGATCTTTACTGTCTCTCTAGATTCACTTATGTTGGGCATTTCATACAGTGGGTGGCTTTTTGCAACTGGTTTCTTTACCTTAACATCAGTACTTCATCCCTTTTTATCACCAAATGATACTTGCCCCATTTTATTTTTCTGTTCATCAGTTGATGGGCATTTGTGTTGTTTCCACTGTTTGGCTATTAGGAATAATGCTGCTCTGAACACACACGTATGAATTTTTGGGTGACAAAATGTTTTCATGGGGGAGAGGCGGGTATGTGCTTAGGAATGGAATTTCTGGGTAATATGTTAACTATTTAACCTTTTGAAGAATTGCCAGACTGTTTTCTAAGTCATTGTAGCACAAGGCTGGCTGTTTCCAAAAAATAAAAAGACTTTACACAATGACATAATCATTCAGTATGTTCAAGGAAAGTGCTAAACTGAGTTTAGAGAACTAGTTAGAGGTGAAGATGTAACTGCCTAACCTGATCTCTGTCTCTCCCTATATACCCATGATACTTGGCTGTATTTCTAGCACCCTTAGTCTTCAGCTCACAAATTATAAAATCTTGAGGACTGTAAGAGCTTCATCCTCCCCCCCCCCCCAGTGAAACTTTTGAGTGACAGAGCTGCCATAAGATAAAATTTAAGGGTGGAAAGGAAGCCTCATTAGAGTGACCTAAATCAGTCAACAGTAGAACAATCAGGAATTCACAGCTGGCTCCTAGTTCAGTCTTTTGCTTTTCATCGACCTAGGGAAAAACCTCTACAGTGAAATTAGAACTGACATTTGTCGACACAGTTTACAATGGATGATTTTTGCTAACTTGACAGGAAGTCCAATTCAAGTTGGATTTTGGTTTGTTGCATAGATGGTTGAGACTGTTGTCTTGGCTATCTTGCCAGCCCCCTCTGGCAAAAGCTTCATTGGGAAGTTCTTACCCGGTCCCACTTACCTGTATCTAGTAAAATCTCTAGATTTTGAGTCTTGTTAATTTAAATAGTACCTGCTACTCGTGTTACCTAGCTTTAACTTATTAAGCTAGCTTTATTGGTATTTCTAAACCTTAAGTCTTCCAAGGTACTGTTTAATCTCGTTAGCTTTATTTTGGCTTTTAATCGATATGTTGATAACTAGATATGACATATTGCACCACACAGTTTATGTCCTGTTTAATCAGGATAATTACACATTCTTACCAGGGATAAGTATTCCCTGATGAGCAGAATTACTGAAAACCTAAAATCAATCAAGCTGCTTAACAGATTGTGACATAATGTGCATAACATTCTTGTCTTAATGCCAATTATCAGACATGGTATGGTTAAAGATTGATACTTAATGATTAATCTGCTTTCTGGTCAATTCTTTTTTTTTTTTTTTTTTTTTTTCTGGTCAATTCTTAAAGGAAATTTTCTTCCCTAGTTAAAATGGAATGGGTATTTCTTAGCTCCAAAAAAGCCTGGCCCCTAGCAATTAGTCATTTAGCAGGTGCGCAGACTCCCATCATGAAAACTCGCCCATCTATATGGGTTCCCAGGACTTTAAATATTTGCTCTTTCAGGAGGCAGAACTACAGGGATGTAATTATATGCTAACCCAGATGGAGGGGTTTCCCCCACAAACACCAAATCATTTAGCTATCTAAATGCCTTTAAAATAAAGATTGAGTTTTATATCCTGATATCATTAAGGATGCTCAAGACATAGGAGTTAAATGAAACATTTCAAAACTAGACCTTTTTATAGAGGTTTTTTCCTGGTTTTTTTATTCCTATAGCCCTACTCTATAGAGTTGATTTACATGACACTCTTTGCTATAATGAATACTGCCTATTGATGCTGGGGTTGTACAGAAAGTCAGCTTTTGGAGGTTTTTTTTGTTTTGTTTTTTTGAGGTTAGACTTTTAATTTGAACATGATGTTCCATGGATTGCCATCACTCTAAATCAAATCAAGGACTAGAATGAATCTGAATCCTATATCTCTGTTGGTTTTTTTCCTGCATCTGGTTCAAAACTGTACGTATGGGGGCGCCTGGGTGGCTCAGTCGTTAAGCGTCTGCCTTCCACTCAGGTCATGATCCCAGAGTCCCGGGATCGAGCCTCACATCAGGCTCCCTGCTCGGCGAGAAGCCTGCTTCTCCCTCTCCCACTCTCCCTGCTCTTGCTATCTCTCTGTCAAATAAATAAATAAAATCTTGGGGCGCCTGGGTGGCTCAGTGGGTTGAAGCCTCTGCCTTCGGTTCAGGTCATGATCTCAGGGTCCTCGGATCGAGCCCCACGTCGGGCTCTCTGCTCAGCAGGGAGCCTGCTTCCCCCTCTCTGCCTGCCTCTCTGTCTACTTGTGATCTATCTCTCTCTCCTCTCTCTCTCTTCTCTCTCTCTTTTTCTCTCTGTCAAATTAAATAAATAGATAGATAAAATCTTTTTTTTTTTTTTAAACTGTATATATGGGTTAGTTATACCTGAAGTCTAAATTATTCCATAAAATGGCTTTTCTAAGTATTCATACCATCTTGAATGGGGTGAAAGTACCTGTATATGTCCTTTTAGACTTTGTCTTGACACTAGAAAAGCTTTGGGATTTATTGTGTGGTACTTATGTTTGCTTTCCAGGCTCTTACAGCACTACTTTCAGATGACAGCAAGTTTGGCTTCATTGTAATAGATGGTAGTGGTGCACTTTTTGGCACACTCCAAGGAAACACGAGAGAAGTCCTGCACAAATTCACTGTGGATCTCCCAAAGAAACATGGTAACACAGGAAGAGAACATGAGCCCATTTTCTTTGTGTCTAGCAATAAGGAAACAAATACTACAGTTGGCCCTTTAAAAGTATAGAGGTTAGGGGCACCGACCCAGCTGCACATAACTTATTGAAAATCTGCATATAACTTTTGACTCCCCAAAAACTTACCTACTAATAACCTGTTCCTGGGAAGCCTTAGCATTAACATAAACAGTCGATTAACATGTTAATATGTTATACTGTATTTTGTACTGTATTCTTAAAGTTAGAGAAAAGAAAATGTTATTAAAATCATATGGAAAAGAAAATACACAGAACTACACTGTATTTATCAAAAAAATTCATATATAAATGGACCCACACAATTCAAACCTTTACTATTTAAGGATCAACTGTGGGGGGGGGTGACTGGCTCATTTGGTGGACTATACAACTCTTGATCTCTGGGTTGTAAGTTCAAGGCCCACTTTGGGAGTAGAGATTACTTTAAAAAATAAAACCTTTTTTTTTTCCTTCTTCTGTTAAGGGGAGGTCAACTATATAATGGAGGGGAATAAATCCAGAGGATGGGAGAAGCATCATGAAATGACTCATGACTCCTTGGTGGCTCTTCTTTTGATAAAATAATTAAAATACTTAGCAGTTACTCTCTAAAAATGTCAGTTTATGCCAAATATTTAGTTAAGGAAATAGTGATTTTTCTTTATCCTTTTGTTGGGTAATGACATGATTATTTAGTTTTTAATTAGCAAGTTATTTTGTACTTTTTAATGATTGCCCCCCCCCTTTTGTGTCAAAGGTAGAGGAGGTCAATCAGCCTTGCGTTTTGCTCGTTTAAGAATGGAAAAGCGACATAACTATGTTCGGAAAGTAGCTGAGACTGCTGTACAGCTGTTTATTTCTGGGGACAAAGTGAATGTGGCTGGTCTTGTTTTAGCTGGATCAGCTGACTTTAAAACTGAACTAAGTCAATCTGATATGTTTGATCAGGTAAGTGAGAAGTCGATGCTCTGTTATGTTGCTAGGTGGGAATAAGTATATCCATTGAGTATTGGGGCGTGCACATCTTTTTTGGTTTTTAAGTGATATATTTCATGTTTAAAAACCTAGCTCTAAAAAACAAACAGAAAACAACCTACCTCTGAACTGGCAGAATTCCAGGTGTTTAAAAAACATTCCCCAGGGGTGCCTGGGTGGTTCAGTCAGTTAAGTGTCTCCCTTCAACTCAGTTCGTGATTCTGGAGTTCTTTTTTTTAAAAAAAAAAAAGAAAGAAAGAAACATTCCCCCATACTTATCTGGGTCTTTTTTATCTTTCAAAACCAACCTTTTTTTTTTTTTATTTGAGAGAGAGCACCAGAGCAGGGTGAGGCACAGAGGGAGAGGCAGACTTCCCACCAAGCAGGGAGCCTGATGCAAGACTCAATTCCGGGACCCCAGGATCATGTCCTGAGCCAAAGGCAGACACTTAACCAGCTGCGGTGCCCCAAAACCAACCATTTTTATATAGAATCGTTCTGGTCCTGTGGCAGCTCCTAGTTTAGTGGATTGCCATAATTGGCTTCCAAATGGAGTGACATCAAAGAAACTAGGGGCTAAACATTTTTCTGGTCTTTTTCTGATTCGTGCCTGGAGGTAAATAAAGCAGTGAAACTCAGCAATATGACAGAGCTGATTAGCCTGAAGCATTTAATCCAGAAAGATCTTTTGGTTTATAACATGGGCTCAGACATAACACCATTCCCAAGGTGCTCTACTGGAGAGGGAGTAGCATTACGGTATAAGTCTCGACCAAAGAAGCGGTATTGTACACTACAAATTTAATATGGCAGGGACTAACAGTCCCCCGTTTCCTTAACAAGAAACTTAGTCTTGGCTAAGTTGGCTTCTTACAGGTTTAATTGAATGTGTGATATAATTAGCTGGGGAAGTTTACCCTTGACAGTGTTGCTCACTGAGACCTGCTTGTGAATAAATTGGGTTCTTTCCCTGTGTTCTTCCCCTTAGACTTCAGTGTTCATAATGCTGAGCTTTGCATGCCATTAAGAAGTAGTGGTCTCAGTAAAGGTGTTTTGAAGTACTAATGATTTTTTTTTTTAATGTGTGTGTGTATGTCAGAGGTTGCAATCAAAAGTTTTAAAATTAGTTGATATTTCCTATGGTGGTGAAAATGGATTCAACCAAGCTATTGAGTTATCTACTGAAGTCCTCTCCAACGTGAAATTCATTCAAGAGAAGAAATTAATAGGTATCAGTGAAATGCAATTTATTTACTTAATCTCTGAAATGTTTTTGTGTGTCTGTTTGTATGTACATGATATATGTATGTAACAAGATGCTGAGAAGGTAAAGAGGAAGATTTAGCATTTGTATTAAGAAACTTCCTCAGTGGGATCATTAATCTTCCTTTAGTCATGAGTTCTAATAAATGTGCTTATATTTCTGTTTTTACCCTTTGGCAATAGGAACCAAACTTCAGTCTTATTTTGCATATTATCCTTTGTAATAGAGTGATGAATAGAGAGCCCAAATAGAGATTAATCTGGCCATTATTTGGCTTTGTTTCTGATTTAATGGAGCACACATACTTTTCCAAATGGCTGTGTATTTTGCCCAGCCCTTAACCTCTTGAGTGGAATTCTGGAGCCTCAACTAGAGTGGTAATGGTTTTTCACTGACTTTTGGCACTTAACTCGTTTTTGAGTTGCTTTTTTTTCTCTCTTGGATTTTAACCAAGAATGTCTGTATCTACAAAGGAAACTTTAATATATATACTTACTGACTTGTTCCTAATCACAGGGCGATACTTTGATGAAATCAGCCAGGACACGGGCAAGTACTGTTTTGGAGTTGAAGATACACTAAAGGCTTTAGAAATGGGAGCTGTAGAAATTCTAATAGTCTATGAAAATCTGGATATAATGAGATACGTCCTTCATTGCCAAGGCACAGAAGGTATGAGAATTAGAAAATAAAGTAAGATTGCTTATTGTTAGTAAGCTCTTTGTTCTGGAAACCTGAGGTGGAGATTTTGGGGGAGGTGGTTTCAGTCTGCATAAATTGTTTTGCTTGAACTGATAAATGTCTGCTTAAGACTGTTAAATTTCCTGAGGACAAAAACTGTATCTTGAATGTCTTTGGTGTTTACGTATGGTAAGAGCAGTGTACCTGGTAGACACTCAGTGCATGCAGACTAATATGTTTATATGAAAAGAAGGTTGATAGGAGTCCAGAACCGCTTTTACCTTACCTCATGAGACTTCTATCTGTTAGTATATGAAAACCAGGTTAACACATTTTTTCCCAATACTACAGAGGAGAAAATTCTCTATCTAACTCCAGAACAAGAGAAGGATAAATCTCATTTCACAGACAAAGAGGTATGTGGTTGTTTTCCTAATTTGCTGGTACATGCAAGGATAACATAAATCCATGTTAGAGCACTGGCAGCATAGAGTATCTACCTTGGGAAACCAAATTCCATACTGTCGGCACTTGGGGGGATTGGGGGCAGCAGGAGGTGGTCACCTCTTATCTGCCACATACCAGTCTGACTCCAGGGAAGGAGGCCATGCATTGGTTATGGTGGTTCATTATTATTATTATTTTTTTTTTAAGATTTTATTTATTTATTTAACAGAGAGATCACAAGTAGGCAGAGAGGCGGTGGGGGGGGAGAGCAGGCTCCCCACTGAGCAGGGAGCCCAATGCAGGGCTCGATCCCAGAACCCTAAGATCATGACCTGAGCTGAAGGCAGAGGCTTTAACCCACTGAGCCGCCCAGGCGCCCCGGTTCATTATTTTTAAAGTAGTCAAGCATTCTCATTCTTCAAATAGTAGAGAAGGTTCGACTGACTAGTGCCTCTTCTGCACTGTGAATCTGTATTGCTTTCTTCACTTAATTGATCAGCTCTTACACTGAAACACCTCCTGCAGGTTTAGTCTAAATGTATCACTGCAGCTTAAAGTGTCCCCTGCCTGGCACAGATCCCTTAAGAGTAGTAGCTTCCTCAAATTGGTAGTTGAAGGACTTTGTTTTTTGACAAGGCTACTCCTAAAGCAGTTCTGGTATGTCTCTTCTGGGTTGTTAAATGAGTGCTGCCTGGAGACACTTTACAATAGCCTGACTTTAGAAACAACACCAGCAGAAGTGTGTGTTGACATTTCATCACTGAAAAATAGCCCGAGAAGGAATGGTATTTGAAATAGAGCTTCTGTGCTATTAGAATTATGTCACTAGAAACCACAATTAATAGAGAGAGTTGTACACCCACTTAATGAGAGGAAGAATGAGAATGACGATGGATGGGGAAGATAGGGTCACTAAGTCTTGATATAGCCTGATCCATTTTTTCTGTATCTCATGGTCACCCTTGTAGACAGGACAAGAACATGAGCTGATTGAGAGCATGCCCCTGCTGGAATGGTTTGCTAACAACTATAAAAAATTTGGAGCTACGTTGGAAATTGTCACAGATAAGTCACAAGAAGGATCCCAGTTTGTGAAAGGATTTGGTGGAATTGGAGGTGAGTAGCAAATAAGGAAAATAAACTTAAGGCCAGGGTCTCAAGCCAAAGCTTTCCTAGCTATCACAAAGTGAAGTTACTTCAGGCAAGGTGGCTAATCATCGACCACGGCAGGAGATTGAGGCAGCACGTGGTTGCGTGTTCCTTGGTTGGGACCTTTTTTTAAAGATTTGAGAGAGAGGAGAGCATGTGCGCATGGTGGGGAGGGGCAGAGGGAAATGGAGAGACAAACCCAAGCAGACTCTGTGCTGAACGTGAGCCTGAGATAGGGCTTGATCCACCACCTGGAGATCACAACCTGACCTGAGCCTAAACCAAGAGCAAACGCCCGACTGTGCCACCACCCAGGCACCCCATGATTAGGACCATTTTTTATTATCTGTTTTCTGTAATTCTACAAATTACTTATTGAAGTGAACCTTTGCCATCCTGTAAACATAGGTGATTTACTCTTTGATTTGCTTCCCCAGGTATCTTGCGGTACCGAGTAGATTTCCAGGGAATGGAATACCAAGGAGGAGATGATGAATTTTTTGACCTTGATGACTACTAGGTAGTCGACATGGGTCCGGCAAAACGTGCCTCACCCTCCAGCATCCAACCCAAGGAGCATACCCGTGGTGGAATCCAAACAGATCCCTGCCTTACAATTGGAACATTTCCAGAACTTAATCCATGAGCATTGGATATTGAAAAGAAAACCGAAACAAAACCAGACCCAACCCTACACTTTGATTTGTCATGGTGTCAGCGCAGCAGCCTACAACTAAGTTCCTAAAATGCCACTTTGGACTAATTTAAAAAAGAATCCCAGTTTTTACTTTTACTTGATGGTGAAATTGGTTGCTCTTGTATTTTATGAAAAAAAAAATGATTTTTTTAACCTTCATACATAGAATCAAAAATACTTTAACTGCTGTAAACCTTCAAAAGTTAATAGAAATGAGATCATACTGGTTTGTTTCTTATTTTGATTGGAGAAAAATTAAATTGCTGCATTTCGCAGTGACCCATTTACATGGCATTCTCAGCTTAGACTGCATAAGAAGAAATACACGTGGTGAAATGTTGGAACCATTTCTCTCTTGGTCTCTGTTTAATGTTGAAAGGGTGAGCTAATAGGAGGCAATTTGAACTTCACTCCCTCACACTACTCCTCCCCCTCCAGACTGTCAGTTTCAAGGATGCAAACTGCATTGCAAAGTAAAACTGACATATGAAGCATTTGGGCCAAGTGCACTGTTTCCTTCCACCTGTTTTGCAGGCACATTTGTGCCTGGGATTTGGGAACCCTTAGCATCAGTTGCATTGACAAGGGTTCCCATAATCTTAGCCTACTAGAAACCAGTTTGGGATGGATATGATGGGGCTTCTGTGCTATTGCTGGGATTGGGAGAAATAAAACATGCAATTTAAGTGGACGCAAAGAAATTTAAAGAATATTTTATTTTGCTTGGGTCTGTCCTTGGTAGAAGGGAGGTGGTCGTGTTTTCCTTGTGTTGGATGGCATGAGATTATGTGAATGTTTTGATTTTTTAAAAATGAACTGCAAGGTTTTTCACAGGAACGACTGACAAGACATGTATGACTGTGCATGTAATTATAAACCCCTGACCTCCTGGTGGGGTTGGAGCATCTGTTTCAAATATGGGACTTAACAAGCACCTCTCATATGAGAAATTATGAGGGGGTGGGGAGGGCAGGGGTGGGAAGGGATGGGACACAGCTTCTGGCACCAAGGACTTAACTATGGTGGATCCAAAAGTGGGCCTGAAAACCTGAAGCTTATGCTTCACAGCTGGGCTCTAAGTGGGACTTGACCCCAGCTGACACGCAAGGTCATGGCGTGCCCGAGGTGGTGACAGTGAGTAAAGTGTATAGGACGTGCCCAGTGGTAGCAATGAAAAAAAGTATACCAAATGGACTTTGAAGGACCAAAGGTTTTAAAAGTCAATTGGTATCATTCCCACACTGATAGGGTAGTGGGGTGCATTTGGTTTTCAAATTGGGTACTTTTAACACTTTAGTGCCTGACTGCTGTTCTTCACTGACTTGACTCAGTCACTCGTAGCTTTATTGGTCTGAACCAGCTCCTTGTTCCCAGGTTGCAGACCTGCCTATCGTTCCAATAATCCTGTTTCACTTGAATGAAGGGAGTATGTCTTAACTGTAAAGCTTCTGGTTCTCACACTGTACTCTGAGGTCCAAATGACTGTTTTTCAATGTATAACCTAATGTCTCAACCCCCAGTGAGAAGAGTCAATTCTTTGGTATTCACCAACGTGGGAGGCTTCACCGAACAGGCTTTTGCTTTGGGCTCTGCTGTTTGTTTGCAGAACACCCAAGAGCGAGCAAACATGCTCTCTTCACAGCAGTACCTTAGGGTTTTGCCATTGTAAATGGGTCTAATGTGATATGACAAGACCAGAGAAATTGGATGTAAATTTACATTTTTGAATATGCTTGTTGTTTCACATGATACATTTAGGGTATGCAGCTCCTTTTGTAGTTTTTATTTTTACTATTTAAGTTTGGAAATGATGCCAAATTTTTGTATTTCTTTAATCAATGTGTTCTCTTTGGTGATATATATTGCATTATATATTGATGTGTGTATCAATATATACTGGTATGTATTACACTTACACAAACACGTAAATAAGAGGGGGTGAAAACCGTAGCCTTTGCATTCTCTATAGCCTCTACAGAGAGATCCTAAGCAGCAAAATCTTGGTGTTGTGATGTACAGAAATGGAGAAGAGTATTAAACCATATTTAAGAATACACTTTGTGTGCTTGAGATTCTTTAGGATTGTTCCCTGGTGAGGTCTGAACCACAGAGATATTATGAGTGAGCTCTCCAAGGTGTGTTAAGTTTAGTAATAGCTAATAACTTTTCAAGCCTTAGATTTTCGTTTCCTTTGTTACGTTTGCCTATGGAAAGGTATATGCAGAAGATGCCTGGGGTCATGATCCCAAAGTTAACATCAGAAGGTTCATGTTGCTGGGGCAAATCTAGTTTGTAGCTTCCCTGATTTCACATGTGCACTAAAGGAAAACCTGCCCCTTCTTTACTTTAAAAAGCTGTTTCAAATATGTTATCCCATGTAACTCAAGATTTCATGGAGGTAGATGGTATGCCAATTTTACAAGTGATGAAAGAGGACTGCAGTGGGGAAGCCAGATTTTACCCCAGGCCCAAATCCAAAGTTAATCCTTTTTCTACATCTGGTTACCTTGGGATGGTCCAGATGGAAGAGCAGAAGCTAAGTAAGCCTCTTTGTTCTCCCATACCTGGTATACTGGGTAGGAGAGTAATAACCTCATGCAAGAGCAAGGCCTTCCAGGTTGGGTCAAGAGAGAAGAATTTCATTTGCAAATTTTCATTTGCTTTTCCCAAAGATGGAAGTGCTTAGGGTTCCTATTTGGTGTTTTAGGGAGCCTAGTTAAAAAACCAAGGTGTGATGCATGATTTCCTTGTTTAAGAAAATATATTTCATAAAATTGACCAGTAATGCTGCCAGATTTAGATGATAGCCTTGATGAAACCCAGCCACCCTCTGGTGGTAAGGGATAAACTTGCCTGTCCATGGTGGAGGTATATAATTTTTCCTCCTAATGGCATCCCTAGGTGCTGTTTGAAGTCAAAAGTTGGAAGGCAGCACACTAGTGCTGGGTACGTGGGCTGTTGTGTTTGCCTGTCTGGGCCTGCAGCGCTTGCCATCTTTTGTTCTCTGGCTCCAGTTCTCATGCTGTGACACTCCCAGACAGGCACACTGGATTCAGGGCTGAGTGCCAAGGTGGAATTTAAGCCTCATGCCAGCTTCTACCTTATTGCCAATTTGAGTGAGCGCCTGCTGGGACTCCCACCTGCCAAGTCCCACCCTGGTGGGACTCTCCCTCCAGGGACATAGGAAATGACCACCCAAGGGGTATAGAAGCATTGAATGCCAAAGTTGCTGAGGACATGGCTGAACAACAGGAATTAGAGGTACATGTGAAAACAGTTCACCTCCAGGGTTCTCTGATAATCAACTCTAAACCCTGTCTGGGAATGCTGTTTCAGGTATAATCTGAAATTGCTTGGCAGGCTCATCATGCAGCTTAGTTACAAGTCCAGGTCCAAGAGTCACCTCGTAGGACAAACACCTTTGGTTCTGGCTCTGCATGAGTTGGCCTTGTGATTTCAGGTAAGTCCCTATTCCTCAGTTTCCCCACCAGGGTAAGGAAGTCTGTGAATCTAAAGAGCCTTTCCAGCCTTAATGCTATCAAGGGTAGCATCATGGTGAGCAAATCTGACGTGTGACTGGGGTAGAAATCCTGGCTCTGTCGGTGACACTTTGGCAAATTATTTTAATGTCTCTGAACAGCAATTTCCCTACCTGTAATAATGCCTACTCCATAAGGACTGTTAAGGATTAAACGCAGTATGTGAAATGCATAGTACAGTGCCGGGCGTTTTGCAAGGGTTCAGATGGGAGCTGTCTCTGATGGTCCTGCACTACCAACCTTGGTCCTCTGGAAGTAGCCAGGGTGAGTTTGCGCTGGCAACCACGAGGTGGTGCTAGAGTTAAGGATACTGGCTGTGGAATGAATTTGTTGCTTCTGGTGGGGAGATTTCTGACCAGCATTAAGAGGTACCTGGGGCAACTTGCTTACCTTAAAATTTCAAGAAATGGAGAGGGCAAACTACTAAAGGATGTAGGGATGACTGAACATCAAGGAGAACCCAGGAGTCTCTATCTGGGCTTTGAGCTACCCATTTGTAAAATAACTACAATCACCAACATTGGTTGAACAGTTATCAGACACAAGTGCTGTGTCACAAGCATCATCTCATTTAATCCTTAGAAAAACAATAGGTGGATATTGTTTTATATCTGCCCATCCAAGTTCATAAGCTACTAAGTGACAAAATCTGGAACTCAAGACAAGTCTATTTGGTTACAAAGGCAATGTAAATGCAGATCATTCCTCGCTCAAGAAGGGAGAGAACAGTTGGCCGGTACTGCTAAGAAGATAGGTGGACTCACTTCACCAACCCTTGTGCTTTCAGGGACAACTAACAGCTCAGATTCATCTGGAAGGTATCCATCTAGCAATTCTATCCTTCTCCCAACACATACAAGTTTTGACTGTTCAACCCAGCACAACCACAGTTGATGGATAAAAGGAGCTTCCTTGGACTCTGTAGAAGATCCCTATAATTGATTCAACATCTTCAGAGAAGAATGTACACATAAAATGGAATTTCTCAGAGACTAGGGCATCTGCCCCTGCTCTTAATATGTCATCGGCAGGACAATTAAAGGAACTGGAATGTGGACTCTAGATAAAAAGTACTGTATCAGTGTTAAATCTCCTGAATTTGATAACTCCACTGTGGTCATGTAAGAGAATACCCTTTTTCTTAGAAAATATACATTGAAGTATCAAGGGTTTATAATAAGACTTATTCATTAAGGAAAACTATGAAATTTCAGAAATATAGAACTAAAACAAAAAGAAGTAAAAAAGCATTTAACTATAACAGTTTAGAATCATCATGAACATCCATTATAGAACAGTGTGATGAACATTTAGGTTTAAACTGGTTCACAAGGTATTTAAAACACAACTTTGGTTCAGTTCTTCAAGTTTGGTTTTCACTCAGGATTTGGGTTTGACTCAGAGGTCATCATTTAGAAGTTAGTTCTGCCACAGGGTTTACAGCTCAGGAGAAATCCTTATTCAATCTACCAGTAGGGCTGAGGGACTGTGCCTGGGAGTCAGGCCCAGATTGCAAAGAAGAGAGTAGAGGGAGGGCCAAGAGAGGAGCTGCTGTCACATGCCTCAGAGATAAAATCACTGTGGGGTTGGGGGCACCTGACTGGCTCAGTCAGTAGAGCATGCAACTCTTGATCTCTGGGTTGAGTTCAAGCCCCACATTAGGTACAATCTGTACAGATTACTGTAAAAAAAATTTTTTTTAATCACTTTGGGGTTGGTCTGGTGCTAGATGGATGAGATAAGGCCATGTAAAGTACAGGGCTTCTTGGGGGGCCCTTGACCCCTAGCTTAGTGAGCAACCCTAGGGATGATGGGAAGGAGGCAGAGCTGTACCTGGGAACCTAGAGCCCATTCTCAGGACAACAGTGTCATTAGACATCCTAGTCCTTTGTCTACAGGCACACCCTTATACAGCTCTTCTGTTGCCCCATACTTTCACTTCTTTTTTTTTTTTTTTAAAGATTTTTATTTATTTATTTGTCAGAGAGAGAGTACAAGCGGGCAGAGTGGCAGGCAGAGGCAGAGGGAGAAGCAGGCTCCCTGCTGAGCAAGGAGCCCGATATGGGACTCGATCCCGGGACCCTGGGATCATGACCCGAGCCGAAGGCAGACGCCTAACCGACTGAGCCACCCAGGCGTCCCCATACTTTCAGTTCTTAAGGAATCAAAATTTTAGTATTTGAAGCGGACCTTGCTACTTCAATCCCCTCATTAAAAAGAGAAGAAAGCTGGGGTACCTGGGTAGCTCAGTAGGTTAATCGACTGCCTTCGGCTCAGGTCATGATCTCAGGGTCCTCGGATCAAGCCCCGCATCAGGCTCTCTACTCAGCAGGGAGCCTGCTTCTCCCTCTCCCTCTGCCTTCCTCTCTGCCTACTTGTGATCTCTCTCTCTCTCTCTCTGTCAAATAAATAAAATTAAATTAAATTTAAAAACCTCCATTCTCCTCCTCATTAGAGATGAGAACAGGGAGGATCAGAGAGTGAATGGCGTGACGCCAAAGACAGAGCTGGGAGAGGAAACATGGCCAACATCCAGGTGGGGTTATGAAAGCTGTTTTGAAGTCACTTCCCTGTGAGTCAGGGTTGGCTTGAGTGGGTAGATTAACTTGCTTCTCCAGCCCCCAGGGTTCCAAATTAGCCCGATCTAGGTTTCTCTGTCAGATTTCCAGCTCTTTCACTCTGCTGAGATACCCTGGGCTCAGCCCCTTCTGCTCAGTTCTCCATCCCCGAACAAAGGAAACCTGGAGGGCAAGCCCATTTCCCAGGGGAGGCTGTAGACCAAGAAAGGAGGGTGGAAACCGCAGACAGAGGTTCTCCAAGGAATGGTAAGGATCTTCTAAGGTAAAAGCAAAGAAGCAGGGATATTCTTCCACATGGCGGAAAGTAGGTGGGAGATGGAAGCTGGGTTTAAGAAGGAGGAATAACCAGAGTGTGATGTGGAGACACCTGCCCCCATGTTACATGGCCATCCAGAGCCACGTGCATTCTCAGCCTAGGCTCTCCAAGGGGTGGGATGGACCAACCACCTCATGACACAATCCCCACTGAAAGGCTTCCAGAAGAGGACTCTATCATAATAGGGCAGGATGTCATCTAGGGAAGAGGAGGTGAAGTTCCTTTAGATAAAGTTGCATTCCTGTACTCAGGGCTGGAGGCCCTCCTTTACACCCCTGTCAAACTCTAATTCTGAAAATAGGTAGCACAGAAGAAAAGAGCTTGCCCCTCTCTTGGCAGCTGAGCAAAGGCCCTCAGAAACCCAGTCTCCTCAGCTTTCTCCTTCCACAGACACAGTCCCCTGCCACACCATTCCTTAAATTAGATTTGGGTTAACCCCGGTCTTATTCTTTCATTTAAGCATTTACAGACATATCTTGTGTGCTGGGCCTGTGCAAGATGCTGGGATACAGTGGTGAACAACGCAGGCACTATCCCTGCCCTTCAGGAGCAGAGGCAGGTAGTAAGGAATGACAGAGTGAGGGGTGTTAGAGGAGAAGGGATGGGCAGAATGGCTCCCACTTCATCTGGGAGTACCTGACCTGCCTGGTAAGCAGGAGGGCAGCCTGAAGAGATGAGAAGTAGGTTTGGAGAGGCACACGGGTTGGTCCTGTCATGATCCAAAAACCAGGATGCCGCTCAGATTTCAGGACACTGATTATTTTCACCCTGCTATCATTTTTGTTGCTGTTTATTTACAGCTTTATTGAGGTATAATTTAAAAACTTTAAAGTTCGGGGCACCTGAGTGGCTCAGTGGGCTAAAGCCTCTGCCTTCGGCTCGTGTTATGATCTCAGGATCCTGGGATTGAGCCCCGCATCGGGCTCCCTTCTCGGCAGGGAGCTTGCTTCCCCTCTCTCTCTGCCTGCCTCTGCCTACTTGTGATCTCTCTCCTCTCTGTCAAATAAATAAAATCTTAAAAAAAAAAAAAAAAAAACCTTCAAAGTTCACCCCCTGTAAATATAGTTTAGTGATTCTTTTTTTTTTTTTAAGATTTTTTATATTTATTTGAGAGAGAGAGAGAGAGTGAGAGAGAGCATGAGAGGGGAGAAGG
Source organism: Potos flavus (assembly GCA_028534135.1). Classification (NCBI taxonomy): domain Eukaryota; kingdom Metazoa; phylum Chordata; class Mammalia; order Carnivora; family Procyonidae; genus Potos; species Potos flavus. Next base: position 27,261,078 of record CM052895.1, read on the forward strand.
TCAGAGAGAGAAGCAGACTCCCTGTGGAGCTCAGAGCCTGATGCGGGACTGGATCCCAGGACTCCAGGATCATGACCTGAGCCGAAGGCAGTCGTTTAACCAACTGCACCACCCAAGCGCCCAGTTTAGTGATTCTTTGGAATAAATTTGTCCAATTGTGTAAACACGATCCAGCGTCCATTGCCCCAAAAGGCTTTTGTGCCCTTCTGCAGTCAATCCTGCTCCCACTCCCAGCCCTACCCAACCACTGATCTGCTTTCTGTCTCCCTAGTTTGCCTTTCCAAGAAATTTTGTATTACTAGACTAGTACAATACGTAGTCTTTTACATGGTTACACTTATTTGATTTAGCTCCTTTCACTTTAAATGAACTTTTTAGATATGTCCATGTTGTTGCATGTTTACTCCGTTTTATTGTTGAGAAGTGTGATACATTAAGAAATATATATTTGGTCTCTTTCCCCAGCTTCTGGCACACAGCTCCTAAAACCTTTGGAATCTCCACAGTGATAAGAGTGCATTTCATATGCTAATGAGATGACCGGTGGCAGGGTGCCCCTAGATAGCTTCAGGATGGAGCCAGGTTGCCAGAAAGGCCTAATCAGGTCTTGGAACTTCAGCCCCACTTAGAGGAGGGGAGGTCTGGAGGTTAAGTTAACCACCAATGGTCAATGATTTAATCAATAATGTCTGTGTAATGGTGCTTCCATTAAAACCCCTAAATTATGGGGTTCAAAGAGCTTCCAGGTTGGTGAACACACTGAGGCACTGGGAGGTCTCCTTGTAATTCCATATGAATTTGAGGATCAACTTTTTCATTTCTGAGAAAAAAAAAAAAACACTGGAATTTTGACACAGATTGCACTGACTCTGTAGATTGTTTTGGGTCGTACTGCCATATTAAAGATATTAAGTCTTCCAATCCACAAATGTGGTATGTCTTTCCGTTTATTTAGGTCTTTAGTTTCCTTCAACTATTTACAATTCTTTCACTTCCTTGGTTAAGTTTATTCCTAGGTATTTTATTCTTCTGAATGCTACTATAAATAGAATTGTTTTCTTAATTTCCTTTTTGGATCGTTCATTGCTGGTGCCATTCTGGTTTTCATTTGCATTTCCCTGATGACTAATGATGTTGAGCATCTTTTCATGTGCTTATTAGCCATTCGTATAGCTCTTTTGGCAGAATATAATCTTTCAATCTTTTTTTTTCCTCTAGACTTGTTTATTCTATTCTAATGTTTCATTTTAACTGAAACACAGTTGACACACAATGTTACATTAGCTTCAGATGTACAACATAGTGATTTGACAACTCTATAATTATACTATACTCACTACAAGCATAGCTACCATCCTAATCTTTCATTCTTCTTTCAAAGAGAGAAGAAAAAGGGGAGAGGGTGGAGAGAGAATGTGAGGGAGAGAAAGAATCTTAAGCAGACTTCATGCCCAGCACAGAGCCCATGAAGGGCTCAATCACCACCCAGAGACTATGACCTGAGCTGAAATCAAGAATTGAATGTTTAAACGACTGAGCCACCCAAGCTCCCCTAATCTTTCATTCTTAATCTCCAACTCTGCATTTCCATGAGTGGAGACGGGGAGTCCCTCTGTTTCTCAGATACCCTTCTTTTTCTCTTCTTCCATTCTCTTTATTTTCAAAAAAGTACTTAACAGGCAGAGAGGCAGCACAGGTCAGGGAGTTAAGAACACAGGGACTGGAACCAGATGACTATGTCCCACTCTGCCACTTACTAACTACATGACCTTGGACATAATTTAACTTAACCTTACTTAATTTCTCTTTCACCTCCTTCAAGCTTAACATAGGATGTTTTGTTAAATAAATTGTTTCTTCCATTTGTTACATAAAATAAGTGCCTACCCCAAGTATTGTCCTAGACCCTACAATACAGTAAGGAGCAAAAGACCACACTGCCATCCCAGTGAGCTTCGAGGCTAGTGGATCAGACCAAGGAATGTGAAATTCCTATTACAATTAACACATATGACAATCTGTTGCACAGGACTCTGACCTAGCCAGAAAGCCCAGAGAAAGCTTTTCTAAAAATAGTGATGCTTGGGGTGCCTTGGGGTGCCTGGATTAAAGCCTCTGCCTTCGGCTCAGGTCATGATCTCAGGGTCCTGGGATTGAGCCCCGCATCGGGCTCTCTGCTCTGCAAGGAGCCTGCTTCCCCTTCTCTCTCTGCCTGCCTCTCTGCCTACTTGTAATCTCCCTCTCTCTGTCAAATAAATAAATAAAATCTTTTTAAAAATTAAATAAATAAATAAATAAAAACAATGATGCCTGAACTAAGCACAAAGGTGTTAACTAGGCAAAGATGAGGAACATCCCAACACTTGGGAGATGGGGGAGAGTACAGTTGAGGAGGTAGGTGAAGACCAGTGTGGAAGAAGCTCAGAGAATGAAGGAGTGCAACAGAAGATGAAATGAGAAGAGAGGTCAGCAAGCGCAGAGCAGGCTAAGCTTCAAGACCTTACTGAGAACTTGAAATTTTATTCTGAAGATTATGAAAAGCCATTCAGGTGTTTTAAGCAGGAGGATGACAATTCAGATTTTTGAAATTTGTTTCATATTTGAGAAGAGAGTGTGGGGCTGAGTCTTGAAGTACTGGAACACTTAACATCCAAGTAGAATACTGTTTATCAAGCCATGAAAAAGACGGCTTCAAGAAGAGATGATCACATACAAGTCAAATGCTGCTGAAAATTACTGAAGTAAGATGAAAACTAAAAAATATCTACTGGATTCAGAAATAAGAGGTCCCTGGTAATATCTGAGAGGTCCCTGGTAATATCTGAGGAGTCCCCAAACACCACTCAGCCTCCAGAGCCCGTCTGTCATCTCCAGCCCCCATGGCCACTGCCTCAGGATCTGCCATGGCCCTCTGGCAGATCAGAGCAGGTCTTTCTCATTAAGTTTCTTAGGAGGATTCCCTGGCAGCTCTCCTGGCTGGCTACACTAGCTGTGTCATGGGGTGAGGCCAGTTCAATCATGTCTGCCCACCTCATCTAACCATCTCATCCATCTTGCTGTTTGGGAGCCAGATGTACCTACTGGGTACCAGCATAAGGGCAGCCTCTTACCATAGTTAAGCACTACTCTGAAGTCAGACACCAATTCCTATCACAGCTCTACCACATATCAAGATCTTGGGGAAAGATAGTTACATGGCTGGAGCTGTTTTCCAACCTGTAAAACACTGTGATTAAATGTGAGAGTGAAGCATGTACCAAGTACTCCACAAACATTATTGACTATCATAAGCTCATATCCATTCATTCATATTCATTCAATAATTGTTTATGATGCCAGGCAATGGGTGCTATCATAGTCAACAAGAGACACACAATCCATGTCAGCAAGGAGTGCCCAATCTAGTGAGGAATCCAGTCAAGTAAAACTTTTATGCTTTGATGAGAAAGCCACAGGGCACTGGGAGGATTTGGTGGGGGTGGGGGGGTGGGGGGGGTGGGGGGGTGGGGAAGTAGGGGGGTGGGGGATGGGGGTGGGGGGGTAGGGGGGTAGGGGGGAACTAAAAATCTCACCCAACCCAGTCTTGGTAAGGGAGGGTTTGGTTTTGCTTTTGGCAAGATCACCTGTTACAGCATAAAGAGGGGGTTGGTGCCACTGACAAGAAAAGGTTTAGTTTCTGTGCTTAAGGATAATATAACTTGGTTGAGAAAGCAAGCAGAGGAAAACAATAACAAAAATGCATAGAAATACCAGGCAACCATTATACTGGGTGTCACACTGGCTTTTTCTGCAAAAAGTCTCACCTTATCAATTCCCAGGTTCCAAATATTCCCACCTTAGGCCCAAAAGCCAGGCCCAAGGGCCACCGTAGTAATCTACCTCTCTCAAAGCAGGGAGCAGCCCAGGACACCTACTGCTTCAGAGAACTTTCTGAGGTTCAAAGCCCTTTCACCCAGAATAGAACACAAGGCCTGCCCAGCAGAGGCCTGGGGTTCCTGCAAATTCTGTAGCTAGAGAGAAGGCTGCTGGAGCTCCCTGGCTTTCTCTCAGGCCTTCCCCTCTGCTAGGCTCAGCTATAAATAGATTGCTGGTTTCCAGCAGGGGATCTCCCAGCCTTGCAAGGAGAAAGCTCCGCCTTCTCACCCTGTGTTGCCCTCAGCCTGGAGCAGAAGGGGGTGGTGGCTGGCAGGGGGAAGGAGAAGAGGGGAGGGCAGGAACCAGCACCACAGAGAGGCTGGCCTCTGGACTACATTACCCACAATCCTAGACAGTGGCTGGGAAGAGGAGGCTGCTGGGGGCCTACGGCTTTAGATGGGACAACAAGGCCAGAGGCATCTAAGGCCCTGGGTATGCAGCCCAGGCCCTGAAATCGAGTTTGTTGTTTTGGGGTTTTTTTTCCCCAAAAAAATTTAAGCCCTAAACCCTCAGTCCTGGACCTTAGAGTTCATCTCCTCTCCATGCATTCAATTCATAGGCACTCAGCCTACCTGGAGTCAGGGAGACCAACAAAGCTCATTATCCTTTAGCTTTATTCAGTGTGTGTGTGCGTGTGTGTGTGTGTGTGTGTGTGTGTGAGAGAGAGAGAGAGAGAGAGCACGAGCGAGCGAGAGCAAGCATAAGCATGTGTGTGAGCACGAGTGTGCAGTCATATACACACATGTGTACAACCAAGAAACTGGAAGCCTGTGAGGGATCAAGCCCAAAGACTGGTGGCACTAGAAGCCCCTTCCGGGGCATATTCCCTGACTCAGCCCCAGGCTCTGAGCTTTTCTTTCCCTGCCTCATGTGAGGCACAACAATCAGGGGCTCACCGGTCCAGCAGAAAGCCTGCATGCTGATGACGTGTTGCACTTCTGGAAGAGCTGGGGGGTGGGGGTTCAGGAGCTGCTGCTGGTTTGGTCGGCTGAGGTCTGGTCCCTCTCTCTGACCTTTGCTCATCTCCAGGCAGATAGATCAGGATAACCACGTGGCTGGGCCAGGTTTAAGTCCCTGGAGGTGCTGCAGGGAAGGCCTGTAAGGACTTGCTGGTTCCTGCAGTGGATAAACCAGAGTTGTCAGGCTGAACAACCAGGGCCTTCCAGGGTGGTGGGGGCACCCAGTGTGCACTGCTCCAGACCTCAGCCCCAGGGCAGATGTACACCTGCCCCATCTCTGGCTCCCCCACACCATCCCTCCAACCTTCCCTACAAACTATTTATGCAGAGTTCTGGGGCTGAAGAAACTCCACACCACAGGGAGCACAGGGTGTTAGGGGCCAGACCTAAAGTCAGGTACCCCTCTCCATGGTGAAACGGCACTGGGGTCTAAAACAGAGTCCTTTCCCTCTTTCTCCTCATCCAGATATAACTCACTGAGCTAGTCACCAGGAATGCAAAGATGAGTGAGCTCAAATAGCAGCCTCAATAAACAAACGGTGTACAATACTGTTATTACACATAACATGCCTAGGAGTTGGGGGTGGGAAGGATTTCCAGATGGCCAACATGTCTCAACTAAGTAAAGGGTGAACAGCAGTTCTCCCAGAATGGCGTGAGAAGGGCATTCCTGCCAGAGCCGACAGCTCGAGTCAAGGCAGGAAGACTCCAAGAAACAGCGAGGCAGGACAAATACCAAACAGCCCTTTGCAACAACAAGCGGAGCAGCAAGGGAGGAGCGGCAGGCCCTCACACCAGGGTTAGGAATTTGGGCTTCAGGCCCTAGGCTGGGAGCCGCGGAGGGTTCTGCAGCAAGGTGTGCTGTGTTCAGAAATGGGGGAGGGCAGAGGGGCCAAAAAATGAAACCTGTGGAGCTGGCGGGAACCTGAGCCCTTCTGGGAACGAAGGAAAGCACGCTGCCTACATGCAGACTCCCAAGTCCGCCTGTCCGCGTTTACCTCAGCCAGGCCCGGCCGCGAGGAGGCCAGGCCGCGCGTTCCCAGCGCCGCCGGCCGCCCCCTCCTTGGCAGCGGGTCTCCTGGCCGCTGGCTCCCGCCCACAGCCGCCCGCGGGCCGTCTGCCAGACGCGCCGGGAAGGAAGCGCCTTGTATGGGCCTCGGACAGGGAGGAAGCGCCTTGTAGGGCCCGGGGAGGAAGCGCCAAACATGGCGAGGGGCGGGAGGGGGTGGGCCGGGGGCGGGCCGTGCGCCCGGAATGGAGGCCGCTTCCGGCGCCGCGCCGCGCCACCCCCACCGCGCACGGGGCCACCGGGCCCCTCCCTGGCCGCGGCCCGCGCGCCCCAGTGGTCCCTTCCTCCTCCACCCTCCCCTCGGGCGGAGGGGCCACAGGAGTGGGGGGTGCCGCAGGGGGCTCTCGGGGGCCGGCGCGGCGGGGGATCCAGCCCGGCTTAGACGCCTGGCCTAGCGGAGTTGGATTCCCAGCTCCGCCGTGCACTCGCTCTTGTGACCTTGGGTACAGCGGCTCCGTCTCTGAGCCTCAGTTTCCTCTTCAAAAATGAGAGGATTCCCGTTAAGCACCTCCTCTAGCGAGCACGGCCCGCACTGGCGGTTCTGTCACCCTAACAATTGAAAGGGGCGGGGGAGGTGGGCCGGTTTTTCCAGTCACCTAAAGCTTGTGTCCCTTAAGCCTCTCCCCAGCCAACTCCTGGGGACCTGGATGAAGGGCTATATGGGAGGCAACGAGTTCAGAAGAGATCTTTCCAGAAGAAAATAGGGCAACTTTAAGGTCTAGTTTTCCTTTCGAGTCTGTGAGGTTCACATAGTCTGTGAGGTTCCAATCCCAGCTTCTCCCCTTACCAACTGATTGATACTGGGAAGGTACTTATCTTCCCTGAATCTTAATTTCCTCATAGGTGAAATTGAGATAATAATTCCTGATTTGTGAGGTTGTAGTGATAAGCAAATGCAATGGAGTGTGTGTGTGTGTGTGTGTGTGTAAAGTGCCTGATGGGGAGTTGATGCTTAATTGATTTCCTCTGTGCACTTTCCCAACAGGGAGGTGGGAGAAGAAAACAGGAAGGGCTTGAGTAGCTGGCTGTTCCTTGGTCCCTTCTTTGGCTTCTCTGGGGCCCTACTGCCAAGATTTGATACCTTTATCAGAGGGGTGTGTGTGTGTGTGTGTGTGTGGCCCTAATGCTCCCTTTTCTCAGTTCCACCACCATCCAGATGACCTGTCTTCCCTGCTGCTGCTCTACTCTACCTACCCCAGAGCATAGGTGACTTGGACCATCCCGCAAGGGCAAAAAGAACTTATAGGAAGTTGAAGTTCCCAACACAGCCAGAATCTGGTATCTAGGACACCATCCCCTCCTACGCCTGCTGTCAGTACCACACCCACACATTTCAACAAGAGATGGGTATCAATCTCAGAAATATATTTCCCAATCTTCCCTTGTTGTCCTTGCCCTGCCCTCGTCAGTTCTGCCTGTCCTGGAGTTCCACTTAAATCTAACCTGAATCTTCCTGCCTTTCAGTCCAAGCCCCATGCTGCTGAGCTGCAGTTAGCAGCCCCTAAGAGGTTCCAGGCAAGTTTGTGGACACACACAATAGATGTGTGTCACCCAAGGCCTTGTTTCCTTTCATCCTTGCTGGGCAAGGAGGCTGTTGTTGGCATGGTAACCTTTCCTATAAAAGTTGCAGCCCTCAAGGATGTTTTTTAGTTCCAGCAGGGACATAGCTTCTTCCCTGCACTGTCGATCATTGGGTGACATGTAGCTGTGTCATTCTGGCTTCCCCCAGAATGGGGACATGGTGCTGGTGGCACAAAAGAAGGTCTGGTTCATGGAGGGCAGCAAAGGGCTTAAGGGAGATGCTGATTGGATCTCTGAGGAACAGGTTCTTTCTGCCCTACGTGTTGATCCTCCACCACCCAGAGAAACCAGTTCTGAGGCCCAGAATATTTAGGGATCCTCTCCAGATCTCATGGTGAATGATAAACATGTATCTTCACTAAAACCAGGCACCCAACAAATGGCATGACACCCAGCGCTTAATTCTGTAGAATAAGCTGATAAACCATAAAGCCTCCAGAATCCAGTGATTTCCTTTCTCCTCAGTCCTTCTGTGGAATACATGAATATTTATTAACTATATCCTGTGTTGTAGCTTCCCATACATTATTTCAACTGATTCTTCCCAAGTCCCTATGAGAAAGGTATTAGGACACTCGTTTTACAAATGGGAAAACTAAAATTTGGACAAAGATCTTTTGCACACGGTCATGGAGTGGTAGCATCAGGACTTGAACCCAGAGTCTCCAGATTCCCAATGGGAGAGAGAGAAGCAGGCTTCCCGCTGAGCAGGGAGCCCAATGTGGGGCTCCATGTGGGGCTCCGTGTGGTGCTTGACGGGGGGGGGGGGGGGGGCTCAATCCCAGGACCCTGGGATCACAACCTGAGCCTGAAGGCAGACGCTTAACGACTGAGCCACTCAGGCAACCCCCAATCTGGCACTCTTCATGCTATGCCTTGTGTTTCTTTATATTTGCTACCTTGCTACTGAGAAAGAAATCCTTCCCTGCCTGGGTCCCAAGCCACTGCCCTTCTAGGAGGTGCTCAGGAACAAAATGGGCATTGGCATCAGTCTCCATGGCCGCGGGGTCCTGTATGGCTCTATGTGGCAATGCAGCAGCGGTGGTGGCAGCAGCAGTGTCCTCAAACTTGAGGCATCCCCTGCCAGCTGCCTTGTCTCCGTCATGGAGTTTCCCCGGCAGAGGGCAAGCTGAGGGAAAGTGGTTCCCAGCTGCCGGCTTCGTCTAGGCGAAATTGCATGAGAGCCAGCCCCGGCTTCCCTCAGTCCCTCCAGAGTGAGCACATTCAGCTCCCCTGCAAAAAGGAGGGGGAGAGAGACACCGAGAAAAAAAGGAAACTTCCATTTCTTTCCCTGGCTGGGAAGCACTGGGCTTTAAGCTGTCATTCATCTTGTAGGTGGGGAAGATTAATACTGATCCTCTTGAGATTATAGAAGTCTCTAAAATGAACCCTTGGGCAAGAGTTTTGCCCAAGAGAGACATTAGTAGGAAAGCCCCGGATGTGATTGTGATGGGAGGGGAGGAGAGGCAAGTCTCAGGCGGGAGAGAGACTCCTAGATCGTTTTTCTTTCTACAAGTCTTCTGTCCAAAAAGATGAGAAGAGTCCTGGCAACCAGAACAGGGTAAGGAAGAAAACAATAGGAGAAGGGCACTATCACATAGTGACTTCAAGCAAAACAAAGGAAGTATTAATAGTATTAATGGTTAATATTTAGGTATAAATATTGTGTCAGCCATGCGTCATTTATTATCTTCTCGAATCGCTGCCCTCAGGTAGATCCTACTGTTATCCCTGTTTTAGAGATAAGGAAGCCGAAGTTTGTGGGCTCCTCAATAACAAGAGCTCCTAGTTAATGGGAGTGGGTCAGGCATTCTGTAGACATTTTCTCCTATAATCCTCACCAGCAACCAATGAGATGGAACAATTATGCCCATTTTCTACAGGTGAAAACTGAGGCTCACAAAGTAGGGAACTTGTCTGTGATCACTAAGTAATGTGAATGGCAGACCGAAGGATTAGAATTTGACTCTGCGGCTCCAGAGCACCAGGGCTTGACTACTCGGCCTTGCTGCCACCGAGGCTTCTCCTCAGGGGCTCCTGCTCACAAAGACTGAGACCACAAAAATCTGACCACACCTGCATTTCTGTAGCGCTCACCACACAGGTGAGAACCTGGCCAGGAGTGTTCCCTCGGTTTAGTTCAGACTTGCCACCAGACTACTTCTAGGGTCTCAACAGATGGGCCTGGGTCACGTGGGCCCTGTGTCTTGGGGCTCTGGTCATCTCCAATCCAGATTCCCAAGGCAAGAGGAAACCTTGAGAGGGCTTCGCTACTCACCCCACACCCCATGCTTTGACATTTCCCTAAGAGAGGCAAAAACCAAAAACGTATAAACCGAGCAGCCCTCAGAAGTTCTCTTTAATGCCCAAGGGAGGTTCTCTTTGGAGAAGAGGCTGGAGAACCCAGTGATCAATCAGGGAGACAACAGAGTGGCACACTCTCCGGCTGGGCAGGCTCCCAGTGGCCTCTCCCAGAGGCTCCTCTGCCTTGTTACAGAAACAGACTCCATCACTCCCACCCCTGCTGCAGGGCCGTGGGGGTGGGAAACACTTGGAATCCTGAGTCAGAGGGAAGGTTCCACTTCACTTTCCCTGGAACAGCAAGTCAAGGACGCAGCATTCAGTCTATGTAGAGAGAAAAGGGAACTAGAAAGTGAAAGAGGATAGTGCTCCTTTCGTTCTTTCCTTACCATCTCTTTGATGTTTAAAAACATTTTATTTATGTATTTTCTATTCCATTCATGTATTTTTTATGCATGTTCATTGCAGAGAGTACATACGATGGTAAGATTTATTAGTGTGAATGTTCCTCCATTTTTTCTCTCCTTTTACCTATTCATCAAAAGTTTTCCAGCTTAGAATCCAACCCCACTTTCCAGTTTAAAGAGTTTGGTCTTTGCCAGCCCAGTTCCTGGATCTTTTTTAACGTAGAATCAGAAATGCTGGGGAAAGAGGAGGGGGGTGCTGCTGGTTAGAGAGAGAGAATGAGTTGTAGAGCCTGAGAGACTGGGAGAGGGAAAAATTTGGGCAGAGAGACTAAATTGATCTATATAATAAAGAACAAGGAAGGGGAAGGAGAAGGGGAAGAGATGGGTTGGAAAGGGAGAAGTAGGAGGAATTTGATGAAGTATCACTATGGGGCATTAAATGGATCCCCTATAATTCCTCAAGTAGAGATTGGAATAAAATTTTTATTTTCTGGCTCCTGGATTATAATTCTCTATTTGTAACTCTACCTAGAGCCTTGACGATGTAGGGACCTGGAATTTATTAGGGTTCCGTATAGGAAAGTACAAAATATCATTATTTGATAAAAGAAAGAAAACAGGCAAGTATTTATCCTGCCCTTTCTTTTTTAACAAGTATGATTTTTTTTAATTAAGTAAACTCTACCCCTAACGTGGGGCTTGAACTCATATAACCCCAAGATTAAGAGTCATGTGCTCTACTGAGTCAGCCAGACAGCCCTTAACAAATGTCATTTAGTCTAAATTCTTTATTGTTAGATTCTGACTAATAAATGAAATGGAATGACAGAATTATAAAATCACCATTCTGTAACCTCTATGAGATAACGGATTTAGACAAGGATCACTAATCATCAGGGATTCTATGGGGTGAAAGACTAAAGGAACTTTCTAATCCCATTAATACTTGAAGCCACCAGTTAATTTTAACATCACAAAAAGAGACCACCCAAGAGAAGTGAAAACATGTCCACATAGAAATCTCTACGTAATGTTCATAGGAAGAGCATTATTTGTAATAGCCAAAAGTGGAACAATCCAAATGTCCATCAACTGATGAATGGGTAAACAAAAAAGTGGTATATCCATACAAGGGAATATTATTCAGCCTCAAAACAGAATGAAGTGGGGCGCCTGGGTGGCTCAGTGGGTTAAAGCCTCTGCCTTCGGCTCAGGTCATGATCTCAGGGTCCTGGGATCGAGCCCCACATAGGGCTCTCTGCTCAGCGGGGAGCCTGCTTCCCCCTCTCTCTCTGCCTGCCTCTCTGCCTACTTGTGATCTCTCTTTCTCTGTCAAATGAATAAATAAAATCTTAAAAAAAAAAAAAAAGAATGAAGTACTGATGCATACTGGATCACAGATGAACCTTACAAACATTATGCTAAGTGAATAGAGCCAGATAGAAAAGGCTACATATTGTATGATTTCATTTATATGAAATGTCCAGAATAGGCAAATCCACAGAAAGAGAAAGTAGATTAGTGGTTTCCAGGTGGTGGGGAGTGGGGTGGATGTGGAATGGGGAACTGCTAATAGTTGTGAGATTTCTTTTGGGCGTCATGGTAATGTTCTGGAATTAGAGATACAACATTGTGGTACAACATTGTGAATATATTAAAAACCACTGAATTGTACACTTTAAAATGAAGAATTTTACATTATATGTATTTCAACTTTTAAAATGTATCTAGAAAATTAGAGATACAACCAAAAAATATGCACCTTTTGATATATTACAACAGCAAATAAATAGTATCTTTTAAAAAGTGAACCTGAAGGGACGCCTGAGTGGCTCAGTCAGTGAAGTGTCTGCTTTTGGTTCAGGTTGTGATCCCAGAGTCCCGGAGTCGAGTCCGCCGCTGAGCAGGGAGCCTGCTTCTTTCTCTCCCTCTGCCTGCCACTCTGCCTGCTTGTTCTCTCTCTCTCTCTCTCTCTCTCTCCTGTCAAATAAAGAAATGAAATCTTTAAAAAAAAGAAAGTGAACCTGAATCTAATCAAGCCTCTAAGTATAACAACTAGTTTATAGGAAACTCATGGGATAGAAGGACATATTAAACAATCTTACAGGGGGAAAAAAAATAGTGCAATTTGTCAAATTCCAAAAGTAGGGAATTCTTCAGGACAAATAACCTGATTTCTTCAATAAATAAAGGCCAAAGAGAACCATTATAGATGAAAAGAACTTTAAGAGATATATAAACCAAATGCAAAGCGTGACCTTTCTAAGGCCCTGATTTAATCAAAAGACCTTAAAAAATACTTCATAAAGATATATACTGACATGTTTACACAAAATTATATAATGTCTGAAATTTCTTCAAAATAATCCAATGTGTGGTGGCAGAGAAGAACAGTATAGACAAAACTAGACAGCCTGTGAACTGGGAGTTGTTGAACACTTGATAGATACAGAGAGGTTTGTTACACTATTCTCTCCTCCTTTTGTGAATATTTAAAAACTTAAACAAAAAGTATGAGGCTTGTGGGGCACCTGGCTGGCTCAGCTGGGAGAGCATGCGCCTCTTGATCTCGGGGTCGTGAGTTCAAGCTCCACACTGGGTGTAAAGATTACTTAAATAATTACTTAAATAAAAAAATAAAACCTTGGAGCGCCTGGGTGGCTCAGTCACTACGCGTCTGCCTTCTGGCTCAGGTCATGATCCCAGGGTCCTGGGATTGAGCCCCACATTAGGTTCCCTGCTCAGCGGGACCTTGGGAAGCCTGCTTCTCCCTCTCCCACTCCCCCTGCTTGTGTTCCCTCTCTCGCTGTCTCTCTCTCTCTCTGTCAAATAAATAAATAAAATCTTTTAAAAAAAAAGGAAAGAAAAATAAAACCTTAAAAAATATTAAAAGATATAAATGAGACGTTGATTACCCATTAAATTGGAGCACATTTACACATTCCAACTTATTTGAAGGAAAATCGGCTGAAATCAAATAGCTGGGCTTGAGATGACTCATACTTTATTACAAGTTGAAATTAAAGAGCATGTGTAGAATCTCAAGTGACCAGCCCAAATTATTATCATTACTGTTACTATTGCAATAACTAAATTACAAGTGGAACAAGGGCACTAGGACCCTCCCAGGGAGGCGGGAAGTAATATGGCTTTTCAAACACCCAGAAACACTGTCATACTAAGTGGTTGGTCTTCTTTCTAACAACACTTGAGTCCTTGTTGCCTCTAGGAAAAGTACAGGCTTCCAAATCTGGCCCCGACCTGCCTTTCCAGCCATGTTCCCTGCCCCTCATCTCCTTGCTTCCTGGCCACACTACCATTAATTCATTGGTTTCTGAACACACTGAACTCCTTGCCTTTAAATCCTTGCCTGCAAATCCTTCTGTGAACTCCCAGTCTTACTCCCACACCCTTTTCCTACATCTCCTTCTCCTTGACAGAATTAGTCATTCCCTGTTCCATACACACCTCTAATATTTCACACTATAAGGTACTTATTTATGTCCAAATCTCCCCCACACCCAATTCTGTGCTGCCCCAAACTCTATCTCGCTTATCATCTCTGCACACTCAGGGTCTAACATAAAGTAGGTATTTTATAAATGTTTTTTGGATAATAGACTGGGGCTGAAGGAACAGCATAGACTTTGGATGGCCCAGTGCTGAGTGTGGCCCCAAGAAAGTTACCCTTACCCAGACTTGTGCTCTTCCTTTTATGTGCCTAATAAGTGGGAACCCCACAAAGCAAACAGTCTGATCCAAGAATAACTAACAAGACCACCTGGTTAATATCAACTCATCAATAAACAGAAGAAAGAAATTGAAGAGAAAGGCTTGGAGCCTAGGGGCATGCATGAATTGTATATTAGAAATGGGGACAGAGATAATTCAAAGATGGGTCAAGATCTCAAGAGTTCTCTAAGACATAGTTGAGGGAGCCTAGCAAGTTAATAAAATAACAATCCTTCCTGATTTTTAGAAAACCCTACAGCCCTCAAATTTAGAAGCCAGTAGCAGCTCTCTGGTGCTTCTATGCTGCCAGCCCCCATCAAATGACTCGCCTACAGGGAAACAGGCAATTTGTGTCCACACAGGAAAGAACCTAGAACCCTGAGTCTCTAGAAATCTTTCTTTATTCTTAAGCGCTCTTCTTTAACACCTTACAACTGAAGCAGTAGATTCCTGCAGAAGGAGAGAATACTCTATCAGGGGACCTTCATGAAGACCCCCACATCATGCCAGATTCTAGAAAATAATTATTTGCTTAGTCATATTTTTTCTTTTACTTTCATAAATAGAATGGTTTTCTTTTTCTTTCTTTCTTTATTTTTTTACATTTTTTAAAAGATTTTATTTTTAAGTGATCTCTACACCCAATGTAGGGCTCAAAGTCACAACCATGAGATCAAGAGTGACATGCCTTACTGACTGAGCCAGCCAGATACCCTCTTAATTACTTTTTAAAGGACACTATATATGGGCTCCCTGCTCAGCAGGAGAGGTTAGGAATACTCCCAAGGTATTGCTGGACCTGAGAGTACTAAATAGGTGCTTCTGAGAAGACAGTTGGAGATGTTGGTGTCGAGATGACTGAAAATTGGTTGTGATAAGGCAGCAAGAGGAGAGTCACTGCCTCTAAGAAGCCAGTTTGAGGAAACTCATAGTTGGCTCTGAAGAGATTCAGAGTTGGGGCATCTGCCTGGCTCAGTCAGTTAAGCATGTGACTCTTGATTTTGGCTCAGGTCATGATCTCAGGATCGTGAGATCGAGCCCTGCATGGAGCCCTACATAGAGTCTGCTTGTCCCTCTCCCTCTGCTCCTCCCCTCCACTCACTCTCTCTAAGATAAATAAATAAATACAATCTTTAAAAAAAAAAAAATAGATTCAAAGGTGATTGGCAGACTGGGATGGATTTTTCTCTCTTTCTCCCAGACCCCCTCCAAATCCCCCGGACCAACTCACCCACAGCAGATGCTCCACTCATTGGATGAATAAGGGAAGAACAGTTTGGTTCTCAGGAGTCTGATCATTGGATCTGAAAAGGTTCTGGGGTGAGAAGTTGGTTCTGACGAGAAATGAGCTTTGGAAAAGGCTGAAATCATTTTCTCTGAGGAGGGGACCCATTACTGGTGATGTGGAAACTCGGCTTCTTGGTTTGTTTGGGAAGGGAGGAGACACTCTAACCGTGGTGGGCAGACTGATTTACCTGGGTCACAGGGATAGGAGAAGATACTTCAGGATAGATGCATTTCCACCCATTTGTCTCCCCAGATTTTTCAAGTCCCTTCCTTCAAAATGAATCCCTACTCGAGAGTCAGGAGGACCTCTACCCTAGGGCCAGATCTTTGGCCTCCAGCTTGCAAATCAGCACCATAATCTTAGAGGGCTATGTCCTTTGAGCTGAGGGTCTGGTCAGAGCACAGACAGGGCAGCTAGCAGGAGAGAGGGCCCAAGAGGTTCACCGTCAGGGATGAGGACCGGTCTGTAGGGTAGAATTAACAATGCATAGCCCACCTAGAGAATGGGCACTCAGAGACCAGGGAAGGAAAAGATTTTTAAAATCTAGATTTACTGAAGTACAAGGGATTTAAAAATAGCTTTACTGAGGTATAATTTATATACCATAAAAATCATCCATTTGTACAACTCAATGACTTTTAGTAAATTTACAGTAGTTCAAACATCACAGTTCAGTTTTAGGACATTGCCACCATCTTCAAAATAGCTAGCTGATTTGCAGTGAATACCTCCCCTTACCCCAGTGTCTACTAATCTGCTGTCTCTGAAGATTCACTTTTTCTGGACATTTCATAAAAATGAAATCATACAGTGTGCAGCAAACTTTTTAATCATAATATTTTTGAGGTTTATCTGTATTGAAGCACACATATTGCAGAATAGCATTTCATTGTTTGGATATACCACATCTTGTTTATCCACTCACTGGTTGAATAGACATGTGGATCGTTTCCACTTTGGAGCTGTTATGAACATTCATATTCATACCTTTGTACAAACGTGTTTTCATTTCTCCTGGGGACATACCCAGGAATGGAACTGCTGGGTCATATGGTGAGTGTATGTTTAACTTTATAAGAAACAGCAAAACTATTTCCAAAAATGGTACTTTTTTACATGTCCGCCAGCAAGGTATGAGGGTTCCAGTTTTTCCATATCTTCACCAACACTCGTTACTGCCTGTCTGGAAAGGATAACTGTTAAGGATAATTTTCTTTTAAAGATTTTTTTTTTTTTTTTTTTTTTTTGACAGAGAGAGAGATCACAAGTAGGCAGAGAGGCAGGCAGAGAGAGAGGGGGAAGCAGGCTCCCTGCTGAGCAGAGAGCCCGATGCGGGGCTCGATCCTAGGACCCCGAGATCATGACCCAAGCCGAAGGCAGAGGCTTAACCCACTGAGCCACCCAGGCACCCCAAGGATAATTTTCTAAAATAAGTAAAGCCGTCTCTCCTCACCCCAACCCCGACATACCCCCAGGCAGGCAATGAGTGCCAGTTGATTACAGTTGAGAACGCAGAGCCTCAGCTGTCCTTTCCACTCTCAGGCTGCTCTGCAGTTCCAGGCTCCCTGGGCCCAAAGAAGACAGAGAGAAGTTGTAGTTACAACATTACCTCAGAACTGGGGCACCTGGGTGTCTCAGTCGGTGAAGCATCTGCCTTCGGGTCAGGTCATGATCCCAGGGTCCTGGGATCGAGTCCCACATCAGGCTCCCTGCTCACCGGGGAGTCTGCCTCCCCCTCTCCCTCTGCCTCTCTCGCGGCCTGTGTGCGCGCTCTCTCTCTCTGTGTCTCTTAAATAAATAAATCAAATCTTAAAAACAAAAAGAAAACAAAAAAACAAACAAAAAAAACATTACCTCAGAACCGAGAGGTGGGAATTCAGTAGGATAAGGATTTGACAAGTGAGTGAGGCCTGTGTTCCAGAAAACCGACCCAGGGAAGAGCCCACAGGAGACAGTGATAACGTGGACAGATAACCTCTCAGGACGAGTATCCCAGGGCAGGCTCTCACACTGTTTGAGCTTAGCCCCTTCCTCTGTTTGAGGTCGAAGTGCCTCATCAGTATGTAGCTCACCCACTACCAGATACCTTAGAAAAGTATCACCAAGGACTCATGTACATTTGCCAACTGAATAAATAACAACAGCTTACCTTGCTTAGCCTTAGATGTCTCGTTACCAGGAAGGTATAAACAAGTGGGAGGGAGTTTGAAATAGGGCAATAAAAATGATGAAAGGGCTGACTCTGTTTACATGAGGAAAAATTAGTATATGCGCTGCCTAAGCGAGCACGACGTGAGGAAAAATTAAATGAAGCAGATCTTTTAAGAGGCTGGGCCCTAACTGTGTGGAGGAAGATGGGTGATTATTGTTTCTAGCAAGAGCGAGGTGAATAAATGGGGACATGGTGGGAAAAAGGAGCCAGAATGCAGAGGGTCGGGGGTTGGGGGGCGTTTGGAGCATATGGGAACACATCCACATAAAGACTTGTTCTCAAATGTTCACAGCAACTTTATTCATAATAGTCCCAAAGGGAACGGACCCCAATGTTCATCCACAGGTGAAAGGGTGAACAAATTGTGCTATAGCCATAGAGTGAAATACTCCTCAGAAATAAAAAGGAGAAAAAAAAATAAAAAAGAACCAGACCAAAAGGAGTACATACTGAATTATTAAATTTATATGAAACTCCAGAAAGCAGAAAGTGCAAACTGATGTACACAGCGAGAGAAAGCAGATCAGTGGTTCCCCCAGGGAAAGGGATGGAAGAAGGAAAGATTTCCAAGGGGCACAAGGAAAATTTGGGCAGTACTGGATGTGTTCATTATCTTAATTGTGGTTACAGTTTTAACTGTGAACACATACCTCAAGACTAATCAAATTGTACAGTTTATTCTATAGCAATTGCACCTCAGTAAAGCTATAATAATAATAATAACAAACAACCTTAAGCACTGAGGAGAATGGGCTTGCTGGAGAGAGCTCCGGAAAAGAGAGATGAAATAGATTTTCTTGTAAATGAGGAGCCAAGCTGCCGATTTGACCTAAGAGAACTTCTCCAGTAAGCTTTGCCTCAAAAGGCTTTCCTAGGTTCTGGTAATGGAAAAAAGGAAGGAGCTGGAAAGAAAGATCACTACAGTGGAGGGCTAGATTTACTATTTGGGTGCAAAAATCTTATTAGCACCTGGAGGCTTATGGGTAAAATGTTGAAATCTTATTTGCTCAACGCCTGATTCTTTTAGACTTGGCCTCCTTTCCCTTAGGACCGCAGAGATCTTACTCTGCTCAATCTTCCCCTCTCAAACTACACCAAGTGTGGCTGAGCCAGGGAAAAGAGCGGGAATGGGGAGAGAAGAGGACATTGCAGGACCTCTGACCCTATAGTACCCATTCCTGACTTCATTTCTTCCTGGGGATGGAGGTTCCAGGAGGGAGGAAGTAGAAGGAAACACACCTTAAACCCAGCCTGACAACCAGGCTAAGCTGTTTTTCTGAGTGCTGAGAATCTTTCCAAAAAGATGAGGCTCAACATTCCTGAACTTCAAGAGAAAAGAGTATCTCTCAGGTACCAGGAGGGAGGGTCAAGGGTCCTTAAAACCTGGTTGTTGTTTTTTTTTCTTCAGAATCTAAACCTAGCCTTGGCTGGCCAAGTTTCCCTGCCCCCTTTCCTCTTCCACCCCACTCCTCTCCGTCCTCCACATCCCTGAGGCCCTGGACAATGTCCCCAGGTAACAGTCAATTGTTCAACACTATCTGGGTCCTTTCTTAAACCTCAGCATTGATGATGATAGAGCTTTTATCAGCACTGCCCTATGCCCTTGGTTTCAGATTTCCCTCACAGGAGCAGGATTTAAAATGAACACTTTACTTTTTTTTTTTTTTTTTAATACTATAGGACTGTAAAATGGTGCAATTTTTGAGTCTTGCTCTATTTCAGCTGTGCAGATAAACTTGAGTTTCTAGGGGCAGAATCCAAAGGAACCCTGGTGACAGGACTAATAAAAATTAGCTAGCAATCTTGGCAGAATTTCTCAACAAGCCATCTGCATCAGAATTGCTGAGCGTGGTTGTTATCAAGACCAGTTCGGGGCCCCAATCCCAGACCTCAAGAATAAGGTGCCCTAGGAAGGGGGCCTGGGAATCTGATTCTGATGCATCGTAATAATAACATAGGAGATATTTTGCTTTAAAGGAACAGATTCTTTCTGCTCATTCTTTTTTTTTTTTTAAGATTTTTATTTTATTTATTTGACAGAGAGACAGAGATCACAAATAGGCAGAGAGGCAGGCAGAGAGAGAGAGGGAAGTAGGCTCCCCGTGGAGCAGAGAGCCCGATGCGGGGCTCGATCCCAGGACCCTGGGATCATGACCTGAGCCGAAGGCAGAGACTTTAACCCACTGAGCCACCTAGGCGCCCCTGCTCCTTCTTTTGTACTTTATTCTTGCCATGTTCTCCCCCCCCCCCCCCCCGCCCCGCGTCCCGCCTGCCTTGGTAGTGTGTGGTGAGAAATTATTAAGAATGTGTAACAGGCACAGACTTGTGTTCCTGGGCCCGGAGTGAGATGGGGAGGGGTAGGTGGGGCTGGGAAAAGGTGTGTCAATACAAATATTATCTCATCGGGACCTGGCAATTTTGCCAGGAGACTCACAGGGATGTGCCCTTAGCTATGGAAGGTGGCTTGGTTCCTCCTGCTACAGTCTGATATCATGGGAAAGGGCAGAGATCAACAGTGTTGGTGGTTGAGGGCTAGAATGGAAAGAAAGAATTGGGCTAATGCCGGGAGATTGGCGGAATTCCCCTGGCTTCAGGAGCATTGTCGATGGGTAACCTGGGAGACCCTCAGAGGGAGGAGTGGAGCAGGTTAGACCTCAACCCCACTCAAGGCCTGATAGCCTATACTGGGTATAGAAGATACTTCCCTGTCCTTGACTGGGAGGATCAGAAATTGAGAGGGGAGTCAAGTCTTGGAAATTCCAGGACAACAAATCTATTGTACCCAAATGACCAATGGATGGTAGTGTCTGAGCAATTCATAAAAGGCTCAGATCAGGGCTGAAGGTAGTGCTTGCATTCAATAGTCTATCCATTCATTCTCCCAGGCAAAGAGTCACCAACGCCCTCCCTGGCTCACATACAAAGCAAGTCAGTTGAGGTGACTCCTACTTGCCCTTCCCAACTCAGTTTTTCCACTTTTCCTAAGCTCCTGAGCGGGTTGGGTGTCTTTCTCCATCTCTCATAGAGTCCTACGCTTGTCCACATTATATAACATAACACCATGTTATAATTTTTGGCTTACATCTCTGTCTCCTCAGAGATGCAAGTCTGCATTGTTGTGACCAGCTCAAGGCCTCTCACAGAGTAGACAGATGCTAATAAGCCCCTGAGAATTGCTCCAGTCATGAGTGTGCCCCATCAGGGAGCTGGGGCCGGGGAACCTAGCACCTCAGGCCTCCTACACAATGGGGACAGACTTGGTCTGGATGGGAACCTTAAATACCAGGCCAGCCTCCTGCCCACTCTGCCCTGGATTCCTGGAAGCTGCCAAGATCACAGCTCCAGCTGGCACATAATGAGATTTCTTCCTGGAAGGATTCTTGGCTTGAGAACTGGCCCTCACCTCTTCTAGGCTTCTTCGACGCCCTCAGGTTTCTGGGGACATGGAGGATGGGAAGGAGAGGCTGAGTCAGCTCCAGCCTTGTTACTACTTCCCAAAGCCCTTGTGCCCACCCTTTATCTCCCCCAAGTGTATATAGCAGGGGTTCCTAAGAACATGGCTTTCTTCAACCCTCAGTAAAGAATGCGGGGCAGGGCCAGCCAAACATTTGGGGCCAAGAGAATAGCACTGCCTCTGGGCACTCATGTTCCACTTATGCCTGTGGCCTTCTTTAGCTTTAATTAACCAAGATAAGGCTTCAGTCCACCAGATTGAGCCCCAGTATCAAGAGGAGACCCACACACAGTTCTCAAAGAATTCACTCGAGTGACACACAGCAGGCATGACTCTGAATGGAAGTTCCTTGTCTTGGGGGTGCCTGGCTGGCTCAGTCATTAGAGCATGTGACTCGGATCTCCTCATTGTGAGTTCAAGCCCCATATTGGGCGCAGAGATTACTTAGAAATAAGACCTTAAAAAAAAAAAAAGGAATTTCCCTTTCTCTGTAAAAGCCCTTCAAAGCCCTCAATAAAGATGGAAAAACCGGCAGGCCTGGGTGGCACAGTCGGTTAAACGACCGACTCTCGGTTTCAGCTTAGATCCTGATCTCCCATGGTGAGATGGAGCCCCAACTCAAACCCTGCCTCCAACCCCACGTGGAGCCTCCCAGGGGGCTCTGCGAGGAATCTGCTTAAGACTCTCTTTCCCCAGGGCTCCTGGGTGGCTCAGTCGGTAAACATCTGCCTTGGGCTCAGGTCATCATCCCAGGGTCCTGGGATTGAGGCCCGCCCCCCCCCCATCGTGCTCCCTGCTTGGCGGAAGCCTGCTTCTCCCTGTCCTACTCCCCCTGCTTGTGTTCCCTCTTTTTCCCTGTGTCTCTGTCAAATAAATAAATAAAATCTTTAAAAAAAACAACTCTTTCCCTGCCCCTCCCTTCTCTTTTTCTCTCAATAAATCTTTTTTTCTCTCAATAAATAAATCTTAAAAAAAAAGAAAAAAGATGGCAAAAGGTCCCCCACCCCAACCCAGGAAACACACACCCAACCGCAGCTATTTTATTTTCCTTTTAATTTTTCTGAAGGATATACACCACATATCCCATGGGCAATAAAGCGCATTCAATGTGTTTATAAGCCAGTCACTTTGTTTAAGCAAACACAAGTACAAAGTAAAATAAAACCACAAAATAATGAACTGCATGTTCATAACATACAAAAATCGCCGCCTACTCAGTAGGTAACTACAACGTTCCAACTCCTGAATATATTTATAAATTTACATTTTCAGTTAAAAAAATAGACATTTGAGAGTTCAGATTTTGTTTTAGATTTTGTTTTCTTACATTCTGGAGGACCGAGGCTTAGCTCAGCCCTCTTCCTTATTTTGCTCCCAAAGCCTCCCCCGAATCATCACTCCCTGCCCCCCTTAAGGCTAGAGGTGAGCACATCCCTCACGATTGCACATGTCAAGCTGTCAGCAAGGCGCATCACACAAAAGGCACCAAGACGTGAAACTTTTTAAACCAAAAGGACGAAAAAAAGGAACACTTTCAAAAAAAAGAAGAAAAACCAAACCGTATTTTGTCACATGTGAGAGTACAGTCGGGCAATATTTACAAAAAGGTTAACGGAACGTCACTCTGACACATGCTGATTAATACCAAGGACTGCTGTTTCAAAAAAAGCTTCAAACTTAATCGTCACAGCATCATCACAAAATAAAGGATCACTGTTGGTTCGCTTGGCTTTTCTTCCCCCCCCCCCAAAGTGAGGACCTAACTCCAAATGATACAATAGAATATGCAAATTATCTTCACATCAAGAGTACCCCCAAGAAAAACAAAATCCATGGCACAGACGCTGTACAAGGATGCAGGGCTGGGCTCTGAGGGGCCCAAACCCCATTTTTGCCAACTTGATTTTCTAGCATTGAAGGGAGCAGGGGGTCAGGCATACGATGGAGATGATACTGAAATGATATATCCAAAATCCATGCAAATCAAGTTCTTTGGATAGAGGTGAAGAACTTGGACATGGCTGTTTCAGGCAGCTGAAGTCAAAGGGAGTAGGAACTGGGGAGGAAGGGCAAGTAGGCGGAAAGGACTGCAGGCCAACAGACCTTCCACGCCAACCGTGGGGTGGAGTAGAGGGAGAGGATTTGGCTCTGAGAACCTCCATCTCACCTAAGAGGAACCCCCTCCTGTGGCCATCTCCTCCTCCTGGCCGTTAAGTCTCTTGTGTTTCTTTTTCTCCCTTTTCCCTTTTTTCCCCTTTCCCTTTAGCAAATTTCAATTGTCCTGGGAGAAAAGGTTGTCGTCATGTCCGAAAGCCCTGTGGAGGCGCTGAAGGAGTTGGTGACAGCAGAGGAAGGGAAGCTGCTGACTTGGGCCGGGAAAGCAGGGGGGACCGAGGAGTACGTGGTGGCCACTGAGGGTGAGGGGAAGCCACTGTGCACAGGGGATGGGTAGGTTGAGGACCCCGGAGAGGAGTAGGAGGTGGGCACAGGGGATGGATATGAGGTGGTGGCTGGGGATGGGTAAGAGGTAGTAACTGGGGACGTGTAGGAGGTAGCCACCTGGGACGGGTAGGAAGAAAGGGAGGTGGCAGCAGAAGAGGCCACAACACCTTTGTCTGCTTTTTTGTCCTTCTGCCTTAAGTGGATCTTGGTATGCCTCTTGCGTTCGTCGCTCCTGGCAAACTTTCTCCCACAGATGTCACAGGCGAAGGGCTTCTCGCCTGTGTGGGTGCGGATGTGGGTGGTGAGATGGTCACTGCGGCTGAAGTTGCGCATGCAGATGCGACACTGGAAGGGCTTCTGGCCGGTATGGATGCGAATGTGGCGGGTGAGCTCATCGGAGCGGGAGAAGCGGCGGTCACAGGACTCCACCGGGCACGCGTACGGGCGTTCGTGAGGGGGTGTCTTGCTGGGCCGGTTGGGGTACTTGCGCATGCGGCTGGGTTTGATGAGCTGGGACTGGTAGGTGGTGTTGAGGGCCTTCAAGTCCTGGGAGCCCGACTGCGTGGCAAAGGCCTTGATGGTAGACAGTGGAGTGAGTGAAGGCTGCTGCGTACGACTCTCCAGGCCCTGGAAGGGCTTCTGGTCTGGGGGGCCCAGGCCCAGGTCCCCCTGCTGTTGTGGAAACAGATAGTCAGGGATCATGGGGACTTGGAAGCCACCCTTGGCAGCAGGGTAGGCAGGAGGCGGGTACTGGAGCGCGGCACCCGCGGAGCCCGGAAAGGCCTGGCTTTGTGGCTCAGGGAAGATGTCAGTGTTAGGTGTGGGGAACGTGGGTGCCGCTGAGTAAATGGGGCTGCTGTCATTGGACTGCACTGCACAGCTCAGGGGTGGACTCTGAGAGGCAGAGGAGGAGGAGGAGGCTGCCGGAGATGGTGCTGAAGATGAGGTGGCAGGTGGGTTGGTCATGCTCACGAGGCCGCTGACCAGGCTGAAGAGGGGCTCAGGCCACAAGGTGTTGCCACTGTTGGGTGCAGGCTCCAGAGAGAAGCGGCCAGTGTAGGTGATGGGGGGCAGCCGGGTGGTTTGGCTGGGGTAACTTGTCTCCACCAGAACCTTCTCGTTATTCAGAGAGATATCAGGAAAAGACTCTGGCAGGAGAGAGAGAAGGGGGAGGCCTGGTTACTGGAGAGCAATCACTGGAGGACGAGAAGGACCCGAGCTGCCAGGCAGGAGGTCGGGCTGGCTACCATTGACTCCTGAGCTGGTTAATAATTGATAGCAGCAGATTGCAATGTTCCTGGACCCGCTCCAGCGGCAGAGCCCATTTCAACAACAGCTGACGCAAATACGGAGAATCCCCCTCCACTGCAGCTCCCAGCGCTCCGCAGCGGCGGCTGCGCCACGGAGGGATTCCCGCCAGCACCCCTTCCGCCGCGGCTAGTGCGCGCCCCCTACCCCCGGCTGCCAGGACATCCCTGGGCACGGATCGCGGCCCTTCCTTTGGGACAGGCGGCTGGCAACGCAAGCTTGTCTGGAGAACGGGGTGGGGGGCGCAGCCCTGCTCTTCAAAACAAGCCCTCCCCCCTCTCCACCCACCCACGCAGCCCGAGCTCTCCATCCAAAACAGAAGCTAGCTCCTCTGCGCACGGCTAGGGACCAGGAGGGTGAGGGTGAGGGTGGATGTCCCCAGGCATCCCTCTAACACATGACCCTGAGGAAGGGAAGGGAAACCCCACTTGCATCCCTGAGGTCCAGAACACTGCTGGTGCGGTGAAGAGGGCGCTGCAAGGCGGTGGGGAAGGACTGCTCGCCAGGATGGTGGCGAAGGGGCTAATCCTCGGCGTAGGCCACCGCTTACCTGCGGTCAGGTGCTCGTAGGGCTGCTCGCCCGCCTCCCCCTGAGGGTTGAAGGCGCCGCTGCTGCTACCGCTGCTGCCGCCCCCTCCACCTCCACCGCCCCCGCTGCTGCTGCTGCTGCTGTTACCGCCGCTGCCCTCCGAGGCCCCGGCGGCACCGAGGAACTGGGGAGCCCCGTTGCTCAGCAGCATCATCTCCTCCAGCTTGGGATAGTTGTCCATGGTGGGCGAGTGAGGAAAGGAGCCGAACGGGTCGGAGATCTGCAGCGGGGACATCAGCTGCATCTCGGCCTTGGCTGCGGCCATCCCGGACGGGCGGGCTGGAGAGCTGGTGTTGGGGCGGGCGGGCGCAGCCCGGAGCCGTGGCTGCGGGGGACACACTCTCGGGGGGCCTGGCCGGGTCACATGCGGGACGCGGGGGACACTGTGGCGGGAGCAGGTGGGGCCTCCAGGCTCGCCCTCGCCACCGGCCGGTGTGGACGGGGCGCTGCTACCAAGGCTGGGGCAGGGGCCGGTCCTGCGGCGGCGGAAGCTGGCTGCGATGGTAGCTGGCGGCGGCGGCGGCGGCTCCCCAAGTTCTGCGCGCTGGGATCTCTCGCGACTCCCCGGATCCGCTTCTATTTGAAGGGTCTGGAACGCCACAGGCCCGCCTCGGTCGTGACGTACATGGCCATATATGGGAAGCAGGAAGCCCTAATATGGCAAGACCGGTCGGGAGGACCCGGAGTGACGTGAAGCCCCCTATCCCAGAGCAGTGGGCACCGCCGTCCAGCACTCTGGGCCCCGAGCCGACTCCTGCACCCTGGGCGCCCAGGCCTCAGGACCCAAGCCTCAGCTGAGGACTCCCGGACCCAGGCTGCTCCGGAGTTCCCAGAGTTGCCCCCGCCTCTTCCCTCCGCCTTCTTCCCTCCTCCCGGAGCCGGAAGCGGCCGGGCCATATCGGGCGGTTCCAAATAAGGCGCTGCCCAAATAAGGGTTGTTCCGGCGGGGGGATCCTTCCTGCTCCTTATATGGCGTTTCCGGGTCGTTGCTTGCTGCTCCCTGGCTCCCTCCCTCCTCCCTGGATCCAAGCCGGGAGCCCGAACGTGCGCAAGAGCTGGGGACGCCCAAGTGGAGGTCTCGGGGCGCGTAGAGCTAGGTGCACCGCGGCTCAGGCGGCTCCCCAGCGGGGACTGGACTGGGGAAGCCCGGGCCCGGGGCGGGGGCGAGGGCGAGTCTAGCCGGGGTTCTGCCACCGTCATCCAGGGCCCTCCCGCCCACCTCTGGGACCGTGGGAGCGGGGCGGGAGCTAAGGGGAGGAGTGACTGGGCTGGCCGGGGCAGAGGCCGCCCAGGAGAGGCGGAGCGTTGACCCCCCGGCCTTGACCAATGACACTATCCCCTTCCAGGTGTCATCGGGGAAACTGAGGCTAGGAAATACTCGCCAGATCATCCCCGACGTCCCTTTGCGTTGTGGTGGGCCATCTGCTTCTCAACCAGGAGCTGGTGGTCCTTGTGGTGGTGGGAGACTTTCCCACTTTTATCCAGAACAAATGGAGGTGGGGCGGGCAGTGCGGCAGTCTGAAAAGGGGGGTTCCCTATGGGCTGTCTGGGGACCCCTAGGCTGGCACAGAGAGGACCTGCTTAGCGGCCTGGTGCTGCCCCCTGGAGGTCCCTCTCCAGCTCGGTTCCCCGGGCCCCAGGCCGAGTGGGCTCTTCCGCCGCCTTCCTGCTCCCCCTCCCTGCTCCTGTGCTGGGCTCGGAGCCAGGCCGGGGGAGCCTTAGACGCAGTGAGCACGAACTGAGCAGGCGCCGCAGCCTGGGCTCTCCCTGCAGTCTCTGGGGAGCCGCCACCGCCGAGGCGCCCAGACTCCGGGCTGGATAACACTCCCCTCCCCGAGCCAGGCTAAGGGCGGTGGAGGCGCGGGGGGGGGGGGGGGGGGGGGGGGGGGCCGAGGGGAGTAGGCGGGACGATTCCTGCAGGTCTCCCAGGAGCCGAACGTAAATGGGGAAGCCCTCTCGGTCCCATCACCCCCCCAGCATTCAAGTGCGCACCCCAAAGAAAACAGGGATTCTGAGAGGGGAAGGTTCCTGCTCTAGCTCTGAATCCAGGGGAGGTGCTGTTTTTCTGAATTTAAAAAGAAAGCAGAAACTCTTTGTGTGAAAGGAGGGTGCTGAGGACACCGGGACAGAAGGGGGCGGGGTTGGGGTCTCTGAACCCAAACAGGTCGGAGTCAGGGAGTTTAAACTGGTGGGGGGGCATAACTCTCTGGGGCTTCATCCGCCAGTATCCCTTACACACACATTTTCTTATAAAAAATCTATTTAAGGAATCCCACAATGAACCCTGTCTCTGTGCTCTACATCTGAGCTCCCCAACAGAAAAACTAAGGGGGGGGGCCCACCCCCACCGCCTACCCATGTTCTTCATTAGGGGCATGAGTGATGCACCTCTCTAAGGCCTCCTGCCAGTCAGGATCAGATGGTCTTGTGTCTGAATGCCCATTTTGCCACACCCTGGTGGGGTACCTTGGCCAGGCTTTGAGAATCTTGCTTTCTTCAACTGTAAAATGGAGCTAATGTTAATGATACCCACGTGGAAGGAGTGTTTGTGAAAAAACTGAAACTTACACGAGTGAGTCTCTGAAGTCCCAAAGCACAGTGCCTGCCTTGCAGTTGCCATTCAATAAACAGTGGCTATTGTTATTTTCAGGGGCTTTTGACCCTCGGGGTCACCCACAGTTCACCCGCCCATCTTCAGCCTCCAAGCAAACTCCAGTGACCCTTTTCTGAAAAGTCGTACAGAGAGGGAGAAACATTCTAATTCTAACACAGGGGACATTGTCCTGAAGAGCTAATCTGAATCTTTCTTGCTGCAGTAGAACATCATTTCCCAGAGCAGAATTTTTCAACCTTGCTGATACAACAAGAATCACCTATGGAACTCTGAAAGAAAAAGAAAAATGTTTTAACCTTAGAGCAACTGAGTCACAATTTTTCTGAGCTTGTGAGTGCCAGAACTGAGTCAGTTCCTCATGCTAGGATCCTCCTTTTGTCCCTGGGGAGCTGCCCAGACCCCAAGAGCACATCTCCCAAAGCCAGCTGGAGCAAACCAATTCCCCTAAGATTCTAATGCACAAGATGACCTGAGGTATCTTCAGGTCCTTGCTGAAGGTGGGCACTGGAAATCCTTATAGTCTACATCTTCTGTTTTGCATATGCAATAGCAATTCGCCTTTCTTTTCATAATAGCTCCTAGCTAGTAATTTCCTTTGGGGAACTAATCCAGTCCATGTGGTTGGAGGAAGATAACCCCATCCCAGATCTAGGAGTGGGTATGTCACCCATACCCACTACCCATACCCACCCATACCTAGCCATCCATCTAGGATGCCACGGCGATTGAATCAGGATAGGCACATGACACAAGCCAGGCCAGTGAGAAGCACTTCCGGGATTTTTTCTGGAACCCTTGAAAAAGTAGCCTCCCTGGTGGTACTAAGCCAATGGAATGTAAGCCTGGAGGCCATCTTGCCATGAGGACTGGAAAGCCTACCTGAAAACGAAGCCAACACGGAGGGAAACAGAAGGTACCTACACACAGAAAGTGAGTCTTTGATACAACCTGGGCTTTTTAGTTATGCAGGCCAATGCATTCCTTTTTGATTTAATAAAATAGGCTCATTTCAGTTTCTGTTCCCACAACCCAGCAGTTTCTGATTAATACACCCATCATCCACGGCAACAAAGAATTTTTCTGAAGACTCTATGGGCAAGGCCTGGGAAGGCTACCGCAAAGGCCCCTGCCGCTAAGGAACTTACACTTGGGTGGAAGGAAGACTGGGTTCCACGTCGCAAGAGAATTAAGAATAGGAAGCGGCCCCTGTGAGCCACCAAATGTCAGTTACGCTGAAGAACACAGAAGATGAGAGGAGGGAGAGATTCCAGGGAGCGGGGCAGGGATGACGAAGAGATCTTGGAGGAAGGAGAGCATGAGAAGGACCGAACTTCGTGGGGAGGAAGTGAGGCAGTTGCACGCCAGGGTTGAGAGTAGGGTGGCCAGGACAGTCCTTGTGTGCTCTGTCTGGAAAAAATGGGCTGGGGTAGAGAGGGTTCCAATTGGGAGATATAGTAGGAGGTAAGGTTAAGTAAAACATTCATTTTTTTAAAAAAAGGTTTATTGGCCACTGCTTACGTCAGAGGTAGTGCTAAGTCTTGGGGATTCTGCAATGAAGAAGGCAGTTGTAGTTTTACCCTCCTGGAAATTGCCATTCAGGGGGTTACTTGTATCCAAGTAAACAGCTACATAAATTAGAAGGATGATTTCAGATTATGGTAAGTATAACATACTGGAGAGGCGAGGGAAGACTTCTCAGAGGAGGTGACATTTATGCAGAGACATGAAGGATGACGGGAAACCAACTCTGCATAGAGGAGGGGTAGGGGGGAGGGTGTTCTAGGCAAAGGGGCCAGCTGGGCAAAGGCCTCAGGAGGGGAAAGGCTGATCAGTCTAAGCCCTCTGGCTAAGGTGTGGGCTGTGAGATGGGATAAACTGTATCCCTCCACCCTCATCTCCCTCGTTCTGCCCCCTACAGCTCCTACAGAGGAGGAGATGGCCTTCTCAGCCCTGCTCTGCCTTCATGATTGTGTGGCCGTGGAAGACAGCTTCCACAGAACAGTGAGAGGAGCTGGCTCAAAGCCCCTACACACCGCTCAGACCTTAGCCCTGTCTTTGACTGGGAAACCTTTGAGGAGAAGGGCCTGAGAGCCTTCTCCCTGGATAGGGTTATGCTCCAGGCCTGCCTTCTCAGAGATAGGGCTGGAGGCATCTAGGTTATGCCCATTCTAGTCCGGTCTATCTTTTGGCCAATGGCACATTCCTGTTTGCTGTGACTGGGGACACTGAAAGGGGAGGAGACAGAGAAAAAAGACCCCTCCCAAGGAGCCAAATCTCTGTTGGGGGTTTGAGTACCTAACTTGTGACCAACAACCCTGATGGGTCAACCAGCCTGGAACCTAAAGGAAAAGACTTTAAGGAAGGCTGGGGGAAAGAGAGACTCAGAACCACTCCTGCACCCCGGCCCGGGTATCTACAGGACTTGAAGGAGTGTTAGGGATGAGGCTGCGAGTCACACCTCGCCCCCTGGGAGACTGGTGCGGGAAGTCCTGGGAAAGAGGAGAGGCTCTCAGAGGGTGTGCAGGTCTGAGCTACCATCTACACTCTGACTTTCCTTGTAAACAGGAGAGGAGTAGGGGGCAGAGTCGAGAGCAGGATGAGGTTTGTCCACGGCAGCTGAGGATCCAAGTGAAAGCCAGTGGGAACCATCATGTCTCAGAAACTCGACCCACGGCTGAGCAGGCTGCTGCTCTCAGAGGAAAACAAGCCCCTTTTTCCATTGCCACTTCCTCCTCCCCAGCCCCGGGCTACGTCAGCACCCACATGTGCTGCTCAGTTCGTGGTTTGCCACCACAGTGGCCCAGCCTGGGGCTCAGGAAGTGACTCTCCCTTCGGTTCTATATGGGGTGCCTGTCACTCTTTCCGATAGCTGATGGGCTCCGCCGGAAATATGGAGGGCCTGGCCTTCAGTAGGTCTGGGGGCAGCTCTGCTCCCACCCTGTGAAGGGTTGTGAGGGGTGAGGAGAAACCTGAAGAGGCCAGGTCTGGCGGGCGGTGGGGGAAGGAGGCCGAAGGTGCACTGACAGAAGAGGATGCTTGGAGGCATGAAGAAGGACCAGGGGAGATGAAAGAGAAAATCACCCCGCAGCATTGGGGTGTGAAGCAGTCTCATGTGCTCCCGTTACAGATGGGGAAACTGGGTGCCAGAGGAGAACCCTGAGTCCTAGGACAGGAGGAGAAGCGCAAGTTCTGAGAAGAGCCGATGCAGAGGGATGCTGAGGCCTAAGGCAGAGGGGGCCCCCGGCTCTGAAGAGGGTACCTGGCATGCTCTGATGGGATCCAGAAGCTGCAGGAAGAGACCGTGGAGGATTTGGCCAAGGTTGGGGCATCTGCCCAAGAGAGCTGGGGTCTGGGTTGCTGTCCTCAGAGTCTGCCTAAGGGGTCACGCGCCAGACATCGTTAGGTTGGGCCTGAAGTGGAAAACCCTGAGTATAATAACTTGGGGAGGCGGCACAGAGCATCTGTTGAGGGCAGAGGGAGCGGGTGAACACTCACGTGGGGCTCTCTGGGTCCTTTTCACCCCAGAGTTAATGAGCAGATGCTGCAAAAGGCTGCTGTCCTTGGACATCAGTCCCTTTCCCCTGAGCTGTGTGGCCCCTGTCCCAGGCCCGGGGCTGTCAGGACTCTGGGCTTAGAGGACAATCTGGCCCGTGGTGACTTCTTTGCTCCCCCACCCCCACCCCCAGCTGAGTGTGCAGCAAAGCTGGCTGCAGAAATCTCTGGAAGCTCGTTGGGCAGGCAGAGGGAGGGGAGCATTACATAAGAGCCCACTGATGTGCAGGAAGTCTAGAGCAGCCTTTAGATGAGAGAGGCAGCGTTCCCATCCAGCCTAGAAAAGCAGGAATAGCAACGGTAGTTATTTCTGGCCCCTCACCACCGCCCAGCCCAGCTCCGGGGCTGCTCAGCTTCATAGTGGGTGAGCTTGGACTCTGCCGACCTGGTGGGAGGGGGAGGGAAGGAGGGGACAGGCAGCCCCTGCGGTTACCCCCCTGTGGCACTGGCCTCATTCCCCCCACCC
The DNA here is from genome assembly GCA_028534135.1 of Potos flavus. Taxonomy (NCBI): domain Eukaryota; kingdom Metazoa; phylum Chordata; class Mammalia; order Carnivora; family Procyonidae; genus Potos; species Potos flavus. The sequence continues at coordinate 27,292,967 of CM052895.1, forward strand.
CAAAACACCAGGATGAGGCAGTCAGTGGTGGTTCCTTGTTTCTTCTGATTTTCCCTAATCTCTAAATGCATTCTCTACCCCCACCCCACCCCCAAGACACATTTACAATGTGACAGGCTCTGTGCTAAACGCTGGACAGGCATTTGTCTTCGCAATGCCTTATGAAGTAGGTACGATTCTCACCCCCGTTTCATTAATGAGGAAGGGGGCTCAGAGAGGGCGGGTGACTTGATTAAGGTGAGAGAGCCGGGCAGTGGGGGAGCCAGGAGTCCGATCCACATAGTCTGGCTTCTAAACCTCTGACTGAAATCTAGCTCATGCCAAGAACCACAGGTTCCCTGAGGGCTCAGAACGAACTGGACAGAGCTTTCGCCCTCTAAGTGTGAGGTCGAGCCGGGCAGAGAGACATGTGAACAAGTCATTTCAACAGTTACTTATCAAATATCTGCTCCTCTAGGCATTAAAGATCCAAAAAGAAGTAAAAAGGTGACTCCCTGTTGTGCAATTCATGTCTGGTGGGGGAGACAGACAAATAGGCAATCAAAACAGTGTGAAATGTGCTATCGTGGGGAACGCCCAGTGATTGTGGGAGCCCCTTATCTGGCTCCCACCCACTGAAGTTCTTCTCAGTGGTCAGAGAGTCAACAGGCCATTCTGCAGGAGGCTGGGTGTGGAGAGGCCATCCAGGGAACCATGCAGTCGTCCAGGAGAGAGGGCGAGGTCTGAATGCCTCGGCACCGGCTATCACACACTCCCATCAGGGGGCTCCCAGCCAGAGGCAGAGAGCAAGAATACTGGACACCTAAACTTACTGACAGGGAGCTCAGCCTAAAAGTGCATCCCTTCCCCTTGGTACAGTGGCAATAGGGTAGTTGGAGCGGCTGGATGGAAGGGTCTTCTCTTTTGTCCTTATCTAACCTGCCCCTTATCCACTCCACCCATATGGGAATTCTGTTTTGGGCAAAGTTAAAATGAGTGACTGAAGAGGAAGCTGGGATATAGAACCAGGAAGAAGAGCTTCCCTCTAGATAATCATACCGATAAGAGGAGATAAGAGGTAGGGAGAGTTAGCTCCTGTCCTGCAGAATGGGGGACCCTGAGTGGCTCAGTCAATCGAGCATCTGACTCTCCGCTTCTGCTCAAGTAATGATCTCAGGGTTGTGAGATTGAGCCCCATGTCGAGCCACTCGGCAGGAGTCTGCTTGAAGATCCTCTCCCTCTGCTCCACCCACCCCCACTCCCAGCTCTCTCTCTCAAATAAGTAAGTCTTTATCCTCAGAAATGTTCACAGAGGGGTGTTCCTTGCACTCCAGGCAGAAGTGGCACTTCTGTTCCTATCTGCAAAGGGAGGGATCTTTGGAAATTCTAGGACTCGATTTCCCTCTCGTTAAGCCTGAGAGAGTCATTATGGCAGGATGACCTAGTCTTCAAGCTGACATGGGACTCGATGTCTTTTTTTTCTTTTTTTTTCTTTTTAAGGTTTTTATTTATTTATCTGACAGAGAGAGGGAACACAAGCAGGGGAAGCAGCAGGCAGAGGGAGAAACAGGCTCCCACCGAGCAGAGAGTCCAATGTGGGGCTTGATCCCAGGACCCTGGGATCATGACCTGAGCTGAAGGCAGATGCTTAACCAAATGAGCCACCCAGGCACCCCCGGACTCTGTTTTTATTCATCATCCATCAGCTATCGCAAGAGGGATTAAAGTTAGATTTAAGAAGGACTTCCTGCTTTCGTACTACCAGTGACCAAAGCAGCAGCATCTCCCTCTTTTCATAGTTTTAATAACCACAATTCCCTCCGGCTCCTCTCATCCCACCCCTAGACCGGGGTAATGCTCCTAATGGCTGCACTTGTATGGGAAAGAGGCTTAATAGGGGTCACTCTGGGGTCATAGCTATGGATGGCTTATTTTTAGGAGCTGGGTGGTGAGGGTTTCATTGTCTTCCCCTGGGCTCTGGGTATGTTTGCCCCCACTCCCCCACCCCACACCCAGCTTTCTCCTTTCCCTGGCAAATCCAGGCTGTCTCCCTTTTTCTCTCCCAGGCTAAATTGGGAGTGTGAAGCTGCTCTTCTTCTCAATTTAGCTTTTGAATTAAAGTGAGAACTGAATGTGGCTGGAAAGCTGACTCCCATCTGTGTGTGTGAGAGGGAAAGGAGAGCAAGTGAGCATGAGCACAAGCAGGAGAGTCAGAGCAAGGGAGGCTGATCTGGGCTGCCGCTGCTTAGGTTAGACACCTATCTTCAGGGGCAGGGAGACAGCTCAGCAGAGAGACACCGAGGTTTGAAGGTTGGCGTTTTCTCAGGAGTGGAAGAATGCTACAGGGACAGCATTTGAACATTCCAAAAAATGTGCAGAGGGCTTATTGTGTGCTAGATGCCGGGGAAATTGTGAGCCAGGTAGACGCATCCCCTGTGCTCTGGCTTTCAGTCTGGTGGGGAAATAGGCAGTGACCACCAGGGGGAGGTGTCGGGAGGAAGAGCGGGATGCCACAGGGACCCCATGGGATGCGGTGGGGACGTCGCATCTAAGCTGACACTTGACATGCGTGCAGGAGCTGACCAAATGGAGCAGAACGAGAGTGCCTGGGCAGAAGGCACCGTGCACACAGAGATCTGAGTGTGCCTGGATTCTGCCAAGGAGGGCACTGGCACCGGGTGAGTTGGGCTCAGGAGGGCTCAAGAGTTTCCACCTGCTCCTCATCTCTCCTCCCCTTCTTCCAGGGAGAACAAAACCAGATGACAGTGACATGGGCCAGAGAATTCTGGGAGCCTGTGAGTCCTTGCTGCTTATCCTCTAAACAGTCAACCTAGGGGACAGAGAACGTGCAGGTCTCCTTCTGAGTCATCACTCACGTCCAAGATGGACACGGAACAGAGGAAATGGGATCTCTATGTCTTGAGACAAAAGTATCAAGAAGGGTCTCTGCTTGGTTTAGCTTACCTGATTTTTCCCAGGTTGGAGGTTGCTGGCTGAGTCTCTGGGGGGCCTTCCTTCCCTCTTCTTGATGGGAATGAGTCATGATTCTGGCTGAGATGGGAACAGGTTGAAATCTTGGCAAAGACAGACCCTCTGTTGGCAGAGAGAGGAGAGAGCTCTCTGGGGGGCCATGCATTTCTCTGTCAGCTCTCGAGTTCCCCAATGACAGGCACAGCTGAGGGATGCTAGTGTAAAACTCGCCATCAATATTTCAAGCAGCATTATTTATTGATCACTCATCTGGCTGGGACAAAAGGAGAGGGTAATTCATTAGGGATGCAGGGCTGGTGGGGTCATTGGGGAAGAGGTCAGAGAAAGGTAGATCACTAAGGAGCCCCAACCTTGGGTCTTGCGAAAGTACCTTGGGATCCCAGCATTTGGAAATTAGGGTCTTTTGGGGGCACCTGGGTGGCTCAGTGGGTTAAGCCTCTGCCTTCGGCTCAGGTCATGATCTCAGGGTCCTGGGATCGAGCCCCGCATCGGGCTCTCTGCTCAGCAGGGAGCCTGCTTCCCCCTCTCTCTCTGCCTGCCTCTCTGCCTACTTGTGATCTCTCTCCTCTCTGTCAAATAAATAAATAAATAAAATCTTTGAAGAAAAATTAGAGTCTTTTTTCTTCTTTTTTAATCCTGCAGTGCCCCAGATGAAAATAAGGAAAGGGGCAGGGAACAGGAAAACCTGGGGCAGGCCTGGGACTGCCACTGTGGTCATCAGGGAAATTATATCCAGAGAATCCTGCAGCCAAGTGAGCTTCCTTCCCTCTGGGCCTAGCTCACCCCTCTCAAGGTCCCTACCCTTTGCCACTGCTTGGGTCCCTCTCCTCACCTGATCTTGAAATTAGCTCCAGCAGCCCCTCTACATGTCATTTCAGAAACCCATGTTGGGTCCCTTGGGCTGCAGGGCCCTTCCAGAGTCAGCTGGGCAACTCCCCTGATCCCAGGAGGGTGCCTGATCCTCACCCAGACCTGCCCTTTGGGTCTCATCATTCCCTGGGGCACACAGGCTGGGCTTAGGAAGTGATGGCTTGAGAATCCAGGTGCCGTTTCATGCACCTGCAAGGATGTTTTCTTCATGAACCTCCAATTCCACGGAGTGGGGCATGAGGCACCCTGCTCACCAGACCTTAGGAGGACTGATTGCGTGAAGATTCTCCCCTGCAGGGGTGGGGAATCCCACACTGAGAGTGAACTGCGCCACCTAGTGGGCTTCTCCATCCTTGCAGGCATCCCTCAGATCCCTCCCGGCCTCCAGCCTAGATATGGGGCAAGTTCTCAGGCAGAACCCAAATGGCTCTAATACTTGAGGTGCCCTTCTCCACCAGGAAGGCCTGACTCAGCACAGAGCGGGGAAAACTAGATAAATTGGGGAGGGAAATGACCATGAACTGGCTGAAATTTAACGCAGTAAGGAAGCCAGCTGTGGCTTTAGCCTGCCTCTCCCTATTATCATGGATGCCACTGATATGGGGACTATGATCCAGAGCCCTCAGAAACCCTCCCTCCTCTGCTAACCCTCTTTCCTCCAGGCTGAGCAAGGCTCGGCTCAGCTCTGCTGATCAAATAAGAGCTGGCACAGGCTGGAGCTGCTGCTGCTGGCTTTCCTCTGACGTCACAGCCTGGAAATCCCATTTTAAGCAGGTTCTCAGGGTGTGGGACGCACACAAGAAAGGGAGGGGGAGCCAGCTGAAGCAGCTCCAGCCCTGAGGACATTCTATCCAGGGACCTCAGGCCTGGAGGGCTGCCCAGTGTCCCCAGGACGGGTTGAGCATGGGACACAGGGCTAGACAAATCTTCAGCTCCCACTTAAAAGCTAATATCCCTCAATGCCCCTGGCGACCCAGGCAGTGATCAAGCATCCTCCACAGAGCTCTAGCCTCTGTTCTGACATCTCTTCCTCACTGCCCGGGCCTAGAGGTCTACTGAGGCAGATGGGAGAGGGCAGGTGGTCCCAAGGAATGAGATAGCAAGATGTCACCTCGCCCCTGATGCGTTCCACCAGCCCCTCCCAGGAGCCTTTTCCTCCATCTCGTTGTCACCCTCCACCTCTCCTCTCCTCCTCTGCACCACAGGGGCCAGGCCCTGTGCCGAGTTCTAGGAGACTGACTGAATGTTTCCATGGCAACGGACCAAGGAGCTTGGAAATTTGAGCATGTTCCTGTTGACACAGAGAAACCCAGATGTGCACAGAGAGCCTGGCATGGGGAAACTGGCAGTGACCTCCTGAGCCCCTAGTCACTTCGGGTGGGTGTATCTGTGTATGTGTGCATGTGTGTGTTATGCAGCAAATGGGATTTAGTTTAGAGAGGGCCTAACCTGGTTTCCTGACCATATGGTAGCTGCTAGCTTGAGACTGCAGCATCTTACTCTCCGGAGATCTTTCTAGAACAAGCGAGTCTCTCCCCTGAATTCTACCCTGACACATCCTGTCCTTTCGGAGAGAGAAAGGGGCCAATTTGCTCAGAGGCCAGTGGTGAAAGGAATGACCTTCTGAGGTCTGTTGACCGGAGGATTCCAGGGAAGATGAAAAGGACGTTTCTCGCCTTACCTCCACTGCGACCTCAGTCCAGGAGGTTCTTGGCCAGTTCGGCGCAAGTGTGGCAGGAGGACATACCTCTGTGATACTGGGGAAGGGACAGGGAAGTCTGAAGACTTTCTGCAGACCTGGGGCCAGGCCGCCACACACGCTGTACCCCACCCCATGCTCTGCCTCCATTTTCCTTCCACAAGGCTGTGCGACTGTTTCTACGCTCCCTTCTCCCTTCCTCCTCCGTGCCTCGCTCTCTCTCTCTCCCCCCTCCCTCTCCACTCTTTTCCTTTGTTTTTCTCCTCCCATGCTACCTCTGCTCCTCTGCCATCCTTTCCCTTCCCCTCGTTCCCAGCGGGTTGTGCCCCTTGGCCCCCAGTGGCTTTGGCTCTACCTCCCAAGGACTCAGACCCCATCTGCTGCACCCTCCCTCTCTTTCTCCTCCAACCCAGCCCAGCAGCCCAGGGCTCAAGTCTTCCCTCCTGGCGCCACAGGGACAGCTTCTCTGGCCCCAGCCTTTGGTCCCCTGTTCTTCTTCTGTCCCCAGGGTCAGACATGCATCATTAGGCTGGTTCCCCGTCACGCCCCCCTTCCATCAGCCTACCTGTCTCCTCCTTTCAGAGTCTCTGGCTCACAGCTCCCCTCCAACATTGTTTAGCCTTTCTGAGCACTGTGGCCATCCAACCCCCCCACCCTGCCCAGTAGCCCCCAAATCCTATCCGTTCTTCCCTGGGAGCCTCATGGAGGTCTTTGTCCTTAGAGCTTACGCTGGCACTTTCTATCAGGTACCAGAAGGTCCACTGGGAGAGGAGGTCTCTGGGCAGGATTCCGAGAGAAAAGACAACCTTGAGGGTTAGGGCCCCTAGCCCTCAAGTCCTGGTCCCTCCTACTCTCCTGGCTGTATCTTTTTTTTTTTTTTTTTTAAGATTTATTTATTTATTTGAGAGAGAGAGAGAATGCACACATAAGCAAGGGGAGAGAGAGAAAATCCTGAAGCAGACTCCCCGCTGAGCAGGGCCTGATGCAACAGTCCTGAGATTAGGGCCTGAGCCAAAATCAAGAGTCAGCCGCTTAACCGACTGAGCCACCCGGGCGCCCCCCCCCCCCCAGCTGTACCTTGAGCCTCCAAATCATCTTCCCAGACTGAACCAGCTAAAGCCCATCTCGTATCCTGGAGAACAGAACTCCTGGGGCCCACAGTCTGATCTCTTGCCCTCCCCCCTCCTACACCTGGGCCCTGCTTTTCACTTGAGGTCCTTCTCACCTGTGGACAGGAGGGGCAAGAACAAAGCACAGAGGCTGAAACGCGTGAGGTGCCAGAATTCAGTTTATTGGCTCATCCAGGGCCAAAGGTCCAACGGGCACCCTCTTCCCACAGAATTGGAAGCTCTTCGGCTCCTAAATTTCTTTTTTTCTTCACATACTCCTCCTGACCCTGACTGAAGCCACGGCAGAAGCTGGGGTAGAGTGTGAGGCAAAGGCTGGGCTCTTAAGAGTCCGCTCACGTGGGGCCCAGTTTGCTTGGCACAGGAAGAGGGCTCTGGGGGAAAGGAAGATGAGCCCCCAGGTGAGGAGGAAAGGAGCTGGCTCAGCAGGGGCCTCTACAGTGGGCCCTGAGGTGGAGGAGCCCCGCACAGGGGCAGGGCAGGAAGGGGAGGAGGCGAAAGGCTATCAAGGGTGGAGGAGGAGGTAAGAGGCCCTCAGAATCCGATCCTCTCAGGGTGGGCTGGGGTCCTCGGAGGGTCTGAGAGTAGGAAGGAGGGCCGAAAGCGGGGAGGGGCCAGCTGGGGCTTGCGGTGGGGGGTAGTCGCTGCTGGCAGGAAAATCCTTTACCCAAAATCCCCCCAGCCCTAGATCCAGAAATACACACACATGCACACGCGCGCACACACACTCTCACACACCGCCCCCCAAAACCCCACTTCCTTTTAGTGGGGACAGAGAGCACACAGCCCTACCCAATGCCCCCAACTGCAGCTCTGGCCTGGCCATCCTGGTCCTTCAAACACGCATTAAGGCCTGGAGCCCTTGGCCAGGTTGTCTGAAGCCTTCCCCACTCCCTCCTGGTCTCCCAGGTGCCTTCGGGCCCATCTCTGGTCATTCTGGGCTGTGAGTGCCCTCCCCACCCCCTACCCAGAGAGAGCAGTGGGGGCATGTTAGGACCTCAGAAAAGGGGATGGCCATGGTCTTCAGCAAGGCACTGGGTGGGTGGGGACGGGACTGGAGCAGGGAGAATAGCAATTTGGCTCTAAGGAGCCCCCACCTCCTTGGGTGGCTCAGTCCTCAGCAACTCCTCCAGCCTCTACCCTCCACCCCCACAGCAGGGCCTCCCTCCTCTTTTCCAAGCCCCTCCAGAGGAGTGGTCATTGGGCAGGCAGCCATCGGAGGGGCCCTGGGGCCTGAGAGACGTGGGCTACTGGCACAGTGTGGAGCAGGGGCTCTGCAGCCTGTGGGGGTCAGGACCTCAAGCCAAGTCACCCCCGCCAGAGGTCTTCTTCTTGGGCCGGGTCTTCAGTGTCTTGGAAGCCAGTGGCTGTAGGAAGGAGGGAGGATGTCAAAGGGCTCAGCCGAGGCTCGCATCCCCTCCCCATGTCCCCAAGCTCTCACCTCAGCTTTGGGCACTTTTTTGACGGGTTTGACCCGCTTAGGGGCCTTGTCTCCCATATCGTCTTCAGAGGTCTCTGTCCGGGGATCCGCCTGGCTTGTGCTAGACCTTAAACTCAGGGCAGGGTCATCTCCTGCTTTGGGGGAGCAAAGGAGGACAGAGGTCTGGCGGCTCTCCCACCCAGCCTCCATGCCCTCCGGCCCTCCCAGCCCGGGGGCCTGCCTGTACCTAAGTCCTCGATGGTGTCCAGGAGGCTGCCGGGGCTGGGTCGGAGCCGGCTGTCGGGCCCCTGCAGGGGCAGTGACTCGTCGTCCCGGATCAGGGTCAGGTCCTGCATGCTGAAGCTCCGGAGCTTCTCTGATAGCACCCCCTGGCCCTAGGGTCACCACCACGCACCGGGAGGACCGGAGGAAGGGGCGGGGTGGAGAGAGAGGTCAACCATGGAGCACGCGCAGCGCCCAAGCTCAGTGTTTTCCCCACACTGTCCTCGCCCGTCCTACAGCCGTGGACAGGCTGGCGCCGCCATACCTTCCCTTCGGACAGAGGAGGAAACTGGCCCGGGGAGTGGAAATCACACAGCCGGAGGCTGGCAGAGCCAGGCCCGGAGCCCTGAGTTGCACAAGCCCCAAACCATCATAGCCCCAAGGACAGGGTAGACACAAAGGGGCTTGGCCAGGGGCAGGAATCGGGCAAGGTGGGGTCCTGGGAGCCTGGGTCTGCCCCCATCTCACCTTGGCAGCGGCCGTGACCGCGGCATTGGCAGCCAGGTTCAGGCCCCTCTTGCCCACCCTCATCATGGTCTCATAGCTCTTGTCTCGGGCCTGGGTGATGTACTCGTCGATCTCCTGACGGGTTGGAGGGGAAGGAGCGGGAGGTGAGGGGTGGGCCCCACGGGCCAGGCCCTGCCCTGCCCTTGTTCACACCTGGACAAAGGCACGGCCTGCTCTAGGAGGCCAAGGCCCTGCCAGATCACTTCAGGTTCTGGGCACCCACAGGGAGAGCCACGAATGTACACGGCTGCAGGCACTGGGCTGCCTCGGCCTGGGGCAGGCGAGGAAGTCAGCTGAGAGTGGGGGCAAACCTTCTCCTTGTTGGACAGTGTCGGGTGCACGAACTTGCGGTAGAGCACGCTGGAGCCCTTGGTGTAAGGGGACAGCAGCCATATCACAAAGGCGATCTTGAGCTCAAAGTAGAAGGGGAACCTGTTGGTGGGACAGAGGCAAGTGGCAGAGCCTGGGATAGGGACTCAGGCGGTGAGCTGATCCCCTGCAAGACCTTAGCTGGCCCCCCACCCCTTAGTGCACTGGGGTCCCCACGTGGCTTGGGTGAATGGGCATTTCCCATCTCCAGGAGAATGGGAGGCTCAGCTGAGACTCCAAGTGGGTCGGTGAGAAGTGCCCCCAGCAGGAATCCCCCCAGCAGTGGCTCTCTGCACACTTTATTCTTAGAATTCCAGGCCTCTCATTCTGACAGTAGACTCCTACTCCTCTGTCCTGGGTCTGCTCCTGGGTCCTCACCCCCTTGTCTTCCTGCCCTCCCCCCATGAGGAAGACTCCTGTCCCTTGCTGTCATGACATGCCTCTTGCTTTTAAGGATTGTTGTCCGTTCCCTGGCTCCTTCTCCTCAGGCCACAGACTCCCTCACATCTCCCACATCCTCGCAAAGCTTTTTCCTTTGTTTGTGTTGAGAAGTATCTATGCTCACTGTCCTCAATTTCTAACCCATTATTCTTTCCTAATCTAATCCCACTCAACTTCTGCTAAAACTGTTTTTCTCAAAGGCCACTGGTCCTCATAATCTACAAAGGCAGTCATCTTTTGTCCTCTACCTCTCCGTAAAACTCTCTTCTCTTTCTTACAATGTTCTGTGCTTTGTTAGTCCTCTCTTCCAAGGGCATGTGCTCACCCGATAAACACTTTTTGAGCTCCTGCTGTGAATATACATATAGGCGATTAAGACATTCTCTGTCCTCCAAGTGCTTGTAACATAGTCTAGTAGTGCTTTGAAATACCAGCATCGGAAGTTTACAAGACTGAATCCTATTTTACAAACAGGGAAACTGAGACCTACAAAGCTGTAACCTGCATTCTATGGGGATGCTTTGGCTGCCACCAGAAAGGTGGGGCTCTGTCTCTCATTCTACTAATCAAGCCAGACCTGTGGGGGGGGGGAGGGTGGATATTCAGGACCCCATGGAACTGTCGGGGGGCTCCACCCCGGCTCTCAATCTTCGGTTGGCTGGTGGGGTAGAGAGTCTAAACCTGGACTTTGGGGTGCAGGGTGGGGATGCTGGACCTCACCAGGAAAGCACAATATCCGTGAGTGTCTCAGCCGTGGTGAAGAAGGCAAAGACGATCCAGTACATCATCCATTTCACCTGAGGGCACAGAGGGCAGTGTCAGCTGGGGCCTCAGGGGAACCCAGGAGCCTGTGTTTGCTTGCCAACTATGCTGGAGGTGTGGTGGGGAAGGGACACTCAGGATCTCAACTTTGCCTGTGGATCCCACCAGGCCTGGGGGAAAGGAACACAAAGGAACCTTCTGGAAGCAGGGTCACCTTAGTGCTGAGGCATTGGTACAAAGTCGCTTCTGTCTGTACTGTGACCCACGGTCCTCCCCTATCTTTGCCAAGTGGGTTGGGTGGGAGATGAAGTCACAAACTCACATATTCCTTCACGTTTTTTGTCTTCACGGCCTTGTAGGAAGAATAGGCTGGGTACAAGGTGCCAAAGATGAGCCTAGGGAGGCAGGCAGGGTTACTGGTCCCCTCGGCCAAGAGCAGTGGCCTCTCCCTCCCAGCTCTGCATCAGTCAGTCCCTGGGTAGGTAAGGGGAGAAGGACAGAACTCCAGAGTGCCACATCGGCTGGACTGATGAATTCAGATCAGTGGTTATGGTCAAAGTAGTTCAGTCTTGGGGGATGCACAAGCATGGAGGCCCCCAGACCGGTTAGGGTGATGCCTTTTCCCCTTTATGGTTCAGCCCCTCAGGTGAAGAAAGACCCAGAGGCCAGAGGGTCCAAAGTGGTCTCTTTAGCTATGATCGTTGGTTATGCATAAACATATCACGGGGAGTGGGGGCGTCTGGTCACCACCACGGGTGTCTTCCTTCTCCAGATACGGTGCTCACTCATACTCATCTGCCCTTAACTTCTACTTCCGTCTCAGAGCCAGGCTGGGAAGGGCCAGGTCTGTAAAGGAATGTGACACCACCTAACAGGGCCCTCTATGCGGCAGTCAGAAGCACTGCTGTGGCCCTGGGGACCTGGGGAGCAGAGGGCACAGGGGCAGGAGGCCCTAGAGGGGCAAAAAGGTTTACTACCTCATGTAAGCAGCCTTGGGACCAAGCTTAAGGGGGTGGGAGGCTGAGCTTGGGGCCCTGGCTGGAGTACAACCTGGTAGTGACCCCATTAGAGACCACATACAGAGCACAGGTGAGGAAATAAGAGGAATGATACCCCCAGGGAGCTCATCCAGGTAAGAGAGAAGCAGCCACTTTGAAGGCCACACGGAGGCACGAGGCCCCCGGATTCCCTCTGGGGTGGGATGGGGGAGGAAGAAGGGAGACCCTGGTGGGTCTAGAGGGAGCCAGAACGCAAGCACCTAACAGCACTAAATGCGAAGAAGGTAAGAGGGAGGGGACCCTGGGCTGTCAGTCCCTCACAGTGGAGGCTGAGGAGCAGGGTCCTGAGCGGGGACAGGGGTTGGCTGAGGCCCACGCAGAGCCCCTGCCAGGCGTAGCTCCTTGACAATGTGTGGGTAGTGCCTGTTCTCACAGGGACCTGCCTCATAGAGCAGGACACTTCCGAACTGACCCGTGGAGATGGGGTGGGGGGCGGGCTCCTCAAGGACAAAGTGTGGGGTGTGGGAGCAGTGGTGTGGGTGCAGGAGGCCCGGGGGAGGTGGCAGGGGCATAGCTCCACACTGTGGCTGGCCTGGAATGAAGGCCACCTAACGCGTCCCCTCTGTGGCTTTCACAAATCCAGGCTGAACACACATATCCTCTCCCCGTTCCCTCCCACACTTTGTCCTCCGGGCATCTCTGCTTCCCAATAGCCGATGTCCTCCCTGGGGGGCCTCCAGAGCAAGTGCCCTCATCTCCAGTGTCCTGATAGTGGAAGAGGGAGGAGGCCAAGGCTGCTAGCTATGGCCCCAAGCTATGGAATGAAGAGGCCCTGCCTTGCTCTCCACTCTTCCATTAGCTCTCTCCCCACAGGGAGATGAGGGCCCAGGTCTGAGTTGCCCCTCCAGCAGAGATCTGCTAGGTGGGGGAGGGGACATGCCACCTCCCCTCATAAATCAGGCCATGCTGGCCAGCCCTAGGATGAAGGAGGGCGAAGGAGCAAGAAAATAAAAAATAAAAGGGGTGAGAAGCCGGGCGTGCTATGGCTCCTCTAATATGCCCCCCTCCGGTCCTGGGTCCTACATCCCATGTCTTGTCTCCGGGGACCCCAAATAGGGACGATGTGCCTTTAGGTGACTGTTGTATGAAGCCACGGAGCGGTCCATCCAGGCCTTCACACCCCTCACCCCCCAACCCTATTCCCCCTCCCCCTCCCACCCGGCCGCGCCCCGCCACCGCCGCACTCACACCACCAGGCGAGAGATGATCCAGGACACCATGGCGGGGCCGGGCGGGGCGCGGGCCGGGGGGACCCGCCCGGGCCGAGGATGCAGGTGCCGGAGGTCGGGCGGCGGCGGCGACAGCAGGAGCCGCAGTAGCAGCAGCAGCCGCAGCAGCAGCAGCCGCCGCGGGGGCCGCGGAGCGCTGAGCAGCCGCGGTTAAAGGGGAGGTCCCTGCCGCAGCGGCGGGCCGTGGGCGGCGGCGGCTCTTAAAGGGGAGGCCCCGGCGGCGGTGGCGGCGGCGGCGCGCCCCCCTGCACCTGCTACCATCGGGCATGCGCCTTTGACCCTCAGCACCCTGCCTTCCTCTAATCGCTTGTTCCTCTTTCTTGGATTACAAACCCTGGTTTGAGGTCCTCACAGGCCTTCAGGTTCCATCCTGACATCCTAATCCCCAGATCCTAGCCCTCCTGCCTTGCCTACACCAGGCCGAAAGGCTTAAACATCCCCTGAGGAATACTAGCTCTGACTTGAGTGCTTACTAACTGCCAGGCCCGGAGGTAAGAGCTTTACCCGCATTATTTCACTGAATCCTCACTACCATTCCACATGGCAGAGGTTATAATTATCCTCATTTTGAAGATAAGGAAATGGGACGCTTAGGGAAGTTCAATAATTTGCCAAGGTCACAAAACCACTGTCATGCTGTTAAGATGTAACCCATAAAATCTGCTTTAATCGGGCCACTTCTCCCAACTGCGGACCAGCAAACTGTCCCCCTCCCCCATTACAGACCCTGTAAAGACACCCCCAGCAACTCCTGAAGTCAAGTATGGCTGCACCTGTCCACCTTACCCCTTCTTGGCCATCACCAATCACCCCAGCTGGAGGAGGACCCATCCCCCCATCTGCTTTTTTTAGGTTGTCATTCACTCAGCTTTGCAGGGGAATGAGCCCATGCTCTCAAGGGGAATACCCCAGGGCAGACCCTCTTTAAACAGAAGGGTTGGAGGCCTGATGTCTAGGTTGGAGATGGATCCAGGGGCTCCAGTTCCACCCCCATCAGCAAACGCTGGCAGCAGTGTATGCCCTAATTCTGAAGACATTTATATCCAGAATGTAGGCTAGCCCGCCTCCTGATTTTCACCAAAGCAACAAAGCTCCAACCTCTGCAACCCCCTTTTCTCCCCATTGCTTTCCTTTCCTGTCCCAATTCAAAGCTTCTGCATTCTTCAAGTGGAGGTGTAAGTCTTCTGGTGATCAGAGCCCCGACCCGTGCCCACCCAGGCTGAAAGGACACGCTCAGAGCTCTGTATTTCAGTTACGGTCTTATTCAAACTCAGTATCCTTGAACCACACAATGGTCTATTTCCACCCTGATAATTATATTTCCAGGCTCAAACACTTTGGAAGATGTTTTCCAACGGGGTCTGGAGAAGCAGCCTCTGATGACCCGTCTTGCTATTCTTTACAACTTCCTCTTCAAAAGGCCTTTTCTAATGGGAATGTAGTTTGTCCTCACCCCTCAAGCCACTTTAATTACTGCTCGATTAAAAAAAAAGAAAATCCCATTTGGGTCTTTTTCCACCAACTCTGAGGTGGATCCAGGGCCACAAGTTTCCTAGGTGGGCAGCCAGGCCTTTTGCTTTGAGGAACCGGGTCACCAATTGCCCAAAACCTTGCTCATGCCATCCCCCAGCCCCCTCACTCCTGACTGCCGCAGGAAGGTCAAGACCTCACCTTTCCCATTCCATTCACAGAGCATAAACTGTGGAAAACCCATCTTTTCTCCAACCTTCTAATTCGAGTGACCTTTTCCCCTCATCCCCCAAGCCCACAAACCACAATGACCTGGCACTTTCTGCTCTCAAAAAGGCACAAATTCAGGAAGCAATGGGTAATCGGAAGCAGCAATGTAATGAAGATCTGAAAATGAACCATCCTCCACCTTTAACCCGCATTCAACCTGCCTTCACTTTTTAGAATGGCTGGCACAGGAAGAATTTAGTCCACTCCAAACAGATTTGTTAGATTTTTAATAAGAACATGGAAATCCCAATCAGCCCTTCAACAAAATTAAAATACAGAAAGTGAAATTAAAAGTATTCTACAGTAAATGACTTTTATTTAAAAAAAAAAAAGTAACTGTGAACATATAAACAAGCCTGCAGGGCACTACAGTACAGCTGGAAAGAAGATAGATACATTTTCCAACGTATCTATGGGCCAATGAATTCCATAATTTTCAAATAAATTCTTAATAAAACTCCACGGAGTTGGAAAGTTTTGCTGAAAATATTTCTGGACAAAAAACCCAAAAACCAAAAAGCCTCATGTAGGAAATCACACTTTCCTTCGCATTTGGAAGTGTAAGAGGAGTCCCAAGGGAACGCTGGTAATAGGTGAAAATGGTTCCTGTGTCATGAGTGTGCATATTTGTAAAACATACCACAGCTCAGACACAACAAAGTTCTTTCGCAATTGGCTGTTCCCTCAAGATATGACTGAGATGGGAGGGGAAGAAAACTAAAAGAATCCTAAAAAGCCAATTCTTTTAAATTCTGCTTTGGCTGATTTTGTGCTATAATGGGCAGTTGATTTCTAAAAATCATATTTCTTCAAAGATTTTTATCGAAAGGAAGACTAAATGTAATGTGCCTTTCCTCATAATCCAGGAAAACAACTGTGGTATTTCAAAAATTCTAAAAATATCTACTTTCATGAAATAGTAACTATTTCACTACAAACCTATTTTTCACTAAATACACACATTTCCTAATCCTGGAGCCTCCTGGGAAAAGCAGTGGGTTCTCCCTGGGTCCTGCAAGACTCCAGTGTTCATGGGAGAGATTGTGGGGAATGGCTTCACCCCGTCTCCTGGGATGGGCTGTGTCAGAGGTCACGTGCAGACACTGTCAGGCTTCCACCAGGCATGTTTAAGCAGTTAGCCCCTACTTGTACCAGTTATGGGATTCCCCCTACCTCCAAACACATTCCCACTTCACTAGGCACGAGAGAAAAAAGAAAAGAAAGGTGTGCCCACATTCCCGGTTTCCATGGATCTCAAGTCACGAGAATGTGCGGGAAAGCCCAGCAACGTTCGGGCAATTCAGAGTCCCAAAAGACCACAGGATGGGGATGTGGCACCCTC
The DNA here is from genome assembly GCA_028534135.1 of Potos flavus. NCBI lineage: Eukaryota > Metazoa > Chordata > Mammalia > Carnivora > Procyonidae > Potos > Potos flavus. The sequence continues at coordinate 27,308,783 of CM052895.1, forward strand.
GGCTTGGAGTCTGAAACTGTGTGAGTGAACAGTGCAACTTTCCTGTGTCAACCTTCAGTGTTGAGGCAGCGTAGAAAAGAGTGGCTGGAGAGTTTGTTAATACTGACCACACCGGCTCCAAGTGAAGGGCCTCTGCTCCAGCAGAGAAGCCCGCCGTTCCCTGTATGTGTTGTGAGTGAAAGACCTGCTTCACAGGGGAGTCTGGAGTTTCTCCGTGCCTAAGACCTTGCCAGTTTGGATTCATGAGCCTTGAGGGTGCCAACAGCATCTTTCACTGCGTGATAAATGATGTTCTTCACCTGGAGAGAGCAATCAGCAGTCAGTTCATGGCAGCCCCATATTATATTCTCAAACAAAAATGTATGTTGGTTGCTTTTTTTTAAAGATTTTATTTATTTATTTGACAGAGAGAGAGAGAGAGAGAGCATGCGCACGTGAGCGAGCACAAGCTGGGGGAGCAGCAGGCAGAGGCAGAGGGAGAAGCAGAGTCCCCAACGAGCAAGAAGCCCAATGTGGGGCTCGACCTTAGGCCCCTGGGATCATGACCTGAGCCGAAGGCAGACACTTAACCGACTGAACCACCCCGGAGCCCCACAAAAACGTATGTTTTACACAGCCTATAAAGCCTACTAATTAATGAGGAAACCCATCAGCCAGGACTGCATACTTCCCAAATCAATCCCAAAGAGGATTCACAAATCACAGAGGATAGAAGGTCTATAATCAAAAAAGAATGATGAATCCATTTGAAAGGCTATATAATCACTTTCATCTATGTGCTTAGTAAGTGCTGGGCACTACCGCTAAGCTTCTTTTTTTTAAAGATTTTATTTCTTTGACAGAGAGAAAGAGATCACAAGTAGGCAGAGAGGCAGGCAGAGAGAGAGGGGGAAGCAGGCTCCCTGCTGAGCAGAGAGCCTGATGCGGGGCTCGATCGCAGGATCCTGAGATCATGACCTGAGCCGAAGGCAGAGGCTTAACCCACTGAGCCACCAGGCGCCCCACCGCTAAGCTTTTACATGGACTTTCATTTCATCCTTTCCACATCTTATGAGGTCGATTCTACTACTATCCCCATTTTACACATGAGAAACGGAGGAAACCAAGGTCAGGTGGTTAAGAACCTTGCCTAAGGTCCTAGAGCTAACAGGAATGCACTAAAACAACAGTGGGGAGGTCGGATTATTGGAAATTTTTTCTCTTTGTGCTTGTATGTATTTTCTAATTGTCTAAGAGGAACACATATTATACATCAAGCAGGAAGAACAGTCACTAAATAACAGGCTAAAACGAGTTTTAAATCAAGATAGTGATGATTTCTGGGGAGGGAAAGTAAGGAGATAGGATGGGGAAGGTACACGGAAGCTTCAATAATGTAGTTGTTCTGTGTGTTAACGTTGTTTGTCTGTATGTATAGGATGCTTTAATTCTTTTTTTTTTTAAAGATTTTATTTATTTGACAGAGAGAGAGATCACAAGTAGGCAGAGAGGCAGGCAGAGACAGAGGGGAAAGCAGGCTCCCTGATGTGGGGCTCGATCCCAGGACCCAGGTGCCCCAGGATGCTTTAATTCTTAACTTGAGTGATGGGCACACAAGCCCCCTTTTGCTATTCTTTATTAAATTTATGTACTAATTCAACAAGTATTTACTGAGTACCTACTATGTATCAGATATTGTGCTAGGGAAAAGCAGTGAATAAAACAGTAAAATCCCTGCCTTCATGGAGCTTAAACAGCTTACATTCTAGTAGGGATAGAAACAAACAGATAAAATACATAATGTTAGTGAAAAATACTACAAAAAAAAATTAAAAAGTGACAGAGGACTGGGAGTGCTGGAGGTGACACGTCCCAAGCAGACGTATGCCTGCAGAGCTGCACTTTATCCACGTGAATGGATTTTGTCTAAGAACTTTTATGGTTGAAATGTTCTAAATTTTAAAAAAGGAACAGCAAAAAAGATCAGATCAGGGTTGAAGGTGACTGAATCTACTGGCGGGTGGTGGAGAGACTGCATATCTGCCTGGGGAATCTTGCTTCCTTATTCTTTTATTTAAATGCTACTGCAGCACCCAGTAATTCTTAGGGACATGGACTGCAGTCCTAGCAGGGCTTTAGGGAATTGAATCTGCACCGAAACGTATTGTGAGAACCAGCTCTGCGGAAGTGCCCTTCTTGGAAACATGCTTGGAACACACTGCCACAGCGCTTTTGCCACCTGACTGGAAAAGTTAGTCCAGTCAGTTATCAGCACTGAATACCGTATCTCCCGGCAGAGAAATAGAAGGTGATGGCAGAAATGATTACGTTAAAAGAAGAGTGTTCTCTAAAAGCGAATGTGACGAGGACTGATGCAGAATGTGCGTTCTTCATATGTAGCCAAGTAGGAGATGAGGAGACAGAGCGGGGGTGAAGGAGGAGTTATTTACCTGCAGTTTATCCTCATGGTTTGTATGAGTGTTAGAGAGATGCCTGAATTCCTGTGTCAGGCGGAAACAGTGCTTTACATGTTCTGGAGATACAAAGTCTTCTGCTACTTTTATGCAACTGTATAGATTGTGCACCTGGGAGGGGAAAAGTACAGAGGGAGAAGAGCCATTAGAGAGTCAGCAACACCTGGGAAATGTCTATGATATAGTTTAAAAAACAAAAAATCCCCAAACTTGAGAAATACTTCCAATATTCCATTTTCATAAAAACAAATGCAGAAAAATTGCAAGTATAAATTTATACATGAAAATGTTAGTAACTGCACAGAAAAGGATCTGGAGAAATACACACCAAACTGTTGACCATAGGCTACCTCTGGAGAAGGCAGGATGAAGGGACCGAATAGGAGTATGGCACAGGGAGGTGAGCTTCGACTTTCACTTTTTAAAAAAATGATCTCCCTTCTTCAAACAATTTTTAAATGTGCATTTAAAATTACACAGAAGGAAACTAAAAAGCAAAAAATAAGTTGCAGTTGAAGAAAAGCCAGTCCTTCAAAGGGGAGGGGGCTGGGGGGCTGGGGTAGCTGAGTTTTGGGTATTAAGGAGGTCACGTGTTGTGAGAAGCACTGGGTGTTATATGCAACTAATGAATCGTTAAACACTACATTAAAAACTAATGATGTACTATATGGTGGCTAACTGAACATAATGAAAAAAAAATAAATAAATAAAATAAAATAAGAAGAACAGCCAGTCCAATCTAGCCACTTATACCTCTTGCCAGATTAGTAAGAAAATCAGAAATAGGGAAGCCCATGGAACCAAGGGGAACCCACCTGGTGTGGGGCTCCAGCAGGTATGAAGACAGCATCTCCCAGGAACTGAACAATGGCCCAGCCTTGCACACCATACTCTTCATAGAGTCGCTTACGGAGGGTCTGGTCCAGGTACCAACTTTGGTCATGAATTGGGTCATGATCAGGGGGATTCTCTTGGCCTTGCTCTTCTCCAACCTGAAGCCATAACCAAACCCAAAGATGGAAAAATCTTACTAATATTACTAACAGCATAAATCCAGCTTGCTGAGGCAATGTCCCTAGTGGGCCAAATCTTCTGCTTTGTTCTACTCAGCATCCTCCAGGTATGGATCCTCCTTCAGGGAATTTTGACAAAAAGTACAGGTCTTTAAAGCCAAGAGACTGCACAGGAGAAACCTGAAGCAGGCTGTGTCAGCAGCAACCCCAGACCCTTAATCTGGGAGCTGGGAGCCAACCCAGGGGCATACCTTTCGGAGCAATTCCCGGATCTTTTCTGCATCCTTGGCTGCATAGATGTGCCACAAAGCACCAGGCTTCTCCTTTCCGTCGTGAATCCTCTGCTTTGTCACCTCATCAGCATCCCCCTCATCAATGGTCTTGAGTACCTCTGAAAACAGCAAAATTACTTTTCAGTGTAACCAGCCATTTTAGTACCTCTGAGTCCAGTGAAATGTCTAATTCAGACAATTGTCTGAATTAGTCTCTACTATTAGTCTCTACTATTAGTAGTAGAGTCTAGTCTCTACTATTAGTCTCTACTACTATCCAGCTCTCTGGAGTAATATAAAGTAGAATCAAAGAATCAAAACTCATATTTGTCTAAGTTTCCTATACACAGCAAGAACAACCCTAAATCTTCCTTACTTAAGAGAAACTCAGCGTTTTTGGGGGTAGGGTTTTCTTTTAAAACTATTTCCTGCTCAAACTGTGTAGCCACCTCTTACGTTCAAATTGCAGGTCATTCCCCGCTGTAAGTAGAAAAACTCCATACACTTTCTCAAGACCTCTTCAAACTCTAGGGTTCTACCGATACAGCCATGAAATGTAAAGCGTCTCTGACAAGTTAAGAGGGTAGCTATCTAATGTTTGTCTACTTTAATCCCTTAAAGGACAACATCATGGAAAGATCTGCAGGTGTGTAGCATTAAAAGCAAAATTGTGGCACCAAACATACCCTAATGATGACACTGATAATCCCTGAACCGTGACGCTTTATTTTTTTCTTTAAAATTTTCCATGTTTTCTAAAATGCCCATAATTAACACATATTAATTTTACTCTGAGATGGAGGGAGTGAAAATGGAGCAAAATATCACTGTGATGCTTCAATTCTGTGCCAGTGAGCTGGCCTTATCATCTATCACCTCACAGGTGATCTGGCGGATGGACCAAATGAGCCAGCTGATCCTTCCTTCTTCGTTCATCTTTCTGATGCTATACACTCAGTGGAAAAGGGAGCATTCCCATAAAGAGGATGACTCTGGTCAAAGATGCACAAGTACCACTCCTCTCTCCTAGAACCCCCTTTCATCTGGCAACATCTCCTGGGTGCCTACTATGCATCAGGTCCGGAAGAAAGTTAAGAAAAAGCCACTGGCTCTAAGTAAGGAGGAAGACACCAATTCTACTCCTGAGGCCAAGCCTCACCATCCTGAAGTATGGCTCCTAGAAAGCATACCTTCATCATGGGCACCCTCCCCGATGGGGATCCCAACATACACCATCACATTAACTGCATCAGACACATCTAAGTGAAGGTTTGTTGTGCCAACTCTTCTATCTTCTGCAGTTATCAAGCCTGAGGGAAAAGGAGGATATGCAGGGTAAAAGGGCAATACTGTGAAAAAATCCTCAAAGACCCTACAAATGCAAACATACTCAAAAATGTTCTTAAATGGGTAACAGTGCGAGAGTGAGGTCTGTTTATTAAGAAATCATTCTCATCATCTCTTTTCTAGTGTTTTAAGATTGATTTCTAGTTCGGCTGACACTATCATTAGATTTGGCCATTGAATCGACTCACCCCCCTACAACAATCTCTCCTTTAAAAGCAAAACTGATACAGGCATTACTGACATTCAGTGGAAGCTTGGCTTTCACAGTGATTTATGGCCTTACTCTGATTCCACAAAGAGCAGGCCAGGTAGCATGGTACTCAGACCTCTTCACTGTTATTTTATCAAGTCCCTCTCTTTTTTTAAATTTTATTTTCTCAGTGTTCCAAGATTCATTGTTCACGCACCACACCCAGTGCTCCATGCAATACGTGCCCTCCTCAATACCCACCACCAGGCTAGCCCAACCCCCCACCCCCCTATCAAGCCTCTTAAAAACTAAGAATCACATCTTCTTGCACAGAATATTTGACAGGAAACTTTCCAATTATTGGAGATATCCAAGTTATAGATGTGACACAAATCAATATGACAAAAGCAAACACATTCAAAACCATCCTGGGACACCTGGCTGGCTCAGTTGGTAGAGCATGCGACTCTTGATCTCAGGGTTTTAAGGTTAGCCCCATGATGGGTGTAAACATTACCTCAAAGTAAAAAATCTTTAAAAAAATAAACAATAAGTAAAATCTTTAAAAAAACAACAACAACAACAAAAGAAAAGAGAAAGGGGCGACTGGGTGGCTCAGTCAGTTAAGTGTCTGCCTTTGGCTCAGGTCATGATCCCGGGCTCCTGGGATAGAGCCCCACATTGGGCTCCCTGCTGAGCAGGGAGCCTGCTTTTCCCTCTCCTCCCCACTCATGCTCTTTCTCGCTGTCTCTCTTGCTCAAATAAATAAAATCTTTTTTTTTTTAAGATTTTATTTATTTGACAGAGAGAGAGAGATCACAAGTAGGCAGAGAGGCAGGCAGAGAGAGAGGGGGGAAACAGGCTCCCTGCTGAGCAGAGAGCCCGATGCAGGGCTCGATCCCAGGACCCTGAGATCATGACCTGAGCCGAAGGCAGAGGCTTTAACCCACTGAGCCACCCAGGTGCCCCTAAATAAATAAAATCTTAAAAATAAATAAGAATAAAAATAAAGAAAGGAAAGAAAAGAAAAAAAGAGGTGCCTGGGTGGCTCAGTTGGTTAAGCATCTGCCTTTAGCTTGGGTCACGATTTCAGGATCCTGGGATTGAGCCCCAAGTCGGGCTCCCTGCTCAGTGGGGTGTCTACTTCTCCCTCTCCCTCTGCCTCCTCCCTTCCTCCACCCCCTAATCATGCTCTATCTTGGTATCTCTCAAATAAATAAAACAATAATAAATAAACAAATAAATAAAACAAACAAAAAAGCAACAAATAGGGGCGCCTGGGTGGCACAGTCAGTTAAGTGTCCAACTCATGGTTTCAGCTCAGGTCGTAATCTCAGGGTTGCGAGAGCCAGCCTCGGTCAGGTGGTCAGGTTCCATGCTCAGAACGGAGTCAGCCTGAGATTCTTTCTCCCTCTCTCTCTGCACCTCGCCCTGCTCATGCTCTCTCTAAAATCAATCAATCTATCTTCTTAAAAAGAAAAAATAATAATTAAAAAAAAGCACACACACACAAAACAAAGGGTTGCCTGGATGGCTTAGTTGGTTAAGCAACAGACTCTTGATTTCGGCTCAGGTTCATGAAATCAAGCCCTGTGACAGACTCCATGCTGGGCGTGGAACTTGCTTAAGATTCTCTTTCTCCTTCTCCCTGTGCCTCTCCCTCTCTAAAACAAAGCAAAACAAACAAAACCCCAAACTATCCTGGACACCGTTAACTTCTCTAGCATCTGTCACTTTGCCCTCCATTATCTCTACAAATGACCCTGACTAAATATCTCCCTCTATAGGTGAAATGGGGAATGGTAGTGTCCAAAAAGGGCAATTATGGCTTCTCCCTCATACCGTAGGCATTGTACATCTTGGGGCCCAGATCCGGCCTTACAAAGTAGCTGGGTAGCCTAGAAGCCAGATTGAGCCTGCCATCTCGTTTGGTATATTCTGGCAAGGGAAGGTTCTCCATCAGATCTTCAAACCTACAAAAGATCAGGAAAGATGAGTTAGCTTGTTACAGGGGGAAAAAAGCAAAGAGGCAAAGTCCCCTTTTCTATAATTACTTTGAGATGCTCCAGCAAGGCTGAAGTGTCTCAAGATGACCCATTCTGGTTCACTAACCTTGTGGGCATCATGTCCCGAAAATCTTCCCCAGGAGGCCAGTCCTTGAGTTTAAGCACCATTGGCTGCCCATCTTCTGATCTTAATCGCTCTGGAAGATAGAAAGCACTCCCATAATCTTCTAGTTTGGCTGCTGCCTGATTTTTCAGTGACCAAAAGTTTTAGGAGACTAACTTATTTTCAGACTTTTAACCTGTCAAAATGGACTAGGTGGGCTTAGTTTTCCTCACCCACTGCTTTAGTACGTGCTGTATTTTTCCATCTCACAGGGATTCCAGCCGCATTCCTCAGTGAAAGTGCTCCACACAACCCGTTGGAGCATGTGATTATGACCCAGGTGTGCTCTGGGAGCCATGTGATTGCCAGGAGAGCTACCTGGTTGGCACCAGGACAGAACGTGTGTTCCAACTCCCGCCCCCCCCCCCCCCCCCCGCCATGTGCCAGGAAGATTTATTTTGAGTCCAGGGGCAGTGCTGGGTGTATAGATGCTCAGTCTGCCATTACCAAAGCAACTTACTGCATATGATCTCGAAGCCATCCCAGAAATCTCGAACTTTCACATCGGAAATTATAGCACAGTTCCTGCAGTTCACCAAGTCCACATCCTGATCTCCAAACTCCTGGCTAAAGGCTTCTGGCTTCCAGAGTTCAGACTTGAGCTTTTTATGTACCCCTGAAACCAGCACTGGCTGTGGAAAGAAAAATATCCCAATCAGAACCATTTAGGAATACCTTTAGCTCAGGGCTAAAGGACAGAATAGGATGTTTCCTGGGACAACGTTGTCTTCTTCACTATGATTTACTGTTCTTTCCCAGTTTCAGAATCTAAAGATTTGAACATGGCAGTTGCAGGAAATGGAGACTACTTCTACTCCATCATTATTCTCGATTCTCACCTTGGGAGGCAGGCCCCAGAAATCACTTCTGTTGCTCTGGCATCTACCACTATTCTGGGGTGAGAAAACAAAAAGCTGACAAATGCACCTTTGAGAATACTTCCTCACATCTAGAATGAAAAACTATCCAGACAATTCCATAACCTCCCCCTTTCTCAAGCACCTGCTGAAGTTTAAAAATTAGTAAGTGTTATCACACTATCCTTCAAACTTGTGTGGCTTTGAAATATTTACCTAGAAAAGTACCACTCATTTCCACCCACCTTCACCTTACCTCTATGTCACACTTAAGGATTTTCCTCTAAAGGTGTCATTAATGGCAGTCACCACTTCACAGAAATTTCAACTGCCCTTTTAAGAACACAGAGCTAGGGATGCCTGGGTGGCTCAGTTGGTTAAGCAGCTGCCTTCGGCTCAGGTCATGATCCCAGGGTCCTGGGATCAAGTTCCGCATCAGGCTCCTTGCTCGACAGGGAGCCTGCTTCTCCCTCTGCCTCTGCCTGCCACTCTGCCTGCTTGTGCTCTCTCTCTCTCTCTCTCTGACAAATAAATAAATAAAATCTTAAAAAAAAAAAAAAAAGAACACAGAGCTATACACTATATAGAATTATAGAAATATAAGGAACTTTAAGAATATACAGAAATATAAGGAACCACGATATATGTTTAGGAATCTTCTGATTTTAAATCCAAGAAAAATCGAAGTAGCAAGGCTGTCTAAAATGAACTTACTATGTCTTACTCTCCCTGGCAAAAAGGCTCCCAGACAGAATTGAAACTGCCCTGGCAGCTGTGATGGACAAGCAGGCAGCCGGCCTGGCTAACTGCGTATTCTTTACTTACCTGGCCTTGCTTCCAACACTCCCGGAAGATCTTCCAATTGTTTTTGTTGCTGGGGTCATGAAGACATAGAAGTCTGCCATCACAGAGCCAGGAGTGAGAGGTATGGGGGTCCAGCACATTTAACCCCATCACCATCTCCTTCACTTCCTTTTGGGTATCAGTCAAGTTACAGGCCCGCTTTGCAGCATCTGAGGTTTTCTTATTTTCTACCACTGAGGCAATGATGTGGTCAAGGAAGTTGGGTAGGCTGGCCTTGTTCTTCACTCCCTGCCACACACAATTCCATTGGGTAAGTGTGACTGAGGAGCCATGAGAAGAGCATTCACAAAACCGTCTCCCAGTTGTCTTCACAAGAAGGAGTTCTGCTTTACCTCATTAATTTTCATAAAACTTACTGAAACACCTTTTGTAATTGAAGGGCGGGGTCTGTTAAGTCAAGATCTTAAATCTTCCTGTCTTTCAGATTGTGCTTTACGTTTATAAAAGAAAACTACGGAAAGGGTCCCCTCCGCCTCAGGAGACTGGAGATCTAAGAAACATCTCTGGCATTCAGCCTGGTAATAAGGATTTGCATGGAGACCACAGGGATCACAAAATACTGTAGTTGAGTGGAAAAGATCATTGACTTTGAAGGTTATAAATTTTTTTTCTCACCAGCATGCCCAAGGGATACAATACTTCAATTAAGTAATAAAGTGACTTACCAAGGCAGTGCTTTTTTTAACCAGGGATATACCCCAATAAAGGGGTAAACCAAAGTATCCAATTAGAAATGTATATTCTGAAAGAAGTCTCCTAATCCCAATTCTCCCCCGACTGCTCACTACAGTGAGAATCTCTCACATGCTTCAGGTGATGGGAAAGCTCAGGTTCAGAAATCAAGGTGACATCTGTAATGTCACAGAACTCAGAGGGCTTTTGTACACCTGATACTCCTATGCCTGAAATATCACTAATCATTAGCTGTACAGAGGACATGTAATCATGTAACTTCCTGGGAAAACTAAAAAAGGAAAAGGAGAACTGACAGAGCATGTACAAACAAAACAGAGCCAAAAGTGATTTTTTAAAAGTCACGAATCCAAAAGAGAAAGAAATATTCATATTGTACAGGGCTCAACCACCCACAGCTCGTCCAATTTCAGCCATTAATCAAAAAAAGAATGACAAGCATGTTTATGTACTTGCTTGAAATGATCTTGAAGATAAGACAAACTGAAAGCAGAAAAGCAAGGTGTAGAACATGTGTTTAGAAAGAGGGGTAAAAAAACTATATATATATATATATATACACATACACAGTAAGCCCCTGAAACAATGATGACTGACCTCCAGAAAGGAAAACAGGTGGCTGGGAGACAATGATGGGAAAGAGACTTCTCACTCTATCTTTTAAATTTTCTATCTTGTGAATTCCTTCATTCAGTAAATGCTTACCAAACACCTACTATGTATCAAACTCTTGCACTAGTGATTTAAAAGTGAATAAAACAGTTAAAAATTCTTTAAGGAGAGTCAAGACAGAAAAGAAATCAAACATGGTAATGAATGCTATGGAAAAAATATGAAGTGCAAGGAAAACAGTTATAGAGGATGGGAGTGTGATGGACTTTAAAAAGGGTGATTTAAAGCGGTGCGCCTGGGTGGTACAGTCGGTTAGAAAGGATGATTTAAGAAGGCTTACAGGATGTGACATTTCAGGAGGGAGGAGACAAAAGTGATGATGAAGCAAGCCTGTGGTTACATGGGAAAGTTCATTCCAAGTGGAAGAAAAGGACAAGTGCAAAGGCTCTGAAGAGGGAGCCTGCCTGGTCACGTTCAAAGAACAAGAAGGTGGGTGTGGCCAGAGCAGCTTGCACAAGGAGCGTGGTAGCTGAAGTCAGGGAAGTGCGGGGAAGATGCACAGACAGGGCCGGAGTCTTACGGTCCACTGAAAGGACCGTTTATCCTATGAGAGAAATAGGAAGCCCTTGAAGGACTTTAGGCAGAGCTGACATAAATCATGGCTAGAGATTACTTATGTTTTAAAACAATCACTCTAGCTACTATGTTGACAACAGACTATATAGAGTGGAAAAGGGAAGAAATAAAGGGGACCTAAAAGGAGTTTATTGCAAATATGCAGGAAAGAGAGGATGTTGGCTCAGACCAGATAGGAAGCGGTGGAGCCAATGAGAAATGGGTGGACTCTGAATACACTTTATTTATTTTATTTATTTTTATTTTTTAAAAGATTTTATTTATTTATCTGACAGAGAGAGAGACATCACTAGTAGGCAGAGAGGCAGGCAGAGAGAGGGGGAAACAGGCTCCCTGTTGAGCAGAGAGCCCGATGCGGGGCTCGATCCCAGGACCCCGAGATCATGACCTGAGCCGAAGGCAGAGGCTTTACTCCACTGAGCCACCCAGGCGCCCCTCTGAATACATTTTAAAGATTAAACTGAAAGAATGTGCTGGCAGATTAGATATGAAATGTGAGAGATGGGAGTGCCCCCAAATGACTCTAAGATTTTTGGCCAAGCATGGGAAGAATGCAGATGCCCATGACCAAGAGGGGAAACTAAGGGAGAAGCAGGCTTATGGGCAGAAGATGAGGCAGGAATGTGGTCTTACATGTGTTAGGTTTGAGGTGTCTATTAGACATCCAAGAGAAGATAGCATGGATGTACAGCCTAGGTTAAAAAAAAAAAATTAATGCCCATTATTGTCAAGAAAATAGTGATTTCTGCTGAGTGAAAATTTCAATGTCTCAATTCTACTGACTTCTTAACATGGCACAAAAAGTTCATGATTTAAAAGGATCTCAAACATTCCCCAAACTCAATGTAAAGAGAGATCTTGTCGACTGGACAGACAATGTAGAGAATACAAGTCAACCATATACACTCTAACCCAGTTATCAGATCTCTGATGGCTCTTCACTGGAAAAGGCTAGAGTTGTAGAAAGGACACTTACTGCTGAGGATGTAGAGAAGACCGGGGGGAAGGGTATGCCTGTGTCCAAGGGGGTTTGAGGAAGCTTTCCGGGCCCGGAGTGAAGGAGGTCTCGAAGGCTAGAGCCTTCGGTTTTGTTGTTGGAGGCAGTGGGACCCAGTAACAGACTGTTAAAAAGCTTTGGAGTCAACGGAGAGACCTTTGCAGTGGAGTTGAACGAGTCCAGCCCAAAGGGTGAATGAGACTCTTTACTGAGCACCGACCTCAGGGACCCTGCTTCTGTAAGGACATAACCGGGAACAGCATTAGGCATGGTAAGGAACATCCAACAGGCAACTGACTCCTAAAAATCAGCCAAGTGGGAAGGAGGAGACTTTCCCCTCCCCTGCCCCCCAAACTACATACAGTTTGTCTGCGCCAAGCCTGACCAGGTATGAGTATAGCAGGATCATGGCCAGGGAGAAGCTCTCCTACTTCTTCCTTCTTTTTCCAGATCTGGATTTCAAACTTCTTCCTGTTCCCATCCATCTTTCATCTCCCTCACTTGCTAAGACAGTGTTTCTGCAAAGGGGTCTCCAGAATACCTGTACTGGAATCACCTGGAATGATCACTAGAAATGGAGATTCTTGATCGTACTCTGAGAGGTTGTCATTTAATAGTTTTGGTGGGGCACAGGAATCTGCATTTTTAACAATTCCCCAGGTGACTCTTTGTGCCCACTGAAAATCAACCCTGGCTGCATAACAGAACCACCTGGAAGCTCATAAAACTCTCCTCTTGATTCTGACTAAAGAGGTCTGGGGTAAAGCCCAGGCGTGTGCCTTTTAAAAAAAGCTCCACTTCTAGAAAGAAAATGAAAGAGATTCCCTCATTTTATGTGATTAGCAAGAGAAAGCAAGCAGCATGTTTCATAAATGTGGATGGTAATGTGTGAGTTTGAAGAATCCCAGAATAAGTCAAGTGTTCCACCCACAGGCAGGGCAGAGGCTTGTGTTTATCTCACCTTTTGTTTCTTCTTTAGCCTTCTGAGTTGCTAAATCTGCCAACCAGTGCAGGGCAGAAGAGGGGGGAGCTGTGTCGGGGCAAGGGGGCCTGATGGCTTTTAGCTCACTATTGCTATTTGAAGCCGAACTCTCTGCTTTCAGAGATTCATCAGATCTGATATCAGTGCTGTCGGCTTTCGGAACATGGTCGGTCTCTGATGTTACTGCTGCAGTTCCTCCTCCACCTGAGAAGGTGGTTTCACTTCCAGAAGAGGCACTAGGGTTTATGCTGGGAAGCTAAAGCATAGAAGGCCAACATGGTTAGACTGCTGTCCTTGCACGGGAAAAAAAAAAAACCACACGGTAAGGGCTGCTGACATTGAAAAAAGTCTGGGAAAACAACGTGAAACTCTCCCATAAACTGCTATTTCATTCATTCATTAATTTACCATACATTTAAGGAGTCCTACAATGTGTCAGAAACTTAGTTCTGTGGAAAGAACAGTGAATGTAACAATAAATATTTTAAAATGTTATTAAAATACATTCATTTAGCATGCTTGAAGCAGCTCAATTTCTGCATTGGCAAACTGGCGATTAGACTGTGACCTCATAAAGCTGTTCTGAGGATTAAATGAGATAGTATATGCGAAGAGTTCGGTATAGTGTTTGGCACACATAAATAATCCATAAATGTTTATTGTTCTATTACTGGGTTTTCCAGATGATTTGCTCAAATACATCAAGTCTACTGAAAATGTACCTTGAGATCCATTAGCCTTAATTCCTGTGACTCCTCCTGACCACATGTTAGTTGTGTTCTAGGAAAGCCCTCCAAATGGAAGCAGGTAGGAGTATGTGTGTGGGTGTGTATGTGTGTTTTAAAAACAGCCTCTTGTTCAAAACAGTTACCATCAGACCGGAATGACCTCCACCTCTGACAGAGCAATGAGCAAACCACTGCCTCTCTGGAGGCCTGGCATTGTTTTCAGGGTAGAATGATCCCAGCTCAGCAGGCCAATCTTCACATTTCTGTCCTCAGTACCTAACATGACAAGGACAGGGACCATGCACACAGATAGGACTGCCTTCCTAGTAACATTTTCTATACTTCTCACCTATATAAGGACCCTGAAGTGTAAATCTTGACAAGATGCAGAGAATTTTTGTGCTATTTATCAACCCAGCCTGAAATGATTTTAAAGATGAATGAAGAGAAACTCATACCAGGCAGAGGGAATCAAATCCCTTGAGTAACTTTTTTGGGGCTCTCCCTAAAAACACTTCTCCATCCCCTAATTCCTCAGGTATCCTACAGTAGCCTAGGACAACACAGGTGAAAATGGGGCACTTCCCGGTACTAAGAGGTGAAGTTTCTCTCACTCTCATACCCACACATACCACTTTACCTGTGACATCCCATTGGTGACAGCAGGTCTCAACACAGATTTGTTCTGCCGACTAATACAAGGGCAGTTTGCTTTTATTCCCCATTTGCCCCGGGCAGCATGTACCATGTCTCCAATATTGTAAAGAGCTGGAAGACAGACAGCAATGACGAAAGCCTCAGAATGTTTTATGTGCCAGGTATTGTGCTAAGGATCTCATTTACATTATCTTCCTCAACCCTTAACCACATTTCAATGAGGTAGTAGCTTTTACTCTCGATTTTTTTTGAAAAAGATTTTATTTACGATTTTATTTATTTGACAGAGCGAGAGAGTACACAAGCAGGGGGAGTGGAAGGCAGAGGGAAGGGGAGAAGCAGGCTCCCTGCTGAGCAGAGAGCATGATGTGGGGCTAGATCTCAGGACCTGAAGGCAGATGCTTAACTGACTGAGCCACCCAGGCACCCCTAAATTTATTTTTTAAGTAGGCTCCACACCCAGACCTCAAGACCCTGAGATTAAGAGTCGCATGTTCTACCAAATGAACCAGCCAGGCACCCCTAAAGATTGTATTTTTTTAAGTAATTACTACACCCAATATAGGGCTCGAACTCACAACCCTGAGATCAAACACTGCACACTCCACTGACTGAGCCAGCCAGGTGCCCCATACACTCAATTTCTGATGATGAAACTGATACTCAGAGAAGTTTACATCATTTGCTCAAGGACACATAGTTGGTAATTGGAAGTACTAACAGTTTAATCAAGGTATACTTAGCCCTAAAGGTCTGTGCACTCTTAACTACTAAGCAACATTCCCTCTCCTAGTAAACATTAACAAGCTGACCTGTAGGAGAAACTCTAGGGGTAGATTCTTTAATGTTGGAGAGCATGGTAAACATTTTCAATTGTATACCTGAAATTTATATACTTTAAATTATACCTAACAAAAAAGAAAATGTAGAGAAAAAAACCAGACCAATGCAAACTTAACACGAACATATAACCAACGCTTAGATCAGTAGGGAGTAGCCATCCTACCAGTGCACCGAGGGAACCCTTCTGCTTGGAGGCACTGGGGTATAAGGATCCGAAGAGTGCTCCTGCCACAGCAGAGGAGAATATTGATAGTAGACTGGCCATCTTCAATGTGTATGTGTTAACAGAAGTATAGAAGTTGGAAACTTTTTGGAGGAATCACTGAAGTAAGCTGGGACTATGACATAAACAGGACCATTCATTCCTACTGTTAAGCTGCCTTCTTCAGGGATTCAAGAGGTTTGATTAGCTTCGGCTGGATTTTTACAAATCTAAAATCAAAAGTCTTTCTGGAAGCATTTGGGACTTTCTCTATTCTGATCCTACCAACCATAAGAATGTAAAATGTTGTGTGGAAAAGTAACCAACTGGGGCGCCTGGGTGGCTCAGTGGGTTAAAGCTTCTGCCTTCGGCTCGGGTCGTGGTCTCGGGGTCCTGGGATCCAGCCCTATATCGGGCTCTCTGCTCAGCAGGGAGCCTGCTAACCCCTCTCTCTCTGCCTGCCTCTCTGCCTGCTTATGATCTCTCTCTCTCTGTCAAATAAATAAATAAATAATAAAATCTTTAAAAAGAAAAAAAAGGAAAAGTAACCAACTTCTCCAACCAGAAAGGTGAGGCAAATTGTGTGCACTGGCTGCATAAAATCTAACAGATATCTAACGATTCAAACTGTCAGAAAAATCTGGGGAGGCTTCACAAAAATCAGGCCAAGATAAACCACTTCACCAGATTTTATGGTGTGTGAATTATACCTAAACTGAATTAAAAACACTTTTTTTCCCTCAAAAATTTTTTATTTTTAGTATTTTTTTTTAAAGTTTATTTAAGTAATTTCTACAACCAATGTGGGGCTCAAACTTACAACCCCGAAATCAAGAGCCACCCCTCCTCCAACTGAGCCAGCCAGGAGCCCTTCTTTCACCAAATTTAAAAAAGAATTCTCTTACCTGTGCCAGGGATGATCTGTGTGGGCATGAGATTCTCTGGTTCATGGGACTGCCCCTTTGCACACTTCAACCAGGAGAAAACCTCTTCATCACCCATCTCTTCTGTCTCTGAAACAGAAATGAAAGGACTTCATTTATTTTACGAGGGTCACAAGATGTATCCTTCTTAGTGAGTCAGAGTTTCAGATCCTATAGGCAAATTTTCTCATGGGCCAGAGAAGATAACATCTAACTCTTAAAGAATCTGCTTGTTTTATTGTTATTTATTGTATATACATACAAAAAATTCAACAATTTAAAGTGTGCACTTCAATGTAATTTTGACAAATGTATACAATTGTATAAACACCACCACCATCATGATATAGAACTTTCCATCTCCCTTCCTGATATTCCCTCAAATCCTTTGCTTGTGGTCAAAAGTCTTTTCTTAACCTCTGGCCACCACTGATCAACTTTCTAATACTAACGTTTTAATTTTTCTAGAATTTCATATAATTGGAAGCATACAGTATACAGTCATTTGTGTTGGGTTTCTTTCAGATAGCATGATTTGAGATTTATACATATTGTTCATGTATCAGTAATTCATTCCTTTTTAATGGCTGAGTACTATTCCATGGTATGGATATACTTTTTTTTTTTTTTTTTTTTAAATACACTCATTCGTCAGCCGGTGAACGGCTGGATTGTTTCCAATTTGGGGCTATTATAAATAAAGTTGCTATAAACACCCAAGTACAATCTTTTATGTGGACACGTTTTCATTTCTCTCACAAATATCTAGAAGTGGGATGCTGGGTCATATGGTACGTTTATGTTTATAAGAAATGGCCATACGGGTTTTCCAAAGTGATGCTATCGGGTGTGCATTCCTACCAGCAATTTTAAGAGTTCTAGTTCTTCCACATCCTTGGCAACACTTGGTACTATCAGTTACTAAAATTCTAGCCTTCCAAGTGGATATAGGGATTTTTTTGTTATGGTTTTAATTTTCTATAGATCTTTTTTTTTAATTTTTTTAAAAGATTTTATTTATTTATTTGAGAGAGAGAGAGTGGGAGAGAGGATGAGAAGGGAGAAGGTCAGAGGGAGAAGCAGACTCCCCGTGGAGCTGGGAGCCCGATGTGGGACTTGATCCCGGGAAACCTGAGCTGAAGGCAGTCACTTAACCAACTGAGCCACCCAGGTGCCCTGATCTATCTTCTTTGATAAAGTATCTGTTCAAATCTTTTGCTCACTTAAAAATTGGGTTGTCTGTAATATTATGCAGCCATCAAAAAATATGAAATCTTGCCACTTGCAATAACGTGGCTGGAACTAGAGGGTATTATGCTGAGTGAAATAAGTCAACCAGAGAAAGATAATTATCATATGATCTCACTGATATGCAGAATTTAAGAAACAAGGCAGAGGATCACAGGGGAAGAGAGGAAAAAATGAAACCAGATGAAACCAGAGAGGGAAACAACCATAAGAGACTCTTAATCTCAGAAAACAAACTGAGGGTTGCTGGAGTGGAGGGGGGTGGGAGGAATGGGGTGGCTGGGTGATGGACATTGGGGAGGGTATGTGCTATGGTGAGTGCTGTGAATTGTGTAAGGATGAACCCATGAAACAAATATATTATATGTTAATTTAAAAAAATTGGGTTGTTGGGGCGCCTGGGTGGCTCAGTGGGTTAAAGCCTCTGCCTTCGGCTCAGGTCATGATCTCAGGGTCCTGGGATAGAGCCCCGCATCGGGCTCTCTGCTCGGCGGGGAGCCTGCTCCCCCCCCTCTCTCTGCCTGCCTCCCTGCCTACTTGTGATCTCTCTGTCTGTCAAATAAATAAATAAAATCTGAAAAAAAAAAAAAAATTGGGTTGTCTTCTTATTGAGTTCTAAGAGGTCTTTATGGTGGATTCAAGTCCTTTAACAAATATGGAATCAACCAATCTTTTCTCCCAATCTGTGGCTAACCTTTTTGTCTGAGACTGTGTTTTTGAAGAGCGAAAGCTTTCAAATCTGATAGTAATTTTTCTTTTGCTTTTTGTGTCCTATCTAAAAAATATTTATCCAATCCAGGACACAAAGATCTTCTATTTTTTCTTCTGGAGGTTTTGTAGTTTTAGCTTTTATGTTTAGGCCTATGATTTACTTAAGAGTTAACTTTTAATATACGCCATGAGTAAAAATAAAGTTTATTTTATTTGAGTATGGATACACAATTATTCCAGTACCATTTGTTGAAAGAACTATCTTTTCCCCACTGAATTACTGTGGCACCTTTGTTAACTCATCAGCTAATTATATATGTGTGTACATATTTGTTTTATTGTTATTACCACAGTGCCTTGATTCCTATAGCTCTATCAGAACTCTTAAAATGAAGTAGTAGAAAACCTCCAACGGCCTTCTTTTTCAAAATTGTTTTCATTATTCTAGTCCTTTGAATTTCATATAAATTTTAGAACCAGCTTGTCAATTTCTACAAAAATGTCTACTGGGATTTTGACTTGAATTACATGTAATAGATTAATTTGGAAGAAGTGACATCTTAGTACACCATCTTCTTTCCACGCATATGGCACATCTTTGCATTTACTTAGTCTTCTTTCATTTTTCTCAGCAATTGTTGTACTTTTCAGTGTATGCGTTTTTTGCATTTTGACTAAATTTATCCCTATACAATTCGTGTTTTTTGATGCTGCCATAAATGATACGGATTTAAAAATTCAAATTCTAATTGCTCATTGACAACCTATAGAAATAGAATTGATTTTTGTTGTGTTGAGTCCTGCAATCTTGCTAAACTCACATTTTAGTTCTTGTAGCTTTTTTAGATTTCTTAGGGGTTTTTTTTCTTCTTTGAATTTTTTTTTAAAATGATCTCTACATCTGGGGTGCCTGGCTGGCTCAGTCCATAGAACACATTGACTCTTGGAGTTGACTCTTGAGTTGTGAATTTGAGCCCCACAGTGGGTGTAGAGATTACCTAAAAATAAAATCTTAAAAAAAAAAAAAAAAAAGACTACAAAATCTCTACATCCAATGTGGCACATGAACCCACGAACCTGAGATCAAGAGTCACACCCTCTTCCTACTGAGCCAGCCAGGCACTCTACTTGGTATTTTCTATATAGATGATCATGTCACCTGGAAATAAAAAAACATTTTACTTCGTTCCAGTCTATATGCCTCCTTTGGGGGGTATGGGGAGGGTATGCTTTTATTTCTTCAGGTGTAGAAATGTGTAGTAACTCCGGTTCAGTGTTGAGAAGTTATGAAGAGATGACATCTTGCTTTGCTCCTGATCTCAGGGAGAAAAATTCAGTCTTTTGCATTATGTAAGATGCTCTTACCTATTTCTAGGATTCAGTGCTTTTCAACCTTAATTTCTTTATCATCCCTCAAAGACCTTTATAGACAGATTTTTTTTTTTTTGTAATTATGCTACCCACCCCAAGAAAACTGAATACAAGATATACTGTGTATCTGTTTATTTGTCTCGTCTTTTGAATTAACTGCTTTTATGATTTGATTTTGTCTCTACTTTTGGCTTATGAGCTATATATACCTCTTTGTTACTGTTTGCCCTAGGGTTTGTAGTAACTCTCTAACTTAACACAGTCTGTCTTAAAATATTACACCACTCTTCACACACAGTGTGAGACCCTTATACAACTGAACTAATTCCATTTCCCTTCTTTTGTGCTGTTACTACATATTTTAATTTTACATACATTATCAACCCCTCATTACATTGCTACTTTTCCTTTAGATGACTATCTTTTAGAAAGATTAAAAATAAGAAAAAGTCTTTCATATGTACTGAAGTATTTATCATGTAGGAAGTTTTTCATTCCTTTGGGTAAATCCGAATTCCCTTACTGTATCAATATTTTCTCTGAATAACTACCTTTGAGTGTGAATCTGCTGGGGATGATTTCTATCAGCTTTTCTTGGTCTTTGAAAAACTATTTCACTCTCATCTTTGAAAGATATTTTCAGTAGGTATGAATTTCAGGTTAAAAGGTTTGTTTTCAGTGCTTGAAGAAGTTCGATTGTCTTCAGGTGAACAGGCTTTCTGACAAGTTGGCTGTCATTCTTATCTTTGTTATTTTGTATATAACGTGTTTTTTTTCCCTCCTGTGATTTTCAGATTTTCTCTTTCTCTTACTGCTTTCCAATAGGTGGGTTATGATGTGTTTTGGGTGGTTTTCTTAATGCTGCTTCTGTTTGAGATTAATTGTTGGATTTGTGGTTTTATAGCTTTTTCATCCAATTTGGAAAATTTGTGGCTTTATTTGTTAAGATATTTTTTTGTATCTGCCCTCCCACTGTTGCTCTTTCTGGAACTCCCAACAATTCTGTTTCACAGACTACCTGATATTTCCTATACTTCAACAACGCACTCTTCAATTTATAAGTTTAAGTCTTTCTTCTCTCTGTGGTTAGTGTTGGTTTCTATTGTTATGTCTAACTTCAGTTTCTTCTGGAGTGTCTAATTTGCCATTATCCCACCTAGTATAATTTTTTTGAGATATTTTTCATACCTAGATGATTCATTTGGGTCTCTTATGTATTGTTTCTCTACTCATCATGTTCACGTCTCCCTTTATGTCTTTCAATATATTTATACCATTTATAATAGCAGCTTTAAGGTCCTTTTACAGTAATTCTATCATCACTGTCATTTCTGGATTTGTTTCTATTGATGGTTTCTTTCCCCCAGATTACTGTTCATATTATCCTGCTTTTTTGCATATGTGATTATTCCTTTACTTAAAAATTTTTATTACTGAAGTACAGTTGACATATAGTTGATACACTGAAGTACTTTCACGTTTACAACATAGTGATTTGATTCTATACATTACTCCATGCTCCCCATGACAAATGTAGGTGCCATCTGTCACCATACAATGTTATTACAACATTAATGACTATATTCCCTGTGCCATAACTTTTCATCCCCGTGACTTATTTATCACTGGAACCCTGTACCTCTTAACCCCTCTCACCTATTTTCCTCACCTCCCACTGCTTCCCCTCAGGGAATCACTAGTCTGTTCTCTACATTTATTTATGAGCTTATTTGTTTGTTTTGGTTTTTATTTTTATTTTTTTTAGAGAGAGAGCAAGTGAGCAAAAGCATGCGAGTGGGGGTGGGGGGGCAAAAGGAGAGAAATTTTTTTTTAAGATTTTTTTTTAAAGATTTTATTTATTTGACAGAGAGAGACACAGCGAGAAAGGGAACATAAGCAGGGGAAGAGGGAGAGGGAGAAGAAGGCTTCTATAGAAGCAGGCTTCCTGCCGAGCAGGGAGCCCAATGCGGAGCTCAATCCCAGGACCTTGGGATCATGACCTGAGCCGAAGGCCGATGCTTAAAGACTGAGCCACCCAAGCGCCCCACCTTTTTTTAAAGATTTTATTCGTCAGAGAGAGAGAGCATGAGAGCACAAGCAGGGGGAGTGGCAGGCAGAGGGAGAAGCAGGCTTTCCACTGAGCAAGGAGCTCGATGTGGGACTCAATCCCAGGACCCTGGGATCATGACCTGAGCCGAAGGCAGATGCTTAACCGACTGAGCCACTCAGGTATCCCCCTCACCTTTTTTAAGATTTTATTTGTTGGAGAGAATCTTAAGCAGGCTCCAAGCCCAGCGTAGGGCCTGACATGGGGCTCAATCTCATGATCCTGAGATCATGACCTAAGCTGAAATCAGGAGTTGGACACTTAACTGACTGAGCCACCCAGGCACCCCTTCGTTATTTTTTTAATTAAAAAAAAATTTTTTTAAATAGTCTCTATGTCCAATGTGGGGCTTGCACTCATGTCCTCAAGATCAAGACTTGCGTGGTCTACTGATTGAGCCAGCCAGGTGTCCCTATTTTGTTTTTTAGATTTCACACATAAGTGAAAAATATGGTATCTGTATTTATCTGATTTATTTCACTTAGTGCAATACATCCATGTTGTCGCAAGTGGCAAGATATCCTTCTTTTTTACGGCAGAGTAGTATTTCATCATGTATATGTAGGTATATACGTGTATACGCTCCCTTCCCATCTTCTTTATCCATTCATCAACACATGGACACTTGGGTTGCTTCCATATCTTGCCTATTGTAAACAGCAATGCAGTAAACATTGGGGTACATCTTTTTTTGAATTTGTGTTTCCATTTTCTTTGAGTAAATACCCAGTAGTGGAATTACTAGATCACATTAATATGTTTAATTTTTTTGAGGGACCTCCATATTGTTTTCCACAGTGACTACATCAATTTAAATTCCCACCAACAGGGGCATCTGGGTGGCTCAGTGGTTAAAGCCTCTGCCTTCAGCTCAGGTCATGATCTCAGCGTCCTGGGATCGAGCCTCACATTGGGCTCTCTGCTCAGCGGGGAGCCTGCTTCCACCTGCCTCTCTGACTACTTCTGATCTCTCTGTCAAATAAATAAATAAAATCTTAAAAATAAACAAATAAATTCCCACTAATAGTGCATGAGGGCTCCTTTTTCTCCATCCTCCCCAACACTTGTTATTTCTTGTCTTTTTTATACTAGCCATTTGACGTGTGTGACGTAGGATCTCATTGTGGTTTTGATCTGCATCTACCTGATGAGAATAATGTGGAACATGGCCTTATGTGTCTGCTGGCCATCTGTATGCCTTCTTTGAAAAAATGTCTATACAAGTCCTCTGCTCGTTTTTTAACCAGACAGGTGTTTGGTTTTTTTTTTTGGCATTAAGTTCTTTATATAGTTTGGATATTGACCCTTTATTGGATATATCACTTGCAAATATCTTCTTCCATTCAGAAGGGTGCCTTTTTTTTTTTTAATTTATTATTTTTTTAAGGCTGCCTTTTTGTTTTGCTGATGGTTTCCTTTGCTGTGGAAAAGCTTTTTATTTTGGTACAGTCCCAGTAGTTTATTTTTCTTTTGTTTCCCTTGCCTGAGGAGACATATCCAGAAAAATGTTGCTAAGGCCAATGCCCAAGGGATTACTGCCTATGTTTTCTTACAGGTGTTCTATGGTTTTGGGTCTCACATTTAGTTATTTAATCCATTTTGAGTTTATTTTTGTGTATGGTATAAGACAGTGGCCGGGTTTCATTCCTTTGCAAGTAGTTGTCCAGTCTTCCCAGCACCATTTACCAAAAAGACTCATACCTAATCCTTCCTTACTTCCTTCTTCTTCCCTTCCTCCCTCCCTCCTTCCTTCCTTCCTTTCCTTCCTTCCTTCCTTCCTTCCTTCCTTCCTTCCTTCCTTCCTTCCTTCCTTTCTTTCTCTTTCTCTCTTTCTCAAGTCGACTCTATCCCCAGCGTGGGGCTCAAACTCATGAGATCAAGAGTTAGTCATTTATCTTTGGAAAAATGACTATTCAGATCTTTTGCTTCCTTCTGTCCTTGCTTTATCTTACTATTTATCTGAAAACCTTCTCGCCCCTTAACCTCCTCATTCCTCCCTCTTCAGAGATATTGTGCAACCTATTGGAACACTGGTTTAGAGCTTATGCTACTAGGATTTGAGAACTACTTTCACAGCTTATTACACCAACTGTGGTATCTTGGGCTAGTTTCTTACTCCCTCGAGCCTCAATTTCCTTATCTATAAAACTAAGGTGATATGAGTACTTCTCTCACAGCATTGTCATGAGGATTAAACGTTAAGTGGTTAGCACAGGGCCTAACATCCACTACGTACTGTGTGTTATGTAGCTATTAGATCTTCCACTTCTGCCCATGAAAGATTTAACTTCCACAGGAATTGCCCTCCTGACATAAACGAGAAAACCAGACTAAACATATGAACCCACGGTTTTAGATATTGGACAGCAGGCAGCATGAGTCCGTGATCTCTAAGAGAAGGGAAGAACCAAGGCAAATCCTACAGTTTCTCCAGTTTACTGCCTGCAGGCAGTTTCCAGGCTGCAGTAGAGGGAAGAGCAACTAAAACCATCTGGCAGTCTCACTGAGCTGAGACAGAGATCAGAGCCTGAGAAGAGTAAGGCAGTGTGCTAGAGACCTTAGAGCTGCACAGAGAGAACACCAGAGGCTGCAGAGAGGTCACCTCAGTTTTTGGCTATATAGTGATCTGCACATATACGAGGCCCAAAAAGGAACCTTCAGAAAGCAACTGACTTAATAATTTCCAGAACTTACCAATTGTATTGCTACCAGCCAGAGTGGAAAGACACTGGGTAGAGTCTGGAAGGGTCACACATTGACAGTGGGACTAACGTAGTCCCAGAATAAAGGGGGCTCTGGAGATAACACAGTGTAAAGCAAGCCTAGGAAGGATCCAACTGATCTGCAGGCTACTTGACTATAAACCAGACTAAAACCAAACATTCTTTAAAGGATTACAACAAAATCCAGTACTCTGAAACATTAAAGTAAAAAAACTCTGCATTCAGTCATGAAAAATCAAGGGGCACCTGGCTGGCTCAGTAGAGCATGCAATAAGAGCCTGAAAAGACACTCGACACCAAGAGTCATCAGGGAAATGCAAATCAAAATCACACAATGAGATAGGGACTCTTTCCTAGCCACTCTGATGGCTATAACCAAAAAGGCAGACAATAGTAAGTGTTGGAAAGTGGGGAAAAACTGGAACCCTTGCGCATTGCTGGTGGGATTATAAAATGATGTAGCTACTCTGGAATACAATTTGACAGTTCCTGAAAGGGTTAAACATAGAACTGCCATATAGCCCATCGATTCTACTCTAAGCATATACTCAAAAGAAATGAAAACCTATGTTCACACAAAAAACCTGTGCACAAATGTTCATAGTGGTACTTTTCATAATAGCTCAGAATGGAAACAACCTACATGTCCATCAACTACTGAACAGATAAACAAAATGTAGTATATCCATACAATGGAATATTATTTGGCAATACAAAATAATAAGTTAATGATATGTGCTAAAAGATGGATGAAGCTTTAAAACAGTATGCTGAAGTGAAAGGTCAAAGAAGGCCAAGTATTGTATGATTCCATTTATAGGACAGGTACAATACAGGTAAATCTACAGAGGTGAGACAATAAGTAGATTAATGGTTACCAAGGGCTGAGCAGAGGAAGAAATACAGTTACTGCTAATATGTACAACATTTCTTTTTAGAGCAACCACAGTGAAATTTGATAGTGGAAATATACTAAATATACTTGAGAATATACTTAAAACTTTTGAATTGTACACTTTAAAAGGGTGAATTTTAGACATTTAACATCAATAAAGATGTTATTAAAAAAAAGAAAAACACAACAAGAGAAGGTGAGGAATAACCCTTCTTGGCTTCTTTTGGCCCACCCAGTTAGGCTGGAATATTGGCAACTGTTAAGGCCTCACAATGCAACAAAAATGAGGGAAGCTAAGCAGTTCAAGAGGGGGCACAAACCCATTCTGGCTTCAAGTCCCATACCTGCAATGACAGGTTACCTTTAGAACTGAACAGGACAATATTTGCTCACCACTGCGTGGACGGCTTTTTCTGAGCCTGTAACAGTCAAGGCAGACCCCAAATCCACATTTGCGACAAACCCAGTGGATGTTGAAGAGAGTTGTTTCACATACATCACACATCTCCCGTACACCACGCACTGCTCGTTTCCATGCCACTTTCTCTGGTGGAAAGAGGAAGAGGAGTATTGTTGGTGTTGATCA
Organism: Potos flavus; assembly: GCA_028534135.1. NCBI lineage: Eukaryota > Metazoa > Chordata > Mammalia > Carnivora > Procyonidae > Potos > Potos flavus. The sequence goes on from CM052895.1 coordinate 27,334,862, forward strand.
TTGTGAATAACAGCAAAAGACCCCAGATCCATTGACTGCTACTCGAACTATTTTGTCCAGCAGTAAAACTCAATGATGTAAGAAGTTAGTATTTCTATAAATGTTAAGAGAAAGAAAATAGATGGAATTGCTAATATTTCTGAACAAGTGTCAATGAAAATAAATGCCACATGTTTTTACTTAAGATATTGTAAAAATTTCAATTTGGGGGAGTTTGAAGCAAGAGGATACTTCACTTTAAATGTAGGGAATAATTTCATAGAATTTTCATTCGGTACAGTATCTCACAGACATGAAATATCAAAAATATCTGCATAATGGTGGGTTCTAGGTGTGAAACATGGTGCCCGTAGCACTTCGTCTATTCACAAGCCATATAATATCACTTACTAATACAAACTGGTTCAAAGCAAACTGAAAATATTCAGAGGGACCCAAACCCAGACAGGGATCAAGGAAGGAATGAGGTCTGCTGGATACAGTCAGGGCCTCAGCTACTTAGTTTGCTACAAAGAAAAGTCTTATCAGTCTCAACTCATCCATAGATAATGCCATCTGCCACTCCTACCACTCCTCCTTTAAGCAACAGAAAATGAAAGTTTTTCCGCAGGAGTGACTGGAAAACAAGCAAGAGGGTGTCTTACGGTGTGGCTCTACCATCATCATGGCCTCCTTCTCGGACATCACGAGCTGGCAGAACTGGTCCCCAACGTTGGCCAGGATGTATTTTGAGGTTTCTAGGTCTATCCCTTCTGCTAGGGAGGAAGAGGGAATCCACAGGTTCATGGCATCAGGGTCACTTTGCTGGGGACTCAGAAATCCCTCCACACGGAGCACCCCCTTCCGAGTGAAGATTAACCTAAGATAGGAAGGTAGATAATTAAATAAACCGTAAACAGCAGCAGCCATGCAAAATAATACACACCTAAAACCCTAGGAGCTAAAAACATTAAATGGGACTTAAGAGCAATCAGTGTGCATTAAGAATTTTCACCCTGGAGGGCACCTGGCTGGCTCAGTTGGAAGGGCATCCAAACTCTTGATCTTGGGGTTGTAAGTTCAATTCCCAAACCGGATGTACACATACTTAAAAAAATTTCCACCCTATTTGACCAACACAGTATGCATTCTCTGCACTAACAGAAAGACTTGTGAACACTTAGTATGTCTGCATTCTTTAAAAAGCTGTCCTCAGGGGTGCCTGGGTGGCTCAGTTGCTGAGCATCTGCCCTCAGTTCAGGTCACAATCCCAAGGTGCTAGGATTGAGCCCCGCATCTGGGCTCCCTGCTCAGCAGGAAGCCTGCTTCTCCAAACCCCACACTCCCCTGCCTGTGTTCCCTCTCTCGCTGTCTATCAAATAAATAAATAAATAAATAAATAAATAAATAAATAAATAAATAAATAAAATCTTAAAAAAAAAAATAAATTCATAAAACAGGGTACTTTAAAAAATAAAAAATAAATAAAAAGCTGTCCTCAGGTGACACCTGGGTGGCTCAGTCAGTTAAGTGTCTGCCTTCAGCTCAGGTCATGCCTGGGATCCAGTCCGGCATTGGGCTCCCTGCTCAGCAGGGAACCTGCTTCTCCCTCTGTCTGCTGCTCCCCCTGCTTGTGCTCACTCTTGCTCTCACTCTCTCTCTCTCTCTGACAAATAAATAAATAAATAAATAAATAAATAAATAAATAAATAAATAAAATCTTTATTAAAAAAAAAAAAAGCTGTCCTCAGAAATGCCTTTCAGTTTCTCTATCTGCCTGTTCCACATGTGCACCCACACCACTGACCATGACCAGAGGAAAACAGCCATGCTCACTGTCACACTTGAAATTCACGTCTACCTATGTCAGGTGAGCCCTCTGTGTTGCCTCCCAGTCACAACAGTTTCCTGGTACACACTCCCTCACCTAGATGCCTGTTTCATATCCTCACCTCTCTTTTCTAACCTATAGTGTAATTTTCCCCATGAGGACCTTGCTATGTATTCCACTGAGAAAATACAAAGAACCAGAAGAGATGTCCCACAAGCTCCCCCAACCATACTACTAGGCCTTCCTGCAACTGGGCCCATGTTCCATCTGACCTGCTGCTGCTAGGAATGGACTAGGTCCCAGCCAAGAAGACCCATCTCTCCACCTACGCTCTACAACCCATCCTCTTGCATAGACATCACACTACATATTCTCTTTTCTACATCATCTATTTTTCTCCCTACTGAATCACTCTGGTATTTAAACTTGCTATCTCAAAAATCCTCTCAATCCTACACCCTCCTCCATTTTTATCTCTTTGTAAGAGCAACATTTCTTGAGAGTTGTCTATACTGACTGTCATCAGTTGTTCTTCCCTTTTTTTTTTTTAAAGATTTTATTTATTACTTGACAGAGAGAGAGAAATCACAAGTAGGCAGAGAGGCAGGCAGAGAGAGAGGGGGAAGCAGGATCCCCGCCGAGCAGAGAACCCGATGCGGGGCTCGATCCCAGGACCCTGAGATCATGACCTGAGCTGAAGGCAGAGGCTTTAACCCACTGAGCCACCCAGGCGCCCCCTGCTCTTCCCTTTTATTTTCTCTTCATCCACTCATATCAGGCTTCCCCTCACCAACATACCAAAACTGTTTTTGACAAGGTCATTTGCCCCATTAAATCCAATGGTCCTTTTCAGTCCTCATCTAACCTGACCCAATCTCCGGTATTTGCTACAGTTCATTATTCCTTCCTGGAAATATCTTCTTCACTTGCCTTCCAGGGCACCTTACTGGCTGTTTTTTTCTCAACCTCTTTTACTAGCTCCTCCTCATCTTTCTAGTCTCTCAATGTTATAGAAGTCCAGGATTGGTCCTAGGAATGCTTCTCTTCTCTAGCTACACCTGGACTCCTCAAGCAGACACACAGCTTTATCTTATTTTTTTTTAAGATTTTATTTATTTGTTTATTTGAGAGAGAGAGCACAAACAGGAGGAATGGGAGAGGGAGAAGTAGGCTCTCCACCGAGCAGGGAGCCTGATGCAGGGCTCAATCCCAGCACCCTGGGATCATGACCTGAGCCAAAGGCAGATGCTTAACCAACTGAGCCACCCAGGCACCCAGACATACAGCTTTAAATACCCAGTGACATTAAAATTTTTAACATCCTGCCTGGACTTTCCCCTCAATTTGAGAGTTGAGTTTCCAGCTGCCCTTTCAACATCTCCATCTAGAAATCTAATAGGCATCTCAAATTTAAAAAGCCCAAATTAAAGTTCCCATTTTCTTCCCCAAACCTGCTTTTCCCCGAGAAATCTCCTTATCAGTAAATGGCAATTCCATTCTTCCAGTTTTCAGGTCAAAAGCTGTAGAATCATCTTTGACTCCATTTCTTTTTTCATACTCCTCATCTAACTCATTAGAAAATCATATGAGTTCTCCCTTCAAAATATATTCTTTTTTTTTTTTTAAGATTTTATTTACTTATTTGACAAAGAGAGAGAGAGAGAGCGCGCAAAAGCAGGGGGAGCAGCAGGCAGAGGGAGAGGAAGAACCGACTGAGCCACCCAGGGACCCACTCAAGATATATCCTTAATCCAACCACTCACTTCCATCACTAGGCGACCATCATTTCTCACCTGGATAATTCCAACAGCCCCCTTACTTCTCCGTGTTTCTGCCTTTGCCTCAATATAATCTATTCTCAAGAAGGCAATTACAGTGATCCTTTAAAACATTCCTCAGTGTCACTCATCACCTCAAAACCTTCAGTGACTTCTCTTTCAGCACAAAAGCCAAGGCCCTTAGAATATTCCTTTAAAATATGGACAGATGGGCCGCCTGGGTGGTTGAGCAGGTTGAGCAGGCCCTAATCAGGCTCCCTGCTCATCGGGAAGCCTGCTCCTCCCTCTCCCACTCCCCCTGCTTGTGTTCCCTCTCTCGCTGTCACTCTCTCAGTCAAATAAATAAATAAAATCTGAAAAAAGAAAAAAAAAAAGAAAATATGGACCCATTGCTAACTCTATGACCTCAACTCCCCCATCCCCACTCTATCTTTTAGCCACCCTAGCTCCACAAACACACCAGGAATATTCCAGCCTTGGGACAGTTGCTCTTGTGCCTTCTACCTGGAATACTTGTCTCCCAGAAAAACGTGCAAACCACTCCACCTCCTTCAGGTCTTTACTCAAATCTCACTTTCTAAAATCATCCTATTTAAACTGTAGCCTCTCTTAACCTCCCCTTACTTCAATCCTCTTCTGTCTAGTTTTTTCATAATTATCAGCTAACATGCCATATATTTAATCTTTTTTCCTTATTTATTGTCTGCCTCCTCAGCAACCTCCTAAAGGCTGGATCTTTATGGTTTTATACGCTGTTTAACCCTCAGTGCTCACAACAATGGCTGGCACACAGTAAGTGCTCAGTAAATATTTACTGAGTGAATCCACACTACATGGATAAACCATTTGGATTTATTTTAAAAATGAAGAATTCCTAAAAGATCATTTAGAAGAAATTCTTCTTCTGCCTTTGGCTTGGGTCATGATCCCAGGGTTCTGGGATTGAGCCCCGCATCGGGATCCCTGCACAGCAGGGAGTCTGCTTCTCCCTCTCCCACTCCCCCCTGTTTGTGTTCCCTCTCTCGCTGTCTCACTCTGTCAAATAAATAAATAAATAAAATCTTTACAAGAAATTCTTCTTCTAAGTTTATCAAGCAGAAGAAAAGTGACTAAAGGCATTTGTTTGGTAAAAGCAGGGGACATCCCCAGGATTTGTCAGTTATCTCTATTTCAAAGCCCCTTCCCAATATCTCCTAATCTCCTTCCCCTTCTCTCAGAGACTCAAGTTACTTTAGTACCGAAAAGGAGGAGGTGGTCAGGCAGATCCATACCACAACATGACATCCTTCTGCTTATACCACTGGTTTCAGATGGAACCCAAGTTAGGAATAACTTAACGAAGCTCAGGGGTCAGCAGCTCAGACTTTTCAACTTTGATTCCCTCGGGACAAAGCCACAGGTCACTTCACAACCCAAACACCTGAGTGGCTTCTATGGCAGAGCCTCAGCAAAGACTCCAGAGCCAAGGGGTTAAGGAAAATAAAGAAAAGGTGTGAGATTCAGAGAAAGAGTGGGAAATCGAAATGGGGAAGGAGACAGAGACAGGTTTGGGTACCTCCGGAAGTGAAAGAAGCGGCAGGCCACAGTGGAATCATCTTGCTCCTGTTCTTTAAACTTTCGATACCGCTCCAGGCGGCACTCCCGACACTTGTGCAGGTGAGGGGCTACGTTGATGCAGGACCCATCCTGCAGGAAGGGCTCTCCAGACTGCTTCAGCTTCTTCACCTTGCTCACATCTTTCAGCACTGATTGGCCAACTGTGGCAAGGGAAGGGGGAGAAACGCTGGTCATGATTGGTATTAATGAGACCCAATAACGATCCTCCCGGGGATGCACTCTTGTCCTGACCTGGCTCATTCTTCCTTGCCGTGGCTGGGCTTGTGCTTACCAGGTCCATCCTTGACAGTAAGGGAGGGAGCAAAGAGGCTTCAACTGGAAGCTAAGGACCACAGACAGAATTTGTGGGAAATGTCCCATTACGAGGAAACAACTCTGGCATGGGTGAGGAAAATCCAAGAAGGCATCCCTCTAGCCTCCAGGGATACAACTGTTCTACTAACAACTCTTGTGCCCCCATGAGATACCAATTCCTAATGACAAAGTTACTTTTCACCATTTGACTTTCTCTTAGATACTTGCCCTTACGTAATTCTGGACCATAACCTCATAGCACAGGGGTTAATGGCTTTTGGAAGAGGTGTTAAAACTTTATATATGTAACAGAGAGAAGCAAATTTGAGGGGTGATTCTTTTTGCTTAAGTAACTCTAGGAAAGGCTGCTATGTGAGAATAGAGGCCAGTACTCAGTAACTCCTCTAAAATAAATTAAAGAGGATGGGCCAAAGAGAAGTAGAAAGAGATGAGAAAAACACCAGGAAAGAGCTCCTAAGCAAAAGGAGTACCAAGGGTCCTCTTCTGTGGGATTACCATTACACAGGTAGATATCCCTCTTTAGTAACAGTGCTGGGTTAGATGCAGTCCTGCCCTGAACCAAAAGGTCTGATGAGGGGCCTCTACTGGGCCCTCTGGCTATGTTATTCTACGTGATTAAACAACTTCCCATCAAAGAAAGGGCTTCTGCTGCCCAGGAGCACAACAGGTGGGCATTCAAGGCCAGTGCCAGAGCCAAGCCAATGGATAACCCCAGCAAGATCACCTTTCAGGGGGGCGGTCCGCGGCCGGCCCTTTGGGGCCTGCTTCCCTTTGCCTTTGCCCAGCAATAGCTCAGCACTTCGCTCCCCATTGGGGCCCAACTTCCCCATTAGGTGCTCTGGAATCCCCTTCAGGCCAGTCTTGGCCTGCAGCTGCTCCTCAGAATCGCTCAAATCTGACAGGTCACTGTTGGTACTGGAGTCCGAGTCCTGTCTGCAAGCCAAGCTTCGCTCATCCAGTGAGAACCTTTTCACAGCTTCAAAAGGAGCTTTGTTCTCCTGTGAAAAATCTGCTGGGGAGGACAGAAAGCTGCCTGAGTGCCTGCCAAAGACGTTACTAAAGGTTTTGAGGAGGGGATTGTCCTGCTGCCCAGGCCCCACAGTTGGCCTCTCTTCTGTGGGGCTGGAGGAGAGAGTAGGCATCTCAATGGGCTGGGTGAGGCTGCTGGTGGGTGAGCTGGAGCGGCCGTTCCCCATGGCAGAGAGGCTCGGACCTCCGGTGGTAAGAGCTGAGCCCAGCACACCGGACACCAGTTTAGAGGAGTCAGTTGTGATGAAGAGGGTTTTCTTCTTTGCTAAAGATCCCGAATCTGCAGAGGAGTGAGCCTCGGGCCAGCTGGCTGCGGCTTTAGAGGTGACTGTGGTAGCAGAGGAAGAGCTACCTGATGCCTGAGATGCAAAGCTGCTGAAAGGGCTATGTTCAACTTTCTCCACAAATGCAAGGAAAGGGTTAGAGGGCTCTTCTCGGGACAGTTTAGGGGGCTGTAAAAATAGATTTTCATGACTCTCTGGGGTGCGGGCATTTAAGAGGCTCCGTGGGAAGGCTGGCGTGAGGGTGGGCATGGACTCTGCAGGCACCTTCCGATCCACAGAGCTGCCAGCCTTAGAGCCTGATTTTGTGTCTGCTCCAAGAGTGGATCTGCCTTTACACAGGCTCTCAAGGCTTTGTTTGAATGAGTCTCGACTAGAGGAATCATCAGCCAAACTCTCTGAAACGGTAGTGAAGTAGTTACTGGTGGGTAAAGTTTGGGACATGCATTGAAAAAACAAGTTTTTGGAGAGATCGGAATCTTTCTGAGACTCTGGCGCAGAGCTACAGCCAAAAGAGAAGCCCAAAGGTTTGTTCTCTGTGGCTAGAACCCCATTGGACTGGCTCCTTCCACTTCCAAAAGTCAAAGGTTGTGATGAACTTGGGAGAGATGCTCCAAATCCAGAAGAGGCCAGAACGGTATTTCTTGTATTCTGAAAAGAAGACAGCCTCAGTTAGTGATGCTGCTTTCTCTTGACAAACTTATTATCTCTTTTCTGGACTTAAGCCAATGCTTCTTTGGGGTCGAATCAACTTTTCTCTCCTACAATTCCATGAAAACTGTTCTTAAAACTACATCTCACCACCATTAAGGAAGAAACCTGCCACGGACCACACAGAGGGCATCTTTAACACGGAGAGCTAGAGGTAGCAGGATGTCATTCATCCTGCCACTCCCTTGGTTGTTAGCCAACTGGCTGTCACAGCACTAGGAGGTTGTGTAGGCTTCTCAGTTTCTATCTGGAAATGAAGACTCTACCAGAAGTTGGAGAAAAGGGTTCCTGAACAGACAGGAGCTTTTACTGTGAAATGAATTTAGTGGTCCTGTAATATTAATCCACTTCAATCACCTCAGCTATTGTCAAAGTTTTGACTTATTTAAAAGTTTTGATTTATTTAAACTACCTGCCCATCTTACAAAAGTGACTTCAGTCCCATGACAAGCCCACTGTACATTAAGGAAAATATTCTCTTTATTAGTCTGACACTCCCCAAGATGGATTGGTTTAGAATTTGGCATTTATTTATGAGTCCAAATCAACTTAAAAATTGAGTATCAGTTTCAGTTAAAGTTAGACCTAAAGACGTTAAATTATAGAGAGCACACTCATGGGGAGCCTGGGTGGCTCAGTCGGTTAGCCATCCTACTCTTGATCTTGGCTCAGGTGTTGATCTCAGGGTCGTGAGTTCAAGCCCTGCAATGATGGGCTCCATGCCGGGCATGGAGCCCACATTAAAAATCAACAAAAAAAAAAAAAAAAGGAAGAAAGAAAGCACACTCATCACTGAACCCTTTTGTTATCATTAGGATTTAACAAGCCTCCAAACAGGAAAAGTGTAGATACTCATACACCCACCAAACCTAAGTATTCAGCCTAACAAACTGGAGAATGAAAAAACACTTTCCTTTTTTTCACCTTGAAAATGTTAACTTCTGCATGTGAATAAAAGGTGTGTGTGTAAAGAAGGGCAAAATCCCTTTCATATACACATCCATATATATATACACGCAAAGACAAACTTCCATAGGCAAGTCTGAACACTTAAAACCAACTTTCAGGTAGTAGAGGATGCTATCTCTAAACATTCATTTTAAAACATTGGTAACAAAAATTATTCCAGGACTGCTTAACGGGTATCAGGCTCGCTTCTGGAGTGATGAAAATTTTTGGAACTAGAAAGTGCTATCGGTTGTACAACACTGTGGATGTACTAAATACCACAGTATTATAACGCTTTAAATAGTTAAAATGGTAAACTTAATGGTTACTTTTCCACAATTAAAAAAATTATTCCAGATAAAGGAAATGAATATTGTCCCAAAAAAGGGGGGGGTGTTTACTTAAGGTATTCTTTAAATATGCAAGAGAAGCCTACATTAGGACTTTCTTTGAGGGTGGCACAGAGGCATGAGATCCAGGCAAGCAGGGGCTTGCCTCCAGTTGACATCTGCTACAGAGGCTGCTTCATGGCATTTTAGAGTTAAAAACCTGAAGTTTGTTTGTTGATTTAAAGGTGAACTTGAGACCCAACGTGCGGCTCAGAGATCAAGACTCGCTCTACTGACCAAGCCAGACAGGCACCCCATTATTCTTCTTTTCCTTCCCAGTAACCAACAACTACTGCCTTAAATGCCCTCCCAACAAAAAAGAAGAGAATAGAAAGACACAGCCCTAAGTTCTGGCTGTTGTTTCTTTCTTTCTTTTTTTTAGACTTTATTTATTTACCTCATAGAAAGAAAGTGAGAAAGAGAGAGCAGTACAAATGGGGGGAGGGGTAGAAGGAGAGGGAGAAGCAGACTCCCAGGTAAGCAGGGAGCCAGATGCAGGCCCTGATTCCAGGACCCCAGAATCATGACCTGAGCCAAAGGCAGATGCTTAACCAACCGAGGGACCCAGGCGCCCCTGGCTGTTGTTTCATTATCAGAATTTGGCCAGGAGCCTTGACACCTGCATGACTCCAGCAATCCAGCATGGGTAGCTCAGGTTTCACTACTAAAGTTACTCTTTGAAAATAAATATACACATGAATGAAAAATAATTTGGATGGCCTTTCACTTTCCTTCAAATGATTAAATTTTAAATCCTTTTCTTATAAGAAAGTGATGACAAACTGATTTCAACTTAGTTTTTTAGGGCAAGAAGTTTCCTGGGGGCTGTGTCCCTATTTTAGATTTGACATCATAATGGAAACATCCATTTCTGTATTTTTAAATCAGATCCCAGGACAATACTTAGGCTGAAACATTACCAAAATCACTGATACAGTCACAGAAACTTCTCCAACCTGTTTGGAAAATGCCCTTTAACTCTACATTTCCTCTAGTCAGCTTTGCTGCCCCAAGAATAACAGCATCATTCAGTGTGTCTCCTCCTGCAGCATATAAAACGTGGTCTACTTTGTAAACCCCCTTTAAATCTATACCGCCTTTGACATGAACTGAATTTTAATTAATTTGAGCAATATGATGACTTACACACAGTGGAAATCCACATAAGATCCTCACCTAGTTATCTTGGGTATGTTAGTCAACTAACATAGGACAAACCATGAACAGTGTGAAATTTCCATTTATAGGCCTTCTTCTGTTCTGCCTAGACCTAAGGATTCACAAACTGCATCTCTCAAGAGGGGAAGGACTCAGATGAAATGTATATGCCATTTTTTAAAAAGATTATTTATTTATTTATTTGACACAGAGAGAGAGATCACAAGTAGACAGAGAGGGAGGCAGAGAAAAAGGGGGAAGCAGGCTCCCCACTGAGCAGAGAGCCCGATTCTGGGCTTGATCCCAGGACCCTGAGATCATGACCTGAGCTGAAGGCAGAGGCTTTAACTCACTGAGCCACCCAGGAGCCCTGTATATGCCATGTTTTACCCGGCACTGTTACACCTAAAATGATTCCATCTTAAGATGTGAGCTCCTTCAAACAGGGATTTCAATTCATTATTTATAATATACAGTACTTAGCACACAGTAGTTTCCTATACGTAATTTAAAAAATCATTTAGTATTTTGTCTTTGTATTTCCTATTCCAACTTGAGGAAACAGCCAGTCTGAAAAAAAAAAAAAAAAAAAGAACAAAACACGACTAGCATCATGTAAGAAATGATTTTGATAGTGTTTCAAATTTGACTGGGTAGCCAACTTGATGTTAACTTGTATTTAACAGAAGTTCCATTTCAGGAAGGAACATGTGTACCGGATAAAGAACATAGTAAATTGGATACTACTGTGATTAATTCCATCAAATTTTCCAGGTAAGATTTAAAAAGAATAGGTTAGAAAGAAAGAGAAACTTTTATAGCCATATCAAACCATGGAAAGAAGCCTAGCCTCAAAGGAAAATATCACAGAAAATGATGAACTAAAAACAAGGGATGGTAATAGTCGCTTTCACATAGCCTTAATTATAGTGTTCACTGTTACCAACACTGTAATTCATTAACTTTGCCTCTCATAGGCCTGATAGAGGCTCAACCACTATGTGAACTAAATAGATAACTGAATTCAAAAGATTCCCCACCAGATCTATTTGAGCATCTCATTAAATTGGGTTTTATAATCAGTTTTTGATTAGTGCAATTGTTCAGGTGACTTTTAAAAGCTAATAAAGTTATTAAAATATACACATTTGCCCAACGAGCAGTAAAGGACTATTCAGAGTACGATGTAAGCACATCTCAGAAATACTCCTTCCCTGTGGCATTTTAGATGCTGTTTAATGTGTTAACATTAAAGTAGGGTAAGAAAATGAACCCAAATCTTGCAAATCTGCCCTTGAAACAACTCACCTCTCCTGGGGCCTGTAACCGGCTGCCTTTCTGTTTGTCCGGCCCAGTCCCTGCTGCAAGGCCAGTGTCTGAGATCCTCACCGTGGTTGGGGTGGAGCTGGCGGTAGTGACCACAGCTGCTGAAGCCACCATGCCCTGGCCAACTTGTTCCAGTGTTTTTCCTGCCTCTTTGTTTTCGGCTCCACCCACCTCTGGGGCCAAAGGTGTTTGACCTGTGGCTGGAGAATATGGAGTGAAAGGTACAGGTGTGTCCCCACCTACAGGCTCATCCTGTACCACCAGAGTCCTGCCGTTTTCTTTGGTGTAAGTGGCAAAGCGAATGTTGCGGTTAATCTGGGGGACAAATGTAGTCGGTGGCTGCTTGGCTCTCTGATCCAGCCCTGGCTCTCCACTGGCATTCCCTCCTTTCCAGGGCCCTCGGCTCGCCTCACCTCCATCGCTCCCATTACTGTCTACTTCACCCCTGTCTCCTTTTAATTTCTTTGATGCAGGGTCACACCCAGAGTCCGAAGCACTTTTTCTCCTCCGGCCATCTTTCCCCTCTATGCTCTCTCTCTTCTTCTTTCCTTTGGAAGATTTTACTGCTTTTAACGTACCCCCCTACAAAACAAAATTCAAAAGAGATTTATTATAAGGAACCTTCCATCCTGTGAAAACCATAAACCATTAGCTCTTTCCCATCTCTAGAAGCAGACAATCAAAGCAGGCAGATTGCTCCATTCCAACGCCAGCTCTAAGATATCCCCTTAGTCAGAAAGCTCCAATCTTCCTATGACTCAATTTACACATGTATTCAAGGTAATGGTTAGGAGAGATTAACTCACTTGGCAAACTTTCCCTTAAATAAAAGTCTTCCTCAAATGGACTTTTCGAGGGTTTGAAAAATTTGTGGAATTTCGTTTACAAAAGAAGACTGCTAGTGCTAGCATGGGAGCTCATTTGCCCCTTGATGAAAAAAAAAATCTGGTTTATTTCATATTTTTCTCCTTGTTTGACTGAAACTGGCATTTCAAGTATTGAAATAGAAAATCTCCTCTATCCAGAAGTCACTAAAAGACTGGTGACAACTTAACAATAGGAAGACCAACATTTGTGAGTCTGTGACCAAAGGAAAAGTGAGTCCAACACAGGCAGGTTTGGATTCTCTTGTGGGCACTATAAATATACAATCTCCAGAACTTATTTCAAAGTATTTGACAAAGGAAAGCAAAAAAGGCAGGCTACCATAGACCAAAGAGCCAAATCCCTTAGCTCTTCCAATAATTTCAGCCTATCTTATGAAATCTGACTTGTGCCTTAATTGAGAGGCCAAGCAACCCTAAAAGATAGAAGATTAGAAGACACAATTCCTATCTTTAAATAAACTCCTCCCCTGACAGGAACAAGGGGAAGGGGGCTTGAAACTCAGCTACCATTCTCTCGAGCAATGTGCTGCAAAAACTTTTATCTAGAACCTTATTAGAATGGTATCCTACTATGAAGCAATGCTTTTTTTTTTTTTTTTTTAAGCTTCATTCAGGTAACTTTCAGATAGTTTTACTCAGATAACATGTGTTGGAGTGGCAATAAGCTAGTGAGACACACAGTTATTTAGCCATTAACGTTTACCAACGTCATTAAACTAACCTTAGTGCCTTTGAGTATTTATAGGTACTTTGTACAGATCTGTATTTTTGTTGTACCCATTATTATAGCTTTGACAGCTGCAACTTTTTCAAATTTTATATTTCTTGCCAGTTCTAGTTTCTCTATTCTCTCTTTCTGCTGCCTTCATTTCCATCTTTTCTCCCTTAAATTCCTTCTGTAGTTCTTAACCAAGCTCAAGATTTACTTTGTTTCCCCCGTATTTTTGGCTATCTGCTGCTGAAAACCACAGATCTCACCTCTTATGCATCCAGCCAAGTTACTAATCTCGGCTCATTGCAACCTCCCTGAGCAATAACTTATATGTATGTCCTACTTGCGGTGAGCTACTCACATCTGAGTAGACAGCATAAGACATGGAGACCAGTACTCTCCAGTTATATCTGACCAGTGGAATAGTGCGTGGCATATAAGAGGTACTTAATGAATGAACGAAGTAAGGACGGGAATAAAAATGGGCCCAACACACCATCAAAGTAAAAGATATTTTCAGTCACGTAAACAGTCAAGAGACTTATCCTACTTGTGGCAATATAATATATAGTAAAAAGCTATTAAATTTAACTCTGATTCTTCTTTTCCTAACTTGATTTTGTTTTATCAAGTCAAGAATGACTGGATAAAGACGAGAACCATATACTCAGGAGGAGTGGCCAAGACAGCAATAGTACAGAGCTGCTAAGAGGCTATGAGGAACATGTGGCTAGAAGACTGTCTTGTCAATGTCTTAGTGAAAGAAATTCACATGGCATTCCTTGATTGATTTAGGCACTGGTTTATTATGTATCTTTTTTGGGTTATGATAATTCTGAATGAACCAAGAGTTGGCCTGAATCACAGTAATTATGGAGTAATCCACTGTGTGCTGAGCACTGAACTAACTAGGCACCTGTTTGATTTATTTCTTCTTGGGATACAAAATTTCAGACTTCTTGGAGCTCACTACCACTTAATGGAAAGAAAAAGGATGCAGCTTCTTCATTTCTTATTACTAGGCAGGTTATAAATATTACTACCGCTTATTACAGCTTTAACTGTCTACTGCATCTTTCAAATATACCAACTATACCTGTCCTGAACGAATAGTTAGGCCATAGATTCCTAAAATGGTTAGGCAACACAGCCATGATTAAAAGGGTTTGCTCCAACTATACTTCTTCTTGAGACTATAGTCCCTTAACTAGATAAGACTTGGAGAGAGCAAGAAATGTACAGTGGCCAGAGTGGAAGCCCAAAGCACATCCATGGGTAACACACGCATGAGGAATCTGCATAACAACATAAAGATCACGAGTCTGATCAGAGACTCAGTCGACTACTGTACCTCGCTCTGAGTAGTTGAATTGTCCATCAGCATCACATGGATCAGTCTGGGATCTACGGACTTTATCTCACCGCTCTAGAGTAGGAGAAGGATAGCAGAAAATATGAAAAAGGGGAAAAAAAAGATTTAAGCCTTGTCCAAAGACATAATTATGTATTCTTCTAATCCATGTAATTATCTCTTTGTTTCTACTCCCCTAATAGGATGAAAGCTCCACAAAAGCAGGGTTCTCTACTATCTCATTCACTGCCAGAATAACAACTCCCAAAACAAGGCCAGGAATACTGTGAGCACTCAAATATTTGTTAAATTAAAGAATGAAAGTATTGAGTTCAAGGCCCAAGTGTCTCTTTCAGGGACATTAGTTGCAAATTCTGCATCTCTAAAATCTTCCTATTCTACACATATCAGAAAGTAAAAATCTACAGAACCAAAAATCATTAAAAGAACCATTCTATCAATAAACAATAAGAACACTGGTGAGCAGCTGATTTGACACCCTGTCAGATTTAATGTGTATATCCTTTGATCTAGCAATTATATACCTAGAAATTTATTCCAGTAAGTAATGCGAAGTAGTGTATAATAATATATGTTCAAGGATATTCACTGCATTATTTGTATTATTGAAAATACTGGCAAATGATTTAAATGTCCATCAATTTTAGATTAAATTAGTTATAATATACCCACTCAGTGGTACAGCATGCATCTATTTTAAAAGGATGAGGCAAATTTCTATGTATATTCACACAGAAAGATGTTGATAATCCATAGCTAAGTAAAAAAGGTAAATTACAGAACTGTATTGTAAAATCTCATTTATTAATAAAGTATGGCTCATATACTTATCACATAAATTTGTAACATGCAAATATTATGACACACAAATGCAAGATATTTCAAAGAATACGGAATACATACCAAATTATTAATGGTGGTTACCAATGAGGGGAGTGATATTTGCCTAGGGGAAGGGGTTTTCCAATATCTACTTTATATGTATTTCTGACATTTTATTTATTTATTTTTAAAATATTTTATTTATTTATTTGACAGAGAGAGACACAGCGAAAGAGGGAACACAAGCAGGGGGAGTGGGAGAGGGAGAAGCACGCTTCCCGCCAACCAGGGAGCCCTGTGCGGGGCTTAATTCCAGGACCCTGGGATCATGACCTGAGGCAAAGGCAGACACTTAACAAATGAGCCATCCAGGTGCCCCTATTTCTGACATTTTAAAATGAAGATTAATTAGTAATATTTTTGAAAAAAAAATTAGTAATATTTTTGAAAACTCAATAAGGAATTAAGTAAAATCATTTACGCCTACATTACATGTGACTGCTAAGGGCAAATCTGAAACCAATTGAAAGATAGCATAAATATATTTCTGTTTGCCTCAAAACACTCATCTGTTGTTTCTCCTAGACAATTCTCCAGGTAGCTCTAGATGCTGTGCTTTATTTTTATTTACTTCATTAGAAATGATTCATTTTTTTTAGCATCTAAAAGGGAGTGGTGTAAGTATTACAGAAGCAAATGCTCACTGACTGGATTTTAAACTACTAACCTTTACGGATATGATAAAATAAGGACAATACCACTTCACATTTTTACGCTAATGTTTTACAGATTTCAAAGCACTTTCCAATATATTATCTCAGTTCCCAAAACAGTGCTGAGGTGGGGCTGGGGGAGTACGTAATTATCTCTCAATTTACAGATGAGAACAATGAGGTTAAGAAAGTTGAACAGCTTTTCTCAAGGTCACACAGTCATTAAGTGAAAGAGCCAGAGATAGAATCCAAGTCTTCTAATACAAAGTCAAATGCTCCCTTCCTCTACACCATCCTCCGTAAGGGGATGGATGAATCTTAGAGGAAATAAACCAAAACCTCACCTCTGTTACAGAGACCTCCATAAGACGGGTGATGGAGTCTTGATGGCTTACAACACCATAGAGCCAACTTTCTTCCCCCTCTGGCTGGTATACTTTGACCCTGTGACCTTGGACACTGTAGGGACCTAAAGGAGAGATCAGTCAGTACTGAATATGTTTGGCTAAGCTATAGTTCATGATTGTTTCTAAAAGCATAAGGAAAACTACATGGTGTAAATATTTAGCATTTTTAGTTCTCACGTATGGAGTTGAATAAATGAGCAATTTCAGATTTACCATACTCAGCAATTTAAAAACAAAACACAGTTTTTCCCAGTGATCTTTGTAAATTCTGTTTTTTGGAGATTTCTTAGCATCTCCCAGATCTGATTTCACCTTATCTCAATCTTCCAATTGCAGAAGTAAGATAGGGAAGAGAAAGGAAACTTACAAAAACTACAGGTAGTAAGAAAATCTATCAGACATATCTGATCTGACATATACATACAAAAAATGGAAGGCCAGTAAGTTGAGTATATTAGTATGTTAAGTGACCATAGGAATAGATAATCATTTACACTCTGCTGACTTTCAGTAACAGTAGGTGGAGAGTTCAATTTATGAAGTTTCCAGACTCTGCACTAATAATAGTCTGAACAAATATAGCACTTGTCTTCCTAGGAACACAAAGTTTTAAAAGCTATTACTTTATCAGCAGATAACGTTACCCTGCAATTTCAGCTGGCCCTCCAAGAAGAACAGTTTCTTTCTTCTCCATATCTCATATATTTGAGACTATATAGCTAAATTATTACTGATTTTAAATTATTATTATCTCTCAGGACAATAATTAAGTTTCCTCAGTTTTTCTATATATACTCCCATATATCTCAACCTCTCATTCTGTCTGCTCAATTTTCTTCTCTCTGCTGTCAATTTTTTCTTCATATTCTTTCTGCCTCCATATTTTTCCTTGATTATTAAACATCACTATTAAACATCAGGATGATACTCTCCTTCCCCCACTAAACCAGTTTTCCTACCTTTACCCATCCAGATACAGTTTGACAAAAGAGAACCAAAGACCCTATTTCACTGAAAATCATGATTTTCAAGAGGCTCAGAAAGGAAGAGGAGTAGATGTGCAACATGAAGAAAAGGATAAATGGTCTATTCTTTATGTGGAATCTTGGGCAAAATCTGTATCTGAACTGGAAAAAGCTACTAATTCTTTTCTTTTCATTCTTAAAAAAGTAACATGTTGTTAAGGTGAATGAGTCTGTGGACACCTTTTACGAACATATCTTGCACTCGAAGTTGTTATTTGTGTTAATAGTCTTTACTCCTTGAGAACCTCACAGACAATGAGCTCAATAAGAGCAGACATTTTCTACTTCTACTACCTTAACACTGTGTCTAGTACAAGGTTTGTCCTTTTTTTCTTCCCCAAGCTGAGCCCAGTGCAGGACCTGAACTCATGACCTAAGTAAGATCAAGACCTGAGCTGAGATCAAGAGTCAGATGCTTAACTGACTGAGCCACCCAGGCACCCCCAAAGTTTGTCCTTAATAAATATTTTAAAAATGGGGGAAAAAAAACAACAGAACAAAACTCACAACAAAATTAGATATTATGAAATCTTAACTTAAAGAGCAAACAGTGGTCTGAGTGAGATCCTATTCTTCCAACTGTTCTAGAAATCTAGCTAACTGGATACTCTTGACTCCCCCCACAAAAAGCAGCACAAATGTTTAGAATTGCATGGTGTCTTCCCCATTCTATCACTTTCAACACTGATCACATACCTGATTCAGGATTCAGGGACAGAAGACTACCTGTTCTTACCTCGGCTGAATATCTCTTGTAGCTTCTGGTCACTGATCAAAGCATTAACTGTATCTCTCAGTGCAGCATGTTCCA
Source organism: Potos flavus (assembly GCA_028534135.1). Classification (NCBI taxonomy): domain Eukaryota; kingdom Metazoa; phylum Chordata; class Mammalia; order Carnivora; family Procyonidae; genus Potos; species Potos flavus. Next base: position 27,352,973 of record CM052895.1, read on the forward strand.
AAAGAATCTGGTTTTGGCTATCTGTTCCCATCTGGTAAAGATAAAAGAAGAAGACAACCAAATATTAAAATGAATAGCAATAGTATCTAGCCAGATTAGAAAAATCATACCTTGAGGAGCTCTATGCCAGCATGGCCAAAGAATGTTCTATAAAACCCTAGTCTCGGGGCGCCTGGGTGGCTCAGAGGGTTAAAGCCTCGGTCTTCGGCTCAGGTCATGATCTCAGGGTCCCAGGATTGAGCCCCGCGTCGGGCTCTCTGCTCAGTGGGGAGCCTGCTTCCCCCTCTCCCTCTGCCTGCCTCTCTGCCTATTTGTGATCTCTCTCTCTCTGTCAAATAAATAAATAAAATATTTTAAAAAATAAAAAATAAAAACCCTAGTCTCATGAGATGTTCTGCAAAAAATAATGAAGCTAGGATCAGTTAGATTTAGGAAATATTATATACTCTATCTTTCTATACACAATAGTATATTAAAGGCTCTGAGAAGACATGGAAGAAAAAACTTTGTTTTAGTCAGTGCTTATCATACATATCTGACCACAAAATATCTTATTCCATGTAAATTTTTTGGCATATTTGGTATTTATCCAACATTTACTGAGTGCCTACTCATAGAAGCACTAGTACTACAAAGATGAATAAATCAAGGGTGGTGAGAGGGAGTGAGGCTTAAAGAGGGAGGAATACATATCAACAAAGAAATCATTAATATTTCACGCAACACAGTTAAGGAAATTCTGTTCTTGGCTGCTTCAGTAAGACAGCAAAACTCTTACAAGTCTCCTAATTTTTAACCTTCAGACAGTAAATCTTACAAGAAATAAATTACCATCAAATTCCGAAACTCTAACTTGGACGCTAATTTGTTTAAACTACTAACTTATCCCCTTTCTTTGTAAGTAGAGATAAATTTAAGCTCTTTAATATTTCATGCTGCTTGGAATCAGCCCAAACTCCCAGCTTCTCTGCCAATGACCTAAGTATATTAGCACCCTTAAGTTATACAAGCAGCCACCTCTAGGAAGCTACCTTCCGAGAAGACCCTCAGGATTGTGTTAAGTCTTAAGTCTTAAGTGGTTTCAAGGTAGGGTGGGGTATGGAGGAGAGGAAACAAGCCTCAGCTAGTGAATGAACTTTCAAAGTAGCACAAAAACTTTAAAAGGTACAGGGAGGGGCGCCTGGGTGGCTCAGTTGGTTAAGCGGCCGCCTGCCTCTCTGCCTACTTGTGATCTCTGTGTCTCTCTGTCAAATAAATAAATAAAATCTTTAAAAAAATAAAATAAAAAAAATAAAAGGTACAGGAAGGGACGCCTGGGTGGCTCAGTCTGGATCAGGTCATGATCTCAAGGTCTTGGGACTGAGTGCCACATTGGGTTCCCTGCTCAGTGTGGAGTCTGCTGCTCCCTCTGCCTGCGGCTCCCCCTGCTTGTGCTCTCTTTCTCTCTCCGGCAAATAAATAAATAAAATCTTAAAAAAAAAAAGGCACAGGGAATTATTGGGAGGAAGTGCTTCTTTCAATGCTAAAATAAAAGGGGCAACATATTTATAATCAACAAAAAAAATGGCAAGGAGAAAAATAAGTTTAAGACTAGAGCAAGTGTTAAGTACCTGAAACAGATGTAATCCATTAGCATCTGACAAGAAACGCAGCTCTCGATCCAGAAGGTATTCAACTGGAACCACAGAACCCAAACCAAGTTTATCTACTAGGGGAGTGAAAGTCTGTGAAAGAGAAAGGACAAGAAATTGATTAGAACTTGGATAAGAAAATAGACAACTCAACCACATCTCTAACTTCAGAGAAAATACCCATTATTAATATATTTCACCTCAGTAAATACAGATAAGCTAAAGCATCAATCCTTAAAAACATTCCCAACCCAGCATCTACCCCACAAATAATTATAGGAAGCAAACTAGAGCAGAAAGTCTGCTCAATACTCTTATTCACAGCTAAAAAGGACACAAGGAATGAGAAATTCCTCAATCCCTCTAGGGATCTGACCAATCTTGTCAGGCTTCAAGAGGGCTAAATTACAGTAAATTCCCAGAATAAAGACTTACAACATTATTCTCTAGAACTCCTGAAATCTTATTGAGATTTGTAAAATAATCACTGGTATAAATGTTCATGGGTAAATTCATATTGCTGTTTCATAAACAGCCTACAAAAGTCACCCAGGGGCCCATGTCCATTTGAGCTTCTTCTAAAAGTTCAATTGGAAATGGCCTTAAATACAAACAAAAAGACAGTTCAGTAAATGTTGTGTATAATCAATACGTAAAATATATTTCTTTTGAATATTATTTACTCTGGTTAGCCATAGGAGAATTAGATTTTTCTAAAAAGTAAACATTTATGCCTTTACTTCGCTAATAGGATATGAACAAATGGATACTCTCAGAATTAAACTTACAGCACTATTTTGTCAGACTTCATAAAACAAAACTTATTAAAAAAAAAACTAAGCACAGGGGCGCCTGGGTGGCTCAGTGGGTTAAAGCCTCTGCCTTCAGCTCAGGTCATGAGCTCAGGGTCCTGGGATCGAGCCCCGCATCGGGCTCTCTGCTCAGCGGGGAGCCTGCTTCCCCCTCTCTCTCTGCCTGCCTCTCTGCCTACTTGTGATCTCTCTCTCTCTCTCTGTGAAATAAATAAATAAAATCTTAAAAAAAAAAAAACAAAAAAACTAAGCACAAACAACAAAAGCAAAAATAAACAAGCAAGACTGTAACAAACTAAATAACAATTTACACACAGCATAAGAAATGACCAACAAAATGAAAAGGCAATAAAAGGAATGGGAGAAATCATATATTAGGTAAAGCGTTAATAGCCAAAATATATAAGGAATTCATACAATTCAAAGGAAAAAACAAATAATCTAATTTTAAAAATGGGGAAAGCACCCAAATAGACATTTTTCAAAAAAAAATATACAAATGGTCAAAAGGTACATAAAAAGGGGCTGAACAGGGGGTCCTGGGTGGCTCAGTCAGTTAAATGTCTGACTCTTGATTTCCACTCAAGTCATATTCTCAAGGTCCTGAGATCAAGCACTGCACTGAGCATGGAGCATGCTTGAGATTCTCTTTCTCCTTCTCCCTCTATCCCCCTCCCCACTTCCATGAGCACTCTCTCTCTAAAAAAGTGGGGAGGAGGACTAACTATCAATAATCATTAGGGAAATACAAATAAATACCACCAGGGGACATCACTTCACACCTGTTAGAAAGGCTATCATCAAAGACAAAAAATAACAAAGGATGGCAAGGAGGCAGAGAGAAGGGAACCCCTGTGCACAGTCAAGGGGAATGTAAATTGGTGCAGTCACTATGGAAAACAGCTCGGAAGATCCTCCAAAAATTAAAAACAGAACTACCATATGATGCTGCAGTCCCACTTCTGGGTATATATTTGAAAAAATGAAATCATGATCTCAAAAGATTACCTGCACCCCCACATTCACTGCATCATTATTCGCAACAGCCAGGACATGGAAAGCATCCAGGGACAGATGAACAGATAAGGAAAATGATGGGGTGAGTGCACACATAGGAATACTATTCAGCCATAAAAAAGGAGGAAAGCCCACCACTAACAACAAAAGGGATGAAATTTGAAGGTATTATACTAAGTGAAGTAAATCAGAGAACAACAAATAAGATATGATCTCATTTACGTGTGGAAGCTTCCAAAAAAAAAAAAAAAAGAATTCAGAGATACAGTGGAGACAGGTGATTCCCATGGGTTGGAGGGAATGTGAAATGGGTAAAGGTGGTGAAAGGGTACAAACTTCAGTTATAAGTTCTGAGGGGCCTAATGTAAAGCATAGTAACTAAAGTTAACAATAATATATACCTGAAAGTTGTTAAGAAAGTAAATCTTAAAAGTTTTGACCACACAGGGGCGCCTGGGTGGCTCAGTGGGTTAAAGCCTCTGCCTTCGGCTCAGGTCATGATCTCAGGGTCCTGGGATCGAGCCCCGCATCGGGCTCTCTGCTCAGCGGGGAGCCTGCTTCCCCCTCTCTCTCTGCCTACTTGTGATCTCTCTCTCTCTCTCTCTCTCTGTCAAATAAATAAATAAAATCTTAAAAAAAAAAAAAAAGTTTTGACCACACATACACCAAATATTAACCATGTGAACCAGTGGATATATTAATTGAGCTTACTGTGTGGCAATCGTTTCACAATGTATATGTACATCAAATTGTCATGCTGTTCACAAACTTGTACAATATTGAATGTCAATTTTATCTAGCTGGGGGAAAATAATGAGTTCTCATGGAAAGAAAAGACTTTAAGGATTACATTGTTTCGGGGTGCCTGGGTGGCTCAGCAGGTTAAGCCTCTGCCTTCGGCTCAGGTCATGACCTCAGGACCCTGGGATGGAGCCCCAAGCATCACATCGGGCTCTCTGCTTGGCAGGGAGCCTGCTTCCCCTCTCTCTCTCTGCCTGCCTCTCTGCCTACTTGTGATCTCTCTCTCTCTCTCTCTCAAATAAATAAATAAATAAATCTTGAAAAAAAAAAAAAACCTTCATAAAAAAAAGGATTACATTGTTTCATAACCTTACTATGAGAAGACACTAAAGGTGAAAAGATTCTTTAGGGACAAAAGTATCAAATATTATCTAATGTAAAAAGTTTCAGTACTGGCACAAAATTAGACACAAAGATCAACTGAACAGAATAAAGAGCCCATAAATAAACCCATGCTTATAGCTCATATGATCAATTAACCTATGACAAAGGACACAAGAATATACAATGAGGAAAACATAGTCTCTTCAACAAATACTGTTGGGAAAACTGCACAGCTACATGCAAAAGAATAAAACTGGACCACTCTCTTACACCACTACAAAAATAAACTCAAAGTGGATTAAACACCTAACTGTTAAGACCTGAAACCATAAAAGAAAACATAGGCAGTAATTTCCTTGACACTGGCCATAGAAACATTTTTCTCGATGTTTCGCTTTCCTCAGGAAAGCGAAAACAAAAGCAAAAAGAAACTATCAGGACTACACCAAAATAAAAAGCCTTTGCAAAGGAAACCATCAACAAAATGACATGGCAACCTACTCTATGGGAGAAGATATTTGCACAATGATATATCCTATAAGGGGTTAATATCCAAAATACATAACACTATAAAAATGCTCAAATAATCCAATTAAAAATGGGCAGAGGACCTGAACAGGCATTTTTCCAAAGAAGACACAGATGACCAACAGACACATGAGAAGATGTTCAACATCACTCCTCATCAGGGAAATGCAGATCAAACCACAATGAGATACTGCCTCAGACCTGTCAGAATGGATAGTATCAAAAAGACCAGAAATAGCAAGTGTTGGTGAGGATGTGGAAAAATAAGGAACCCTCGTGCCCTGTTGGTGGGAATGTAAATTGGTGCTGCTATTGTGGCAAACAGCATGGAAGGTCCTCAAAAAAATAAAAATATAGTTATCAGATTATCCATTAATTCCACTACTATGTATTTAACCAAAGAACACATAAACACTAATTTGAAAAGATACAGGCAACTCCTATGGTTCTTGCAGCATCATTTACAATAGGCAAAATATAGAAGCAATCTAAATGTCCATCCACAGAAATAAATGATTAAGAACACACACATACATAAAATGGAGTATTATTCATCCATAAAAAGGAAAGATCTTGTCATTTGCAAGAGCATGAATGGACTCAGTGGGTATAATGCTAAGTGAAGTAAGTCAAAGAAAAGCAAATACCATATGATTTCACACATATGTGGAATTTAAGAAACAAAATGAATGAACGAAGAAAAAAGAGACAAAAAACCCAGACTCTTTAATACAGAGAACAAACTGGTGGTTGCAGAGAGAGGTGGGTGCAGGGGTGAAATAAAGAGGATTGAGAGTATACATATCACGATGAGTACTGAGTAATATGTAGAATTGTTGAATCATTATACTGTACAGCTAAAACTAATATAAACACTGCATGTTAATTATACTTCAATAAAATAAAGTAAGTTTCAGAAGACAAAGGAGAAAAGATCTCCCAGTTTTTGCATTAGTAACTTCAGAATAAAAGTCTGTTAAGGCTAAGCATGGAGTTTTGGGAATTCTAAAGAGTTCAGCTATTGGATAAATACCACAGTTACAGTTATAGTATAAAAGTAAAGCCCAAATATGTTCCTAGCCAATAAGTCACTCACTCACCAGGGCTGGCCACTGTGCGATTGAGACTCGAGTACCCTGGACAAGGACAGGGTCCTTCCGGGGTGCCCATACCAGAGATCCTTCCAGCAGAAGCACAACAACTTCCTCAGCATGAACTTTAACCCAGGAGTGTTGCTTCCAGTTACAGCCATCAAATTCCACAAAGATCTGCAAAAAGAGATGAAAAGGAGTTTGAAGGTCACATCTGGAAAAATCCCACACTGTAATAATTAAATAAACCGTGACTAGGAAAAATTCTACTAAGTTGTTGGTTTTTTCAAAAAGATTATTTATTTGACAGAGAGACAGAGAGAGACAGCGAGAGAAGGAACACAAGCAGAGGGAGCAGGAGAGGGAGAAGCCAACTGACTTCCCACTGAGCAGGGAGCCTGATGCGGAGCTCGATCCCAGGACCCTAAAATCATGACATGAGCAGACGCTTAATGACTCAGCCACCCAGGCCCCCCTCTACTAAGTTGTTTTTAAGTTCTTTTAATGAATTTCAATAAGAATATCTTATTTCACAGCAAGGAAGCTACGCTCAGCTTCACTCTAAAAAGGTAGCAGAGTTAAGGAGGCACATCCACAGTTAACAATTTTTAGCCGTGATCTTATTAAAATTTGTAACTCTTGACTTCCAATTTACATCTAATGCACACCAGCTAGGGGCTTACTATGTATAAAGCACTGCACTAGGTTCAGAAATAGAGAAATCTAGCACATTTCCTGGTCTCAAGGAGCTCATAGTCTTACAGGCTGGAGATAAATTTTTTACACTTCTACTGAAAACGTGAACTTCTTTGATAAATTTTTTTGAATAGGTGATATACACACATGGTACAAAATTCAAAAGGATAAACACTGAAAAAAAAAAGTTGCCCTCCCAGTCCTGTGTGTGAATTTTTTAAATTACCCCTGCCTGGAGTGATCTCATACCTGTCAGGAGAGGCATGCTATTATCATCAAGAAGGCTTTGCTTCCTCCCACAAGAGACACTCCACTTTTTGAGATATGGTTAAGCAGACAATATAAGAAGTTTTTGAAAGTGATTCATATGAAATGAAACGACATTTTTCTAATAAATAGTATGCTTAGGTTTGGCTTTTCTATATAAATTGTGCATGTTTCACATGCAGCATATAGAGCAAGACCTATGCAAATAGGTATCAGTACTTAGAATAGATATACCCAGGACCTAAGATATAGCCGGTCACAGAAGGGCTAGAGTGTTCACTCATTTTCATAGAATTTTAGTTGCCTTTTGGGAAACACAAGCAATAAAATGATAAAATATAAATGAAAAAATCAAGACCAAGCAAACTACAACAGGAAGTCACTACCGAGGTGTAAAACAGAAAACCTAAGGTGGCCCTAAGGATCTATATGGCTATATGACTGAGTGATGTTTTTGGCTCTAAGCTTCTTAAAGGCCAATTTGAAAATGGGAAGTCAGCTGCATAGGTCCCACTGTCTATATCTTTTTCTTTTTCTTTTTTTAATTAAACTCTACTCCCAATGTGGGGCTCAAACCCACGACCTGGAGATCAAGAGTCACATGTTCTACCCATTGAGCCAGCCAAGCATCCCTCCCACTGTCTAAAGAAAAACAAAGCAATTACTCAGAGAAGCAATGCTTTTCCAACCCCTTGGCACTGTAGGAAATTTCTCACAAGAAGCTTCCTAAGGCAACAATGAGTGATGTAGGACAAAGCCAAAATCCATATAGCAGTGACTCCCAGCTAGGAACCATGAAGTTACCAAGATTTTAAGTACTAGGGGTACCAAGCATTTCCTATAGAGTGAGTACTACATGTGTTGTGTATATATGTACTATTATTTTTATTTTTTTATTTAATTTTTAAAAAGATTTATTCATTTGACACAGAGAGAGAGATCACAAGTAGGCAGAGAGGCAGGCATGGAGACAAGGGGAAGCAGGCTCACCACCGAGCAGAGAGCCCGATGCGGGGCTCGATCCCAGGACCCCAAGACCATGACCCGAGCTGAAGGCAGAGGCTTTAACCTACTGAGCCACCCAGGCACCCCTATATGTACTATTATTTTTAAAATATATGTTGAAGAGGGCACCTGTGTGGCTCAGTTGGTTAAGCATCTGCCTTCAGCTCAGGCCATGATCTTAGGGTTGTGAGATCGAGCCCCACATCAGGCTCTTTGCTCAACAGGGAGTCTGCTTCTCTCCCTCTCCCTGTGCTCTCCCCCATGCAAATAAATAAATACATAAAATCTTAAAAAAAAATGATGATATAATGAATAAAATTTAAATCCATTAAAATTGTTACTGAATTCATATCAGCTTCTGTTGGTATACATGTTCTTATCCAGTCAATATACAAAATTATAGGTACAATTATACGAAATTCCAGGACACTTTACTTGAAAAGTGTGAAATCACTTCTCAGTAGCCTAGCATTAGGCTTAATCTCTTCACAGGCAATGCATACTTGTGGATGTGGAATGCATTGAAAAGTTATCCCAGAAATTAAATTCATTATATAAAGCTGTAGTTTATTATAATAAGTAAGCTTCACTTTTACTTAAACACACACACACACAAAGGGGAAACAAGGCTCAGAAAGCACAAGAATGATTTTTTACAGAGAAAGAGAACACTGACCTGCAATGTATTTAATATATGAATGGGCTCACTCTCATATACATATGTGTTCCAAAGGAATAAAACACAACTTCAAATAACTTGCAGACAACTGTTAAGAGATAATCAAACGTACACTTACATGCAAACTCAGGTACCAAGAAAGGTAGCAGTAGCATAAACAAAGGTTGGAGCTTATGTTCTTGGAGGCTTGGATTTGAGCATTAGCTCCACTCCATGACCTGCAAAACTGGATAAGTCACTCTTCCTTCCTCAAGCATTAGCTTCCTCCCTTGGAATAAGCCACACCTGTCTTACTTCCCTCACATACGGGTCGTGAAATTTAAATAAAGTAATGGATTCAAAAGCACTTTGGTCAATTGGAAAGCACTACTTAGGCAATAATATGCCATAAAATAAAGAGAAATAAAGTAAAATAAAGTATGGGGGATGTTCAGAGGCAGGAGAGATCGCCTCAGGGTCCAGAGGGACTTATATGGCCTGAGGCAAAAAAAAAAAAAAAAGTTCCAATCAAGTTCTAGGATGGCAAGGACTATACAAGCAGATTGTGGAAGAAGGGAGTAGGAGATGAGGCTAAAGAAACTAAGAGTCGGGGCACCTGGGTGGCTCCGTGGGTTGAAGCCTCTGCCTTCGGCTCAGGTCATGATCTCAGGGTCCTGTGATCGAGCCCTGCGTTAGGCTCGCTGCTCAGCGGGGAGCCTGCTTCCCCTCCTCTCTCTGCCTGCCTCTGCCTACTTGTGATCTCTCTGTCAAATAAATAAATAAAATCTTAAAATGTATATATAAATAAAAATAAAAAACTAAGAGTCAAGGTTGAAGACCGTGAATACTAGGATAAAAAATTGGGGCTTCATCCAGCTGCCAATGGGAGGTGTGAGTGTGTTTCTCTGTGTGTACATGCATGTACACAGGTGCCATTAAAAGGTTTCTAACTGAGATCAAGACATGAACAGAGCAGTTGGTTTTAAGGAAATTCACCTACCTACCAGTGGATATAGATGGACTGGAGTTGGGGGAAGATAATAGTGTTCTTCCATGACCTAGAGTGGGAACAGTGAGACTAGGAAAAAAATGACCTGCGCTTATTAGAATCCATGAGTTCTATCACCAAGCTTGATGACTGGCTGGATAAAATGGTAAAGGAAAATGCAAAAATGACTTGGATTTTGAACTGGAGTGGTACCATTACATAACTGATGTCAGGAGGAGAAGGTAGCTAAAAGACACACAAGATCTTGCACGACATGTAAAGAAGCATGAAGTATTAAATGCCCTGGCTGCGTGTGACCGTGAGTGACACAGTCCTGTACTGGGCATCACTCAGAAAAACAGAGGTTGAAGCTCCATGGTGAGTGACGGCCAGGTGCCACGCTGCAGTTCTAATCTGCCAACCATGTTAAAAAAATCAACCCATAAGGCACAAAATATAGCAACACACAAATACAAGAACACTAAATCAATGACTGGGGTTGGATTGAGTCAGAGATGACTAAGGCAGGTTGATTATTTGAACAGAACAAGACTAAGGCAGTTTGAGTTGATTAAAGTCTTTAAAAAATTTCTACTATTAGAATAGAAGTAGTAAATAAAACTACACACGCTACAGCTAAAATCCAAGGACTAGATGTAAAATATTCCATTAGTTAAGTAAAATTAGTGGTAACACTCTTGCTTTTATTTCAAAATTCCTTTTATGGTATCTAAGTGATTTACATTTATTTTAGTGACATTAAAATCAAAGAAATTCTTTAATAAAATCAATTAATTTCTCCTGAGTTTGATAACATTAGATAGTAGTAACCTGAGTAATATAAGCTTTAATGTTTATTCTTTAAACATCAGTTTGGATTCTGGTTCTCTCTAAGGCCATTCTTCCTACAATTAATAAAATTATTCATTTATTTACTCTTGACAAAAATAGAACACCTCATGTTAATGTACAGCATTTACTGGGGCCAAGAATATCAAGGTGAATAAAGCTAGCGATTGACAGGAGGGACTCACACCCCAGATGAGTCAACAGAGAGGTATAGAAATGATTACAGAGGGGCACCTGAGTGGCTCAGTCGTTAAGCATCTGCCTTCGGCTCAGGTCATGATCCCAGGGTCCTGAGATCAAGTCCCACATCGGGCACAATGTGGAGCCTGCTTCTCCTTCTGCCCCTCCCCTGCTTGTGCTCTCTCTCTCTCTCTGACAAATGAATAAAACCTTAAATGAAAAAAAAAAGATTACAGAGCTATGTAATAAGGGTAGTAACAAAGATCCGAACATGATATATTAGGCCAGAAAAGGCATCTGCCTTGAGAAACTAGAACAGTTTCACAGTAGAGGTAGTAGTACCCAAGCTAGGTCTTAAACGACAAGCATTCCGGCAGACAAAGGAGAAAAGACTTTCCAGCAGGTAAAAGGAAGAGAAACATAAAAGTAGATTGAGTGTTCCAGGCAGCAGCCATAGCTATTAGTAAGTAAGCTGTAAGGGCTCTGATTGTTATGTTAGTGCATGATGCATTGACATCTGGTGGCAAAGGTGTCTTGTTTGGCCAGCAGAGTGGTTTTTGTTTGTTTGTTTTTAATGTGCACTGAACATCTTCAGGCAGTGTCTGCACTCTCCAGTTGCCAATCTCCACTGTACCCTCTGGTCCGTCACCTAGCTATTTTCATAAGCCTGCTACCCTGGACACATGTGGGTTTATGTTCTCAGATACAGGCGTTGGGGGAGGGACTGATAGTTTTAAAGGGGGAGGGGGAAGACATAGTAAAATGTTTTATAAAGATAATGCCATCTGGGGGAAAAACTTCTCAATGCTCAGTTTAAAACAGAAGATAAAAATAAAAATTACAAAGCATTTTATAATTAGATGAATGGCTAAACACACTTTACTCATACAATGAAACAGTATTGAGAAGTTTTTAAAAAATGAGATACATCTAAAACACTTAACAAGGAAAGAGCTCCAAGATGTATTATATGCAAAAAAGTTGGCTGCAGGGGCATCTGGGTGACTCAGTCAATTGAGTGTCTGACTTCAGGGTGGGTAGTGGTCTCAAGGTCCTAGGATCCAGCCCTACATCACGCTCCAAGCTCAGCAGGGAGTCTGCTTGTTCCTCTGCCTCTCCCCGATTGTTCTCTCTCTCTCTCTTTCTCTAATAAATAAATATCTTAAAAAAAAAAGCTGGTTGGAGATTTGGGGGGGTGGCAGTGAGGGAAGAGAAGGATTGGGATAAAAGGGATAATAGTATTTTAGCCTTAATCAGTAAATGCTCCTTCTTTTTAAAAAATATATGTACTCTTGTAATGCTTAATTAATACTTTTTATTTTTTTATTTAAGATTTTATTTATTTGACAGAGAGAGACACAGTGAGAGAGCAAACACAAGCAGGGGGAGTGGGAGAGGGAGAAGCAGGCTTCCCGCGGAGCAGGGAGCCTGACGTGGGGCTCGATCCCAGGACTCTGGGATCATGATCTGAGCTGAAAGAAGATGCTTAACAACTGAGCCACCCAGGCGACCCAATACTTTTTAAAAGGGAAAGAATTAACTTTGGGAACAGGGTGGAAGATTAATTAATTAATTAAGATTAATTAATTAATTACAGAGAGAAGAAACTGAAGGGAGACGGCTTACAAAGCCATGACAACCCAGGAAAGAGATGAAAAAGGCTAAACCCCATAAGGCTGTAAGAAGGGAAAAGTTTATTTGAGAAGCTACAGAGATAAAAGTAACAGGATATGGTGATGACTGAGAGTAAGGGAAATGCAAGACTAATTCAACTCCCAAGTTCCCTAAATTTTCTTTTCCAATTTTCCTACCTACATTTTGTTCAAAAAGGACAAAAGGTCCAAAATGGAGTCACTTGTGCTAAGCCCAAGGCATCAAACCACAACAAAACCTCTCTGGGGAATGGAATCTTAAACCAGTAAATCTAGAATTACCTGGTCAGTACTAGTGAGGTAATCAGCCCCATAGACCCCTACTGTCCCCCCAAGGAAAGTGGCCTTGTCTGAAACAATCACTCTTTACTAGAATAACCTCTTTGTCCAACCTCCTTCTGCCTATAAAAGTCTTTCACTTTGCACAGCTCTCTGGAGTTCCTTTCTATTAGCCACAAGGGTTGCTGCCTGATTCAGGTATTGTCGAATAAAGCCAGTAAGATCTATAAAATCTACTAGTTGAATTTTGTTTTCTTAACGATTCTAAACAAAATGTAAAGTCTGCTTGAAATGACTTTACAAAACTGTGGGATATTTCAACAGCCAAGCTGGGGATGGGGAATGATGCATGTCTAGAAGACAGCAGTTTTCAAACAAAAAACAATTTTCTCTATATGGTTCCTTTGATCATGAGATAACTTCCTAACAATTAATCTTATTCACCACCTCAACCCCCCCCCTTTCTAACATCCACAATAAATTAAATGTTAAGTACTTGAGTACCATAGGCATAATCAGAATAAAAACACAAGCATATACATATATAGTGTTTTTAGGGCCTGTGGTATCACAAAGATCTGGTTTTGCATCCCAACTTCCTCATTTCTTAGCTGTATAGCCCAGGGCAAGTCACTTTAGCCTCTTTGCGCCTCACTTCCTTTGCCTATAAATAGGGACAGTAAGTATCTCAGAGGATTGTCTGAGGATTAAATGAAATAAAAGCATAAAAGGCCTAGCAGACTTTGGGCTCCTGATAAACTTGCATTCCTTAAGAAACTCACACTACTGGTCTGATTATAAATTGGTATGATACCAAAAAAAGAAAAAACTGTTATCTATCAAGAATCTTAAATATGTGCACACTCTGTGTCTCCATAATAATACTCTTGGCAATAATCCTAGGAAATAACCCTAAACACAGGATAGGCTTTATTCACAAAAATGCTCATCACAGCATAATTGATAAAGCCTAAAATCTGAAACGACTTCAATATTCACTGAAAGAGGGACAATTAAATAAATTATCCAGCCAATAAAAATTATAAGATTTTTCTTAGACAATTTTATTGTTTTCCTTTTGGTTATGAGACCAATACATGTTACCTGTGGAAAATAGAAGAATCAAGAAAATTAAAATCACCCATATACGAGTTTTCAGTAACACAGGAAAATTACTACATTAAGTAAAAAAGCAAAACACAAAATTGAAAATACAGTATGAATTCGACTTTTAACAATTCTAAAAAAGAGGTTAGATGAGTATGTATCAAACATAAACAGCAGTTTCTAATCGGTTGTGATACACAGAGGCTACTTTAAAAATTATCCTCAAAATAATTTCTTCATTTTTGTATCATAGGCATGCATTACTTGAGAATCACAAAAATAAAACATCTAATGCTTCTAATCTAACAAGCCAGATGTAAGTCACAAAAACCAGGGGACAATGGACCTGGGACCGGAGTCCCAAGTAAGATTCCAATAATTTCAAGACAAAAAAATTAGTACCAAGTCCATATCAACAGAAATATGTAACACAAAAATTAAAGATCAATTATAAACACCTTATAACAGGAAGCCACAGAGTAGAAATTCCATAATAAATCAGATGTAAAAGTTAACAATATAATACCGGCTTCTAAATATGCTTTTTAGGATATGGTAGTCAGAGAAGGCTCTTAAAATAATAACAGAAAAATGAATGTTCTGGTTTTTTTTTAAGATTTTATTTATTTATTTGACAGAAAAAGAGAGATCGCAAGTAGGCAGAGAGGCAGGCAGAGAGAGAGGAGGAAGCAGGCTCCCTGCTGAGCAGAGAGCCAGATGCGGGGCTTGACCCCAGAACCCTGAGATCATGACCTGAGCAGAGGCTTTAACCCACTGAGCCAGCCAGGCGCCCCTGAATGTTCTGTTCTTGATGGAACTTAAAATTTAGTAAGGGAGATAAGCTATATATCTTGTTACATATCTGTAAGAAGAAAAACTGATTAATATTCCAAAAGAGGCATATAACAAAGTACTAAAGGAGCAAAGAAAAAAAATAAATAACATGCTGGGGATTCCGAAAGTTTTACAGAGGTGGTAGAACCTGGAACAGACAGGCTTTCTCTTCTCCTTACAGGATTTCAATGGTTAACATTAAAAGCAAAGGGGAAAGGGGAAACAAGGCAGTAGAAACCAGAAAGTATTAAAAAAGTGCAAGATCACTGAATCAGGGATGCTTGCTATATATATCCTTTTGTCGACACCCAATTTCCCTCACTTGATTCTTTGCACACCAAGGGTCCTTCTTATCTGTAATTTGGTCTCTTGAGTGGACCAGGAGGGGGCTCTGTGCAGATCTCTGGATAGGTATATCTCCCACTGTAAATTAATAACCTTATATGACAATTTACAAATCAATCTCCAGAGAGTTTGGTTAGTGAGAATCAGTTCCCTAGAGCCTGATTATCCCTGAACACACATACAAAAATGGAGTTTTTGCCCTTGCAAAACTGAGAGAGGTCATACTATATGAGTCACTGCTGAACAATCAGGCAGGTTTTATCTAGCTACAGAACAAGGGTAAAAGACACTTTGACAGTTGGGGTAGGGGGGTAGGGAGGGCTTAAAAACCACCAACCTGTCAAAGGCAGTGGAAAACCGAGAACAGCAACAGGTGTTGTATCCCCCAGGCCTTGCGGAAGCAAAGCCTACAGGAATCAACTCCAGCTGTTGAAAAAATCACTAACAACAGAAAAGGCCACGTTATTTACCCACCATTTAAGGGGAAGGGAAGTGGAGAACTGAATCAACCATAACAAGTTGGAAATGAGAACTTGGCAAGTGAGCACTGAAGGAGGGAATGAGTCCTTGGCAGGCGGGGAATTAGTGAAGGAACTCTTAGAATTAAGTGGGTAATTCAGAGGAAAGATCTGATTGTGTAGTAAAGGGAGAGGATGCTGGATGGACAAAATGACCAGTGTATGTGATCACTGGTGAATATATTACACAGCTCTAAAATAAACAGAATACAACACAAAGTAAGAGACAACTGTTAACAATTATACACACAAGACAAACTTTAAAAAAAGAACAATTTGAAGCACCTGAGTGCCTGAAAAACTCGAGGATGGCTCAATGTCTCAAAAATAGACCACCTGCTCTAAGAGAATTAAGATGAAATGTGTGGTTAGAGGGGCTCACACGTAAACATTACATATTCATGTGTACAATCTCACTTTTATTTAAAGTTCTCTAAACCTTATACTGATCCACAAAACCATATACTATTTAAGAAACAGAGTATTATGTATCATGCAGATTTTTATTGAATTTCTGGAATTATAAGGACACTTAAAGATAATTATTAAAATCCATAAACTCCCATTTCAATTAGGGCTAGAGTTCTAGGTTTGTGTGAACATGGGTTAAGACTGTGGACTGGAAATATGGTACTGTCCTGGACCTGATTAAAATCATTACATTACCTACAAACAAAGTAGGGAGGTATTGTAAAGTTCACCTAACCGGAGACAAGGAGGAAAGGCAGGAGGAGGATGTAAAACAATAAGGCAGATACAGATAAGCTTTCATTCCTCTTGGAACACTCCCAGATAGAAGAAACATGGTACTAGCCTGGACACTGCTACAATTATTACATTATCTGGAATCAGAGGAAAGGAGTACTTTAGAGTCCACCTTTCTGCCAGATAAAGATGAAAGATTGAGGGATAAAAAAATAAGGCAGATATGCTTACACTCCTCTTCCAAGTTCTGGATAGCTGTGATAGCTATGATACACATGCAAAACAAATCAGTGCTACTAAAGGCATCATTGAAGTCTAAGAAACAGCAAGAAAAGGGCAGTTTACTTAATAAAAGTGGTGCTGCCACCATTGGTTACTCAGTAGGAAGCAAGTTAGATCCCCCACCTCACATGCCATTTGCAAAAATATTCCAGGTGGACCAAAGATCTCAAATTAAAAATAAAGAAAAACTGAACAACATTTATATAGGCTCAAGATAGGGGAGCTATCCCCAAGCAAGTAACCCAAAGGCATTATGTAAGAGATCTGATAAAAAAGCATTTTGTTTTTCTGTACAGCAAAATAACTCATCAAGTGAAAAGACAAAGAAGAGAAGATAATTGCAACACGCTTGTGAAGTAAAGGGGTTCATATCCTGAAAATGCACAGAACTTGTACAGACCAGTAAGACAACTCCTATTTTTTTCAAATGGGCAAAAGATAGGCATATAACTCATTAAAAAAATACAAACAGCCAATAAACAGAAAAAGACTAGTAGTCATGAAAATGCTGTATTATTTTTCACCCATTGGCTTGTCAAAAATGACAAAGACTGATGATGGCAAAGGTAAAAAGGGAAAGCAGCACTGCATGCACACACTGCCGGTAGGATTTGGAAATGCTATCATGTTACAGGAAAATAACCTGGCATTACCTAATAAAATAAAAGATGCATATACTCCTGTAGCTCCTAACCCACTCCTGAATCTCTAAACTAAAGAAATAAAACCATGATTACACAAGATACATGCCCAAGCTTATTAATCACAGTATTATTTGTAGTACCAAAATTTTTTTTTCAGTAACTTGAACAGCATAAGGAGGAATGATTGAACAAATGATGGTACATCTATTCTATGAAATACAATGTAGTTACCTAAAAGGACTAGTAAGATCTATAGGTATTGATGCCCATGGTATAATGTTGAATGGAAATAAAGAGAAGGGGACCTGGCTGGCTCAGGCGGTAGAGCCTGCAACTCTTGACCTCGAGGGTTGTAAGTTTGAGCCCCATCTTGGGTACAGAGATTACTTAAAAATAAAATCTTAAAAAAACCACAGAATCCTTACTTGAAAAAGTGGGGGGAAGCAGGCTGCAGATATTGTGCAGTGTGAATCCATTTGATTAAAAAAAACAACCTTTTGTATATAGATGAATGTTTCTATATTTTTTGTACTACTATTAAGAAAGATGAGCAAAGCCTTCTTTTGCAAGTGGAACCCTGTTAGAGATAGATTGTTGGCTTTTCCTGTGTATATACTTTTGATTGTTTGACATTTCACAAACTAGAAGACTTGCTTTTTAACAAAAAAAAAAAAAAAAAGGGAAGGAAAACTCATGTTTTTTTTGGTCTGTGTGTTTTATCTACTGTCCCTACACATATGTAGGTCTCAAGGTCTCTGCAACTCATATGAACCAATAATGATTTAGAACACAAAGAGGACAGACTTAAGAGTCAGAAATAAATGCATAAAAATCCATTAAACTAATCTTGCAACAAGACTATTTTTTTTTTAAACTAGCCTATTTAGAAATACAAATAAAGCTACTATTCCATGGAGGGCAGGGAGGTTTTTTTCCTATTACATCTAAATATTGCAGTAGTTACTTGTTAGCACAGCTTTGATGAAGATGGCCACTATCAAACCCTTATCAAGAAAACTCTCAATCAACAGAATCCTGCCTTTTCTTTTTTTCGTATTTCATTTTAAGGTAGTACATGGCTTTGGTATTGTTTTCCAGAAAAGGGTTCATTAAATGGAGCAGGACTACATTTTGAAACATTTCAGGATTAAAAAGTATTTAGAAAGAGGGTATTAATGGAGCCTAAAACTGAGAAGTGTTTTCAATCACTTCAAAAACTCATTCATCCAACCCTCAATTACTCATCCTTAACAGGGGGCGCCCTGCTATGCATTACTCAAAACCAAGCATGCCTGAAAACATCTTAAACTAACTGAATGAAAATCTGTCCAATCACAGGCCAGCTGCTTGAAAACTCCACCCTTGAGTACAGGAAGAACACTTCTGATTGGAAGACGGTTGTGTTTACTACGGTGTGTGGTGCAAATTGGTAAGGCCCACATGTCTAGGGTCCAAAGGAAATCTCTTTAATGAACGAGAAAAACAAACGGCCAGTTCTCATCCTAGACTAGTCATTGTCATTAATAGAACCTCAACATAGCAACTGCAATTCTTGAGCAATTTTGCAAACTGGTGAAAAATTCTAAAGGCTCTGAGTTTTGTTGTGGTTGTTTTCTCATCTATGTCCCTTTGATAAATATACAGGACAGGCTTGTTTATCCCCAAAACCCTAATCTGCCTTTGTTTCTATATGTATACAGCTCCAAGTAAGACCTCAACAGTTCTAACGTAGGCTTGGCTTTAATTTCCAAGAATCACTGCAACCTTTTACTTGGTTTGAGAAACCAATTCAATGAGCCCGGTGGTAAAATTATTCAGTATTTAGCTTAGTAGGTGTCCAGCATTTCAGGGAGCTTCAAAAACCTCTGCCCTTAGGGAGCCCAGCAAACAACAAAGTGAATGGGTAGCCATTTCAGGTGCAGAGCTCATTAGCAATTCATCTGATGGAGGAAACAACTAGAATATAAAATTCCGACTGAAAACTAGGGCAGGCTAGGCCTCAGGTCAAAGTATGCATATAATGGTGGATTTTCATTATGTTTTGTATTTACGGGGGTGAATTACTGGCTCTCTCAGAGGCACCTCTCCCCCACCCCAACCTAGAAAGCAGTCTTTTGAAGAAAGCACGGAGGAATTTAAATCCAAATCCCCTTCTTAATCATCATTCTCATCCCCCTTATATTCCTGATATCTTTTTACAAATTCGCCCCACTGAAGCCTCATAAATGCCCAAGCAGCCTTTTCTTACTTAGCATGGAGAAAAGATCAAAGAATGTGAACTCAAGTAGCAGAAGCAAAGGCTAAGCCAGCCGCAAGCCAAACAACCCATAAAGCTTGATAAGGGGGAGAGGGAAAAGCCTACCACCACCAATCAATAAATAGAAAAACGAGTATCAGAAACCTACAATATTAATATCAAATCCCCAAAAATCATTTCAATTTATAGCAAATACAATATCTGCAGGAGCAAGTTCATCACGAAAATTTACCTTCTGCCTGCTGATGCATTACATTCCAAAAGAATCTCCCTATTTTAAGAGTATCTTAACAGAGAAGCTAGGGCCGCTACCAGAATGAGGAACTAACGGGCCTGCCAAAGCTCAAAGACAGTATTTTGCCGCCACATTAGCAAAAATAACACAACACGATCCCAAATACTAGCTAAGTTCTATTTTACTCAACACCTTTAATCACAAAATATACCAAGGCAAGTATTCAAAAGTGCCCAAGCTCCAACACAAAGTTTCAAAACAAAACCTCCCAGGGTTGACGGAGTAGCCGAGCTGGGAGTAAAAAACACCACCTAGCAGCCCCATTCGGCTGCTAAGACACATCTCAAACTTATCAAAAACAGCCACAACTGCAGCTCCTGTCACCCAGAAGCTCAAAGAGAACGGAGACCGAAAAGAATCCCAAGAGCTGGCCTTTCTGGAGACCGCCAGGCCGAGCCCGGCTCAGACAAGGAGGAAGTAACTGCCAGATAAAAAAGCCCCGAGCAGCTCTAACTGCAGCCTCTGTGCCTCCCACAATTGCCCACATTCCCGCCCCACTCGGGGCTCCGGGAGGAAGGGAACAGGGAGCAGGTTTCCAGGGAGGCTGGGAACTACAGGTCCGCGTCTTTCAGGAGGCACCGACAGTACCAGTAGAACTCTGACGGGCCCGGGCACCCAGGGTTCGGAAGCCTGCTCCCAAGGCGTGTTTGCGGTGGGGGCGGGGGGAGGGAGGCTGAGAAAGGGGTCCCTCAGGAGGCGGGGCCTCCCCGGTGGAGGCGGCAGCTCCTGGCGCCCTGGCCGCCCCCCGGGGGAAACCGGGGCGCGCACCCCAACGCGGAAGCCATGCCGGCCAGAGCTCGGGGTGCTGAGGAGCCGGTGGGGGGCGCTAAGGAGATCTGGGGGCGCGGAACTGGGTCACCCCCACCCCACCGCCCCCTCACAAAGGCCCCCGGGGAGGCCGCCCGCAGGCCCCGCAGCCCCGGCCTCAAGTGCCCGCCTCGGCCGCCACTCACCGCTAGGTCCTGGGGCACCGCCCCGCTCATGGCCCGCACCGTGCCGGCCCGCCAGGCCCGAGTGCGCAGCGCAGGCCCCGGATCTCCGCCCGCCGCCGCCGCGGGGACCGAGGCCGAGGCCGAGGCCGCGGTATCCGCGAACAGAAGCAGCAGCCGCTTGCCCACCGGGGAGGCCGCCGCGTCCGCCATCGCCAGGGCCGGCCAGACCCGCGCTCCCGCCCGCCGCCTCCCACCACCTCTGCCGCTGAGCGCCCGATCCGCCCGCAAGGCCTCCCTCCGCACCACCCGCGGCCGCGGCTCCCCCCCACCCCCCCCAACAGCCACCACCAACCACCGGCGCCGCGCAGCGCCCCCCGTGGCCGGGAGCGGAGCCGCAGCCCGGGCCCCGCACAGCGCCCCCCGCGCTCTGGAGCGGGGCGGCAGCTCCGGGCCCCTCGCAGCGCTCCGCCCCAACCTCCCCGGGGCCTGCAGTGCCCCCTGCGGCAGGGAGGGGAATTGCAGTTTCGGCCGGGGTGGGGAAGTGGGCGGGTCCTTCAGTTTTCCATGGCACCATCCTGGTTCCAACCTTCCTTCTGGGGGGTACCGTATGTGAGAAGGCTTTAGCCTACCGGCCTCTGACACCAAAGACTTTTACTGGAGGGGGGCTTGAGAGCCAAGGTACCTAGAGTTGGTGTTTTGAGCTAAGCAGTTAGCACCCCAATACCTATTGATTTCCTATCCTGAAAATAGGCCCTACCATTCCCGTCACTCTCTCTTAGGAAACTCTCCCCATTGGTCCATGGGACACAATATCTTTCTTCTCACTGGCGTAACATAGTACCATCCTGTTCTATACTACCAGTACATCATGGGTTCCTTTCCAACTGACCAATGTGCTACATCCAGTGAATGTTAGAATGCCACTCTTTCCACTGGGTGAAGGCCCAAGTGCTTCCAACATTCTGGTATTTTGACCTAAAGCCATGGAACTTGTTCCCTTTCCAAGTCCGCCAATGTTACTAAGTACAGATGTTTCGCAGTTAAACTTTGAGGGGAATCAGAATGAGACCAACAATAAAGAGATTCTCTTCTCTGGTTCAATAGCTCCTCATCTTACTATGGAAGTAGTGGGAGTGGGGGCAAAGAAAACCCCACCACTCCTATCTCAATTCACTTAATATTGGTGTGGGAGATTGATAACTCCTGATAAAAAAGGCACAGTAGAGAAGGAGAGATACTGAAATTTTGCCCCAGAAAGTCTTGCACACCAGGCACTGGGAAACCTCAATCATTACCATTGATAGTATCAGATTAGCACAGGTTGCATAGTTTTATGGATGCAGAAGGAGTATATATGGAAATAGATACAAACCAGAAAGACAAAGGGTCTAGAAACAATCCCTGATTGTTATCCTAAAAGTAACCATTTCTTTCAATGATCTGCCCTACAGACAAATAGTAGTAGCTGGTTCTTTAAGACTTATGTGGCTACCCAGGTAACTCCTGTCCATACCTTTTCTTTACCCTTGACATACTTTTCTTGCAGCAAAGGTACAGGGCTCCAATAGGGAGCGGGCAGCAACTACTGACTTTCGAAAAAGTATGAAACCTCTTGGGAAGTCATTCTATAACTAACCCTGTGGAGCACCAAGGAAACATTTCCTTGAACTTTTTCCTTTCCCTATTCCTTGGAACTTCCATCTCACCTGAGGCCTGAATCAGAATGCTTTCCTGGGCCAAGAGACATCTCTTAAAAGCACATGGCCCACAAACTATAGTTGAAAAGAGAACAAGGGTGAATTCCTAAGACCTCGCTGGCTGCCTTGCAGGTTTTCTACCGAAATTCACTGTTGGGATTTTCTCCTATATGGAGCTCTAATTATGGCCCCAGTGTTCAAAGCTGGCTTCTCAGCACCAGAGACAGAAATGTGCCTAAGTTCAGGGATGGGAAGGCAAAGATGAGAAATTCATTCAACAAATATGGCAGGCTCTTTTCATGTGCCAGTAATTTTTCAAAATGCTGGCGATGCAACACTGAAAAAAACCCTTGTCCTCATGGAGTTTACATTCTTTCCTATACTAGTAGGATTTCAGGAATGGAAAATGAAATCTCACTTTGCCTCGCAGAAAATAAACAGTATAAAAATCTATCAACAACAACAAAATGAACATAAAGGAAAAAAAGCAAAGTCACTTTAGATGTTCAAACTTTATCCTTGCTCAAACAGTAGGTGAAATGTAACAGCAGCAGTTTTAAAGAGAAAAACTTCTAATACTGAGCCGCCTTTAACCACATGCCAAAGCCCTGCCCTCCTCAAAACCCCTCCTTTGTTTGGGGGGCAGGTGACAACTGCCCCTTTTTGGAGTGTACTTTCCTCCCCTCAAAGGGTCCTGCTCCAGGTTATCAAGCCAATCCTGTCCTCCTGCACACTTCACTGGTATTCAACGATGAGTGCCACAAATTTGATGCAGGAAACTGGGACGGAGGCTAAGCAACTTGACTCTTCTTGTGCCTGGCACCACAACTGGTAAAGAAAGGCTATGCTTCAGGGACAGAAGCTCCTGCCTGGATCTCTAAGCAACTACATTTCACCCACACAAACTGAAAGAATGCTAACACAGGGAAAAGGGTGGAATAGCAATGTCTAAAGAGAATGAACCACACATCTTCCCTGAACGCACAAACAGCCCAATCTGAAGCATTACGGAAAATACCAACTTCTAGGGCAAAAGAGAAGCTCTGCTGTTAGGATAATTTTTAGAATGGAGAAATTGCCTAGGTCTTTGGAATCTGAATTCTGATGACTAAATCTCCATCTCTCTAGGGTCTAAGATGTGAAAACCCCTAGAAAAAGATTCTCGGTCAAGTCTCAGCCTGCTTTCTCCCCACTTCCTAAAGCCTACAAACCAATCCAGACAAGTTCCTGACTGGACCATCAAACATTTCTCAGGGAGCTAGAATGTATAAATACTTGACTTCAACTTGCTGGAAGAGTGACCGTAGGGAAAAGATAGGTACCAGGGAAAAAAAAGACCATTCAGACTACCAGAAATAACCAAGGCCTAACACAAGCCTGGGCCGCAGGATATTACTGCCATGTTGTGAAGGGCTTAGGGACCAGATATTGCCCTCCAAGGGTGAAGGCCCAGCCATGCACTAGAGGAAGGGGCTGTTAGAGTTAGGTGGCCTTCTCCCTGCTTCCTCCTTGCCTTTCTTTGTGGAGAAGGGAAGAAGACACTGTAGTACACAAAATTGCTTGGGAAAATGAATTATTCTAATAAAACTTTATTTTTTCAAACACAGCCACAGAGGCAGGACCTCATGTTTAACACACACAGACTTAATGGATTTTTTTAATATAAAACAAAGTTTACGAAAAAATTTTTTTCCACTTTTTGTATTTGTAATCCCATTAGCACAGGGACTTTGGCAGCAGGTGGGAGTGAAGGGCAGCTAGAGCTGCCACTGGGCAGTCACCGGGCACAGGAGGAGAGCACCAGCCTGGGAGTGGCTTCACTCACACACGCAGGAATACTCACCTACTGGTCAGCCACACCACACACACAACACAGATGCAGATGTCTACCCAGCGTCAACCACAGCCCTGTAAAGGTGTGCTCCACTCTGGGTAAGCCCAATATGTGAAAATCCGAATAGTCAAAACAGCTAAAGTAGAGGGAGGTTGTTTGCTTTACAAAAAGAAGCAATCACACAGGCTGCTTTTAAAATGGTCAGCAGTCCAAATGCATCGCAAAATAGCATCTGGCTTACACAGAACTGTTGGAACAGATCTACTGTGTAAAGCAAAATGAACCACTTCTTGAAAAGGCTTGTCCCAGGGTCATCGGTGCTTAGACTGCGAAGCAAGATGACAGTTTCAACTAGTTTAACTTTCCAGATCTTAAAGTAACAGAATTCAAATATGGTATCTGATTAGACCCTCTCCCCTAAGGATCGCACCCCTAGGGCTTTGGGGAAGCCAGAGTAGAGGGAGAATTACTGCCCTCACTTCTTCAGCTTAGGGCTTGCAGAGACTCCACTGGCCTTGCCAGTGGCCTACTGGAAGCTAACACAGCCAATATGCAGCAGAGAGCCCAGGAATAAGGATGCCCCGGGAGAAAAAGAAGCTGGCACCAGGGAAATTATGGCCTAAAGAAGGAGAAGAGCCAAGGGAGGGATGAAACCAAGGATGGGCAACTCCTGGGCTCCCAGTTTCCCTGGATTCTCCAGAGAGCCTCTTTCAGGCCCCTACAGACCTGGTAGCTCACTGGTAATACCTGGTAACTAGCAGAAGGGGAAGAGCCCTGGCAGGGTAGAACCTCGAGCCAGAGACTCAAGAAGAAATGGCCACCTCCTCAGGAGTGGAGGTGAGGACACTGCAGCCTCGGTGACCTTCCTATCCAACATGTGGGAAACCAAGAAAATGACAGGTTCAATTCCATGATGAAGAAAACATGTGGGCTTTGGTCTTCTTCCCTAACATGAGGAATTGGATCCTAAGACACCCTGGAAATTGAAGAGAACACCCTTCCTCCAATAAACTGGAAGGGCAGGTCCAATTCAGTTGTGCAGGGTCAACCAAAGCTGGATAAAGCCTCACGAGCTATTTGGCGGCCGTTTCAGTATATATCTCCACTGGTGCCAGGCCTACCAAGGGTACGGCAGCCGTTAAACCCATCACCGCAGCCACTGGGACCTGCTGCCCTGGCTCAAGTTATGGGTGAGAAACAAACAAACAAACAAACAAAAAAAGGAAATTCAATCCAACAACAACAAACTCCCAGCTGCTTCTCATAGCCTTTGCTTTACACATCCTCAGCCAACCCCTCAGTGAGCCCCAACCTCCCTGAGGTCTCTCAGGTCCAATTAGAGGCAAATAAACATTTCCTGGCAGGAATGGAAGACAAGCAAACTGGTAAATGCTGACATCCCCTTCCGCTTTCTCAAGCAGGTCAGAAAAGAGGTCAGGCCTGGATCTTCAAACAAGTTTCCCCACAGTCTGCTTCCAAAGGGCAGTGCTGGGATGAGCTTACCCATGGTTAGTGGGCACTGAATGCCACTTCTGCTGCAGGTGGGCCTCAGATGATGGGGACCAATACAGAGCCTTTCCTCCATGTTCTCGACCCTCAAAGCTCAGAGAATGAGGGGGAAAAAGTCTCATCAGTAGAGAGGGAAAGAAGAAGATGGACTCCCTCCAACTCTGCCTCAGTTGCCCACATGCACTTACATCTTAGAGACAAAGGCAGGTTGTATACAGCCTAGGCAATCTGATGAGGAAAAAAAGGCCAGCTCAGAATCAATGTAAAGAGCCCTCTCCAGTCCTAATATTAGATCTACCTACGGGAGGGGATGGGCCTAAGAAAAAGACCATTAACTGGGGTCACAGCACTTAAAAGACACTGCCATACCCCAAAGAGAATCCTCTGCAGAGCCAGTGGTGCTTATGGATTATAAGCCTGGTTCCAGAGCTACTTAGAAAAAAGAAAAACTTGGTGCCCTCCTCTTGACTCCTTGAATAAGCCTGCTATCCTGTGAAAATTCAAGATCCTGGGGGTATCACAACGCTCTGCTATTAAGGAGCAACTGCCTTCCTTCCCTAAGGCTACGCAAACACACCTTTCCCCAAGTACACTCCCACACACACACACACACTCTCACACAATTTCTCCAAGGAGGCTGAATGAACCCCCCACCCTGGCCAAATTCTAAGACACAAGTGCCCTTTGAAGCAAAGGGGCTAGTGAAATTCCCCGAGCTGGGGTCAGCAGACCCCTTCCTTCCCTGCCCATTGCTTTCTCGGTGGCAGGGATACTCACACACAGGGCCGCCATGGGAAGGGTCTGCTCTGGGGCTGTCCCTCCCGCCACCAGCTCCGTTTATCTTGTCCCGGCCAGTCTCTTGGCATGGTCGAGCTTCCTGGAGCGAGAAGATTTCCGGCTGCCCTGAGTCGGAGCCCTCCACTCACCCCCATTCCCAGGCTGGGCCCCTGGCCTTGGAGCCTCGACACTTGTTAGTAGCCATAGAGAGTCAGTCTGTGTGGCCCCAGGAAGTAGCCTCTCAGTTTTAGTTCTCCTCAATTAGATTCAAGTCCAGGTCCCCAAAGTCCTGCTGGCACAGTGTCCGCTTGCTCAGTGCCTGCCGCCCCCACCGCACGGCCCCCTCCTCCTCCTCCTCTTCGCTTTCACTCAGCACCTGCGAGGAACCCCCAATGGGGCTGCAGGAAGTAGAGAGGGGTGGGGGGCTACAGGCCATGAACCATGGTGGAGAGATGCTGCTGCCTTCCCGGGCTGCTTCTTGGAGACAGAGACCTCCTGAGTATGGTTTCTGTCAAACAAACAACAAAGTTAAGATTGCAAAAAAAGATACCAACTTCCACAAAACCAGGTCCAAGCTGTGTTTCCAAGTGTCCCTCTTGGTTACTCTTGCAGGCAGGAGTCCTAGGCTTGGGGTGCCTGGGTGGCTAAGTCGGTTAATTGTCTCCCTCTGGCTCAGGTCATGATCCCAGATTCCTGGGATCAAGCCCTGTGTAGGGCTTCTTGCTCTGCAGGGAGCCTGCTTCTTTCTCTCCCTCTGCCTGCTTCTCCCCCTCCCTCTGTCTGCCACTCCCCCATTTGTGCTCTGTCAAATAAATAAGATCTTTAAGAAGAAGAAGAAGAAAAAGAATTAAGAAAAAAAAAAAAAAGGAGTCCTAGGCTTTAGGGTGAAATATGTGAACTACCTGCTAACATTTGGAAAATTTATAATTTCTCCAAATTCTTTGAGAAATGAGCCAATGAACCCATAGTTTCTATCAGAATCAAGATTAGGAGCTCATTTATAAGCTTCCTGTGGGCAGGAATATTGCCTGTATGTTTCATAATATCACAAGTGCCTAGTCACAGCCTGGTACATAGCAGGTATTCAGTAACATCTGCTGACTCGTTGGAGGAATGACTCTATGTATAAGCATGTAGATTCTCAAAGAGGTTTGTGACCCAGTGGACTAGAAGGAAGGGTATGAAAAAAGTGGGCAAGTGCATACAACAGCTGTACTCACACTAGCAACTCAAAACACATTTGCTGAATGTGAATGATCCAGCAATCCATTTTGCTTAAGTCCTCACAGACCCAAGGGAAGCAGTGAAGGCCAAGTGGCAAAATGAGCCCTGAGGTCAAGAAGGGGCAGGGCACTGCTGATGGGACTTTTATGGCTTATGCATCCTTAGAGTGGAGAGGAAAATGCCTCTAGCAGAACAATCAGGAATTCCTGTTAGAAGATTTAACAAGTGTCTCACCTCAGTTTCTCTAGACCTGGAGTGACACAGGACATGGACTTTGAGTGCTAAAATGGGTACAGTCCTGGGCAACCAGGATGATAAATCACCCTAGAAAAAGCTCAGACACAAAAGAACCTGCCAGGGGCGCCTGGGTGGCTCAGTTGGTTAAGCGTTCAACTCTCGATTCTCACCTCAGGTCTTGATCTCAGGGTGCTGAGTTCAAGCCCCGGGTTGGGCGCTATGCTGGGTGTGGAGCCTACTTAAAAATTAAAGAAAAATTTTTTTAAAATAAAAAAGAAAGGAACCTTCCAGGAGTGCATGAAACTAGAGGACAGCTCTCAGGGGAAATGGAATAATCTCCCTCCTCCCAACCAAGCTTCCCTAGCCCTACTGGTCCCACCTGATTCATCTTGTCAAAGTCCAGAGAAGGCCGCAGCCGCCGGGGGTCCTCCTCGTGGCGCCGCTTGACTCCAGCTTTTCGGGCATCCAGATCACAGGGTTGTGAGCGGCTTCGGGGAAGATTGCGGAGCCCTCGAGGTCGCCAGGGCAGCTCTGGGGAGGATGCAGGGGAGCTCCGGGCAGAGGGCAAGAAGCGGCTTGCCTGTGGGCCCAGGCTGGGTGACAGGGAGAAGCGGCGCTGGGGCGGGCAAGGTGACAGGGACTCAGCATCACTCTCCCAGGAGCCACTCTGTGGTGAGGTGGCACAGGGTCGAGAGGAATCTTGGGCCAGGGCCAGGCTGAAGAAAGGGGGACTGTAGGGTCTGTGGGCTGGGGCACATTGAGAAGAGGCACTGGGAGCTTGGAGGAACCTGAGGCTGGAGACCCGCTTTGGGGGGCTCTGGTGAGGCACCTGCGGCCCACCCCCTCCACCACTGCCCCGGTGCTTGATGGGAGTCCACAGCTTGGAGGGGGCGGGCCGCCACACTGGCTGCCAGCGAGACAGGTCCACGGGCACTGAGAGTGAGCGGCAGTGCCTCTTGGATGGAGGGGCAGGGGGCACAGGAAGCTTCTCTGGGTCTGGGGGCTCGGGGCTTAGGACTTGGGAGAGGGGCTGCTCCTGTGGGGAACTTCCTGGGCTGGGTGGTCTGAGGTGCAGGCTCAAGCCTGAGGGGTGGTAGCTGAGGTTGAGGCTGTCCTGGAACTCGGCACAGGAACAGTGGGGCAGGCCCCTCCAGGAAGCACCTTCTGGAAAGCATTCATAATAAAAATAGTATTAATGAGAGCTAACATTTTTTTTTTTGAGAGCTAACATATTTTTAAGGGCTATTTGCCATACCATATAATGAACACTTCATGGGAGACTTCTCCAAAACCTCAGGAGGTAGGTATTATTATCCCCATTTCACAGATGACAAAAGTCCAATAACTTGTCCAAAGTCATGTAGGAATGAAATGACCGAAGGAGGATTCAAACCCAGGTCTGTCTGATGCTAAGGCTAGGTCTCTTAACCACCAAACAATACTGCCTCCATTATGAGGAACCACTTGAAGTTGAAAACAGTCTCATATACTGCCTGCCACTCCCTCTTAAAGGTAGACCAATTCGGGGTGCCTGGGTGGCTCAGTGGGGTAAAGCCTCTGCCTTTGGCTCAGGTCATGATCTCAGGGTCCTGGGATCGAGCCCTGCATTGGGCTCTCTGCTCAGCGGGGAGCCTGCTTCCCTCCTCTCTCTCTGCCTGCCTCTCTGCCTACTTGTGATCTCTCTCCTCTCTGTCAAATAAACAAATAAAATCTTAAAAAAAAAAAAAAAGACCAATTCAAGAGAAGCAAATGCATGTGTGCTCTGCTCATTCCTCACTCCACCTAACCCTACTCTCCTCTTCTACTCACCAGCCCCAAGTTGTAAAAAGCAGGCCCCTGCTGTTCTTCCTTAGTCTTTCCCCTTCCTATGTGTCACCAGCACCAAGACAGGAGTTAGGCTGCCAAGGAGTAAGAGGTAATCCAGCAGGTAAAAGATCATTTTAATTCCTAGACAGTACAAACAGTGTAGGGAAGTCCTTTGATGGTGGAACATGTGCTTGGGAAACCCTAAGACTATTTATGTTCCTTTGTGTCTGGCCACCCACAAAGAAACACTCAAATTAACATACTGTATGGAAAGATCTACTGGCTATATTATAGCTAGGTTTACAAAAAACTGCAAATAATATATATAGTATGCAACCTTTTGCAGGAATAAAAAATACACATTTATATCTGCTTCTATTTCTATAAACAAACTCTAGATGGATAGACAGAGTAATAACAAGAGCTGCTTTTAGGGAGATGGTGGGAGATGGATGGAGAAAGCAGACTTTTCTCACTATAACCTATAAACTTTTATTATTTAAAAATTTTTGAACTACATTAACATACTACCTATTTAAAAAAAACAGATTGGGGGGGCAAAAAAGTAAAATAAACAAACAAGCACATAAATAAAACCAGATTATAAAAGTCCCATCAAGGCTCGATTAAGAGCCAACTAAACAAATAACTTCCATGCTGGTGCAATAAAATGGACACGAGCGTGCATCTCAGCAGGTGACCCTGGCAGGGAAGTTGTGGAAGTAGGCTAGCTAGCCGGGGTCGCTGGAAACCAGTGCAAGAAAGGTGTGGATGGAAGCATGGGCATATACACAGACACACACACAATGCCTTACCAGACACAAGCTGGAAAGGGTTCCCACAGTTGGAGATGTCTGCATGATCAGGCAGAGGCTAAGAGAGAGAGAATATCCATCATGATTCAGGTTCAGGACACAGATCTCCAGGAAGCCCTCTTGAGCTCGCTCCTGGAATTCATGGGCTATAGGGATGTGAGGGACTCCTATATGTTCTCTTCTTCCTGTCTTCCCAAAGTTAGTCAGTAAAATAATCTGTATCTTCCAATATCTCAAACCCTTCTCCACCCAAGTTTTGGTGTCCCTTCTCTATCAACGGAAGAATACCTGCCCCCTTCCTTTTGGGCTGGGTTTTGAGCCTTTAGTAGGCTTTTCCAGTACAAGTACCATGACTCATACGGCACAGGACACGGGTAAAGTAGTAGCAACAAACAGCCTCAGAAAAAAGGGGGAGGGGGTCGTAGAGAAGCAGAAAGACTGGTCTTTTACCAGACTGATGCTGAAGCGTGTGCATTTCAGCTCATCCAGAGTCTGCTTCTGTAGCTGCTCAGTGATCAGGGTTATCATGATTCTCCCCAGGATTTGACTTGCACACTTTGGAGCAAATGATGGATGTCTTCCCTGTCGTTCTTCCAGACCTCACTCGTGAGCCGTCTTCTGCCACTGCAGCACCATTCTAGCACCATTGGGACTTCCCTCTCCAGTCATGCCTGCTGAGTCTGCCAATTACAGAGGGACCAGCCCCAAGTGATATTAGAGATGTACCTGGCCCAAAGGTGGAAAATGCATGGCACACATACCACAGCATCCCTACGCCAGGCCTCTGGCAGACATCATTAATTGATCACAGCTCTTTCCTGCTAAGCCTAAACACAGCCTCAGAAACACCCTGAACTTGGCATTCCAGTTAACCAGTAAAATGAACTGGAGTTAGCAAGCAAGTTGAAACCTATTTGCCACTCTTAACCTGGTTCGTGCTATGCTTTGTCTACCCAGCGTACCAGCACCACTTAAAAACAGCTGAAGTGAGAGAAGGACGCCCAAATGGTTACTTCCATTCTCATTACCCCAATATTTTATCTTCCAGTCAGAAACAGAGAAGTACCCTTTTCCTAAACTACAGAAATAGTAACAGGGAACAGGGAGGGGCACTGGTTGTAGGAATGACTTTTTGCTTCAGATCAATCAAAGTAAACAAGGTTTTATGTTCTCCCCTAGCTTGAATGTTTGATATATTGTTGTTTCCCAACACATAGTGTATATATTCTCTTACTAAATGGTAAGAAGATAGAGAAATGGTACCAGGATTTTTCCAATTACATTACTCTATACATATTAAAAACAACAACTGTATGACTTCATTCAAGTTTTTAGCCTGATCTTACTCAAAGGCCATGGATTCAATTAATCAAGACTCCTTCTCATGGTCAATTCCAGTATAAGCAAACTAATTCTATCAGAGAACAGGCTTCGAGCCCACACAATTGCCTGAGGGGACTTGCTCAATGGAGGAGGGGAGGATAACCTAGTGTTTCCATATGGTTCTGCCTATTCCCAGAAATGACCAGCAGGCAGACAGCTCATCAGAGGGTGTATGTAGCATTTTCTAGTAGATACAACAAACATTTGAGAAATCTAAGTCTTGCTCCAATTTGCTATGATAGTTCTGGGAAATAATTTGACTTTTCTTGGCCTTAGTTAACCTACGTGTAAAAAAGGCAGAAAAAAATCTGTCTTATTAATCTGTCACGGGTACACTATAACACAAAATATAAAAATATAAAAAGCATACCATCCAGCCTACCATACCAAATCAGGAGTCCACATAGACTGCTGTTTCTCAAACCCTCCTGTTTGTTGCTCTACACAGCCTAAGAATGCCACAAGTGATATTATCATTAAGATGAAGAAGGCAATTGGGTTTATCTATTTGGCTGGATGCCAACCTCTCTCACCTGAACACCTAGGGAAGCCCAAAACGGCTCTCCTGTGACCTTGGGAGGCAGATCACTTTCTACTTCTTTTGCAAAAAAGAGAATAATCTCTATTGCATTCCCACCTCAGAGAGAGGTAGGTAAGGAAGAGCAAAGGACTACATGTAGATGTATCTGCAGTTTTTTGGAAGCTGTGGGAAAAGTCAATCATCATTACAGTTAACTATCATTTTCATGCATAATTATTATTACCACCCTGAACCAAGTTCCAGCTTCCTGAGAGCTCCCTTCAGTGGTTTCCCCTATGTTCTTGTGGGAAAAGCTAAAGCTTATACCACTTTTGCTCTTGGTTTCTTAACTCTGGCCCCAAAAGATCAACTAGACAGGGAACCTAATTGCAAGCTTTTACCCCAGAGATCCCAGGCCTCAGGCTGACCAGCCATGAAGAGGAGGGAGTGAAGCAAACTCTTTCAAGCTTTTCATGAGGCATTTGGCCAAACAGCAAACTCCCAGCCCTCTCTGGGATCAAGTGAAGAGAGTGATTTTGTGTTTTTCTGCATTTTAATTGTTGGGATGTGGCCACACACGGCGGTAATTGGAACAATGCAACTACCACCACGCAACTGATACTCTCAGCCTGAGTTTCCTAAAACAGGCCAGGCTGAGAGGGGGAACAGAACGGAAGCCATAAGGAATCAAACCAGGACACAAAAGAAGGCAAACCAGCTCCGCGAGGGGCCTCCTCGTTCTCAGGCAGGCATAGAAAAAAGTGTAAGAAACCCTCTCTTGCCGCCTTCCTTCCCCTTCCATTTTGTATATTTGAGGGGCAGAGACAGCCCTGAACGCTCACTAAACAAGTTAAAACTTCTCAGCTTAACAACTGGCACAGGGCTCAGCCCTTCACAGAGCAGCAGGCCGCTAGGCCCTCCCCACCACCCCACCAGGCCCAACTCTCAATCCAGGCTTTCCCTCCACCATGAGCCCCCCAAAATAAAGACTGGACCCCCACCCCATCTCCTATTGGATGGCAGGAGCCCCTGACATTCGGGTTTTAGGGATGCTGAGGCTGTGCTGAAACCTGGAGAACCTAAGATCAAGTCAGACCAAGGGGGAGGAGAGTCACAAATCCCCTGGAGACCTTCCCCCCAGGTCCCAGCCCCACACCTCTGGGGGACACTAAAGAAAAACATGAGGGAGGCAGGAAGGTGCATGAACAGGTAAGTGGGGACCTGACTGCTCTTCCTCCATATGGCTCTGGCGGGGATGGGGTGACAAGTGGGGAGCCCCCCTCCCCCCACCCCGATGAAGAAGCAAAAGGCTAGGCCCCCCTCCGGTCTTCAACCTCTCCCTCGGTTGCCCTGCCTGTCCCTGCGGGGTGGGGCATGGGGCGTCCGCTAGCCCCTAGGGGGGGCACCAGGGCTCGCTCAGGGGGGCTGTCTTTCGCCTTTTCCCAATTAGCTTCCATCATCTGGCCGCGGGAAGCGAACTCAGGACGCAGGGGATGTAGAGGGTCTGGGACTTAGCACTCCGCCAACCCCTCCCCCACCGGGTCCCGTGCTCTCCCCGCGGAGGCGTCCGGAGAGGCCGTTCCGCGCCCGCGACTGGGCTGGGGGAAGGGAAAGAGAGAAGGAGGGAGGGACGGTCGAGGTGCCCGCCCCGAGGCCCCAGCGCCACCTGCCCTCGCCACCTACCGCGGCTCCTCCAGCTCCCAGGGCCGCGGCCGGAGCAGCTCTGAGCGCTCCGTTCGCCCCACGGTTCCCTTAAAAGGCGCCGGCACGAACCAACGGGCCCCTTAGGAGAGTGGGGGGATCGCTCTGGTTCGCAGAATCGCCCTGAACCGTCCGCGGAGGCTCGAACCCTGTGTCGTTTCTCTCTCAAAGTCTTTTCCGGAAAGTGCTGTCGGGAATGAGACAGGCTCTTTGATTGAGGGATGAACGTGGTTTCCTCACTATCGAATCACCCCCTCCAAAATATTGCAGAAGGTGGACGGGCCCAGTTGGCGGCACATCTCCAAACCCGCGGGGGAGACCGTGTCGATCGAAGGTAAACAAAGCCATTCCCCTCGCCCTCGGTTCCAACACTGGCTCAAGTACGGCCCCCTACTCGATTCGGGCCGCGTAACAGAAATAGCCAAAGTTCCTCTTACCTGCTCTCCTGTCCCGCCCTCGACCGCCGCCTCTCAGAAGGAATCCCCCTTCCGCCAGCAGAGGACCCGTCCGCGGCGTGAAGGCTTCTGGGAAATGTAGTCCAAGAGCCGATTAGGGCCTGCTCTGAGTCCCAGGAGCCCCTCTTCCAGCTGCCCGATCGCCTCGAGCCTTATAAACCTAGGACTTGCAACGGTTGCGGGGCCGTTCCCAATTGGTTCAGTAATTAACCCTCACCCAAAACACTTCGTAAAGCTGAGGTGGGCCCAGGGCTGTTCACTCCTCCTCCATCCTCTACGCACCCCCACCCCCCAGCAGGATGAGGTAATGGGGTTGTGATTATGACATCATAGGCGGTTCAGTTGCTTGCGGGGGTGGGGGTGCGGGGGGAGTATGGTGGTTACAGCTGGACCACTTTCCTTAAGACAGAACGGGAGGGAGGAAAGAAACAGGCAGCTTGGTACAAGAGATTGATAGCTTTGTATTTCCTCTTCAGGAAGAGGATGCCACCCTTTATTAAATTTCCACCACTACCACCACCTCCCACCTCAGCCAAAGTTTAAGTCTTTTTTGAAAAGACTGAACGTAGACGTTAGTAGGGAATAGGTTGGGGAACAGCTAAATGGTTACTGGCTCTTATGTAAATTTGAGTCTCAGCTATCAAAGGTTTAGAAAAGCAGGCAAAAATGGGAAAATAAGTTTTAAACAATGCCTTCGTGTTGTGATCTCTTTGTAGGGCAGTTTTAGATTTTTTTTAATTGGGAAGTAGCAGTAATGCAAGTAATCTTCACTATTACACTTAGCAACATGTCCCTTGAAAGACATCTGTTTTCTCTAAATATTTTTGTCCCACTCAAATCTGGGACAGATATATAACTGTGATGAGCTAGAAAGTAGAACCAGTCGTGGGGCTTTTCCTCACAGAGCCAGGGAAGGGAGTAGGCAGGAGCCACCAAGTCTGCAAACTGAAAAAGAAAAGTAGAGGGAAAGTGAGCTATTTATCAAGAAAATGGGGGTGGAAGGAAGATGCACTGCACATTTCCTTTCCTTGCACATTTCAAATCCCTTGGCAAAAGAGGGGGCAGGGCCATGAAGCATAGGAGACACGGTTTCCAATAATTGCTGTTGTGGAGCACTTTGTTATGTGCCAGGCACTGTGCTACTTACTTTAAATATGTAGTCTCATTTTTTAAAAAAGATTTTATTTATTTATTTGACAGAGAGAGAGATCACGAGTAGGCAGAGAGGCAGGCAGAGAGAGGTGGAAGCAGGCTCCCTGCTGAGCAGAGCCCGATGCGGGGCTCGATCCCAGGACCCTGAGATCATGACCTGAGCCGAAGGCAGAGGCTTTAACCCACTGAGCCACCCAGGCGCCCCTGTATTCTCATTTTTTGCTTAGAATCATCAAATGAGACAAATCTCCCTATTTGGCAGATGAAATGGTTGGAGAGATTAAGTGATTGCCCATGTGGTGGGCCAAAGTAATATTACAAAGCAGTCCTTGAGGCTCTAAAGCCCTTGATTTTCACCATTTGGTGATACTCATTTTTATTACTAATCATACTTAATAAAGTTCAGTGATTGGGGGCACCTGGGTGGCTCAGTCAGTTGGCGGCTGCCTTCAGCTCAGGTCATGATCCCAGGGTCCTGGGATCGAGCCCCGCATCGGTCTCCCTGCTCAGTCAAGAGCCTGCTTCTCCCTCTCCCTCTGCCTGCCTCTCTGCCTACTTGTGCTATCTCTCTGTCAAATAAATAAATAAATATTTTTTAAAAGTTTAATAATTGAGAACAAGAAGTAAAGTTAGTATTGGCTCATTTGCAAAACATTGAAATAAATTGAGACACTTAAAAAAAAAACAAAAAACCTAAAACCCTTCATGTCAGTTTTCAAGGTCTCATTTCCAAGTAAGATTAATATGCCTTTCATCAAGTATAAAATAACCTTCAGTGCTGCCCAACTTTCCCACCATTACCAACTACAATTAAATATCCTTATGCCACCTTTAGTTCTCAGATTTTTTTTATTCATGTCCTATTTTTTCCCGTTGCTCCATTTTTCTTCTTTTTTTCTTCGACTACTACCTTGAACCCCATCTAATGGTTACCTCATGGGCCAGACCCCATTTCTAAACCTGCTCCAATGGGTTTTAGAAGAGGATACTACCTGGGCTCCCTTCTGGCCTCCATCTGGATTTGGTGAGGGTTCCAGGGCCTGGACCCAGTCATTCAGGAGGTCATCCAAACGGGTGGAACCCATTGGCTCTAAGAGACGCTCCATTCCCTGCCTAGGAAGGCAGCAGAGTCAGAGGAACATGCACCTCATTCAGACTCTCCCTTTTCAGCCTGTGAAAGCTAAACCTCTGCAAAGTGAGGAGAGGCGGGGCTCAGTCCACCACTCAAACAACGAACCAAGAATAATGCACACACCCCTCAGATACTCTGCCCTGCAGGGGCTGGCTGCGGGGGGTCCCAGGAATGTAGGGCTCTTCTCCACTGCCTGATCTGGGCATCCCAGGAGCGACGGCTGTACCTCCTCTTCTTGTTTGGTGTTTGAGGGTGAAGTCCTGGCTGTCGCTTGGCCCTGGCAATGACAAATATGTGTCAGACTCAGGTCAAGATAAAGGGGCACAGCTCATTGTTTATCACAGTGAATTCAGAGACTCAGGGATTTCCTGAGAGTGCAGTAGGACCAATGCCCTCAATTCAATAGAAAAAAAAAAACAACAAACTTCAGATGGGATTAAGTACTAAACTTTCTAAATTCCTAATATTCTTCTGGGAAAGATAATTTAGATATTGCAACTCTCTCAGAAGTCAAGGCAGATATAAAGACAATATCTGACATCCCTTTAAAATACATACTGCCTTTTTATACATTTAGTTTGCATGTATGCATGGAAACTTACATGTAATTAGGCAAGTATGTTGTAATTAGCAAAGTCAGCTGAGGTATGAGGTAAAAATCATTAGAAAGAAAAAACTTTATAGCAAACTAAATAGAACTTTAAAAACTCTCATGGGCCTAGTATGATTTGTTCTATTTGAAAAAAAAAATCTTGAAAATTTATTTTTGGGGCTACATTGCAGGAGAATTAGTTGTAGTAATAATGCAACTTTGTGACAGCACTCAGATTCTAGTATCTTTCCATCACCCTACATTGAACCAAAGCCATTTGAATGACACTGTTGTTGTGACCACTCACAACTGCACTCACTTGGGGACCTGCTGCAGGAAACACTGGTAACCAGCTGTGCGCTTGCCATAATCTATCTGTTTTTGCCGCCGCTGTAGAACAATTTCATCTGTCTCTACCTCCCACCTGCGGAGGAAGTATACAGTGGCCCCATGAAGTGTGATTATGGTTATCAAAGCAGAAACCAACTCATCCCACACACACTCCTTAACCCCCAGTCTGGTTTTCAAACTCACCTGGCATGGCAGGGCTCTGTGCTGACTCCCACACTCACCATCTCTATCCCACAGAACAAAGACTCTTCATACACTTCCTTTCTGGGGAAGCAGATTCTGGAGATGAAAGGGTATTAGGCTAAGACCTGGCTGACTACACTGTACCACCACCAAGATGTGGACACTAGATAAAGGTTGTATTTCTGACTTAGCTGTTTCTCAAAGATAAATGTGGTATTTCTGATTTCTCAGACTGGTCTGCAAGTCATCAGCACGAGTAGCCCCTGGGAAACTTGATAATTCCTAGATCTCAACTCTTCACTTATTGAATCATCATTTTGGGGGCCTACATTTTAAAGAGCTTTCAGGTTATTTTGAACATTTTTTTATTATGGAAAATTTCAAAAATACAGAGAAGAGCACAGCATGTTTTGCTACTCATAGTATGGTCGCAGGACCAGCTGCATCACCATCAGCTGTGAGCTTGTTAGAAGTGCAGAATCTTGGGCCCAACCCAGACCTACTGAATCAGAACCTGCCTTTTAACAAAATCCCCAAATAATTAGTATGCATGTTAAACTTTGAGAGTAATGATATAATGGATCCCTAGTTACCCATCAGCTAATGCTCATGGCAAATCTTGTTTAATCTATGCCCGCCAGTACTCCCACGGTATTATTCAAATCTTCAACTTTAAGAATTAATTCTTTAAAAAATACAAGAATAAATTCTTGGGGCGCCTGGCTGGCTAAGTCAGAAGACCATGGTGCTCTTGATCTTGGGATCCTGAGTTTGAGCCCCACATTGGGTGTAGAGATTACAAAAATAAATAAACTTTAGGGGGAAAAAGTAATTTTTTTAACATCACCTCATCAGTGTCCACATTTCCATAAACGACCCTCAAAAGAAATTCCCTTTATCCTACATAACCTAGCGTCTAGGAGATTCTGCGCTGTAAAAGGAACACCAAACAACGAACGCTCTTGGAAGCGGCCAGTGCTGCTCAGCGTAAGTACACACACCTGTCTCGCCTCAACATCTGCCATACCAGTGGAAAAGGCTCCATCTCCAAGGGAAGTCAAGCAAAACGAAGAGGAAGAGACCCACGTAACAACACAAGAAAGAAGCAAGGAAAGAGAAACGTTTAAAACACCCTGCATACAAACAAATCTCCCCAGATATTATCCTAAAGAGTGATAATGGCTCACGAAGTGCAGTTTAAATCTCCCGGGGTTGGAGGGGCTAAGGGAATGGAGAGCTCGGGAAGGCTGTGGCGATTGGCCAGAGGGAGAGCCAGTGGTGTGCCAGGTACCCAGGGAGGCGGGGCTTACCTCGGGGCTTGCCGAACGCTGATGGGCCAATGGGCATCTTGCTCTGTCTGCGGGGCGGGGCAAATTGTATTCCTTCCAAAGCAAGCTCACGCGTGGTGATGTAGAGCCAAACGATTGGCCGTGGGGGTCTGGGCAGGGCGCTCACAGATTGGCTGGTGCAGCTTTGAGGTGAATGGGATAGGTTTATTGGGAAGGCGGAAGGTTTGAACAGTCGGGACCTGTGACTGTTGATATTCTTGCGCCGAGCCTGTAACTTCGACCCTCTTCTGAGAGAAGCGCAAACCCCGACTCGAGCCTGTCCTGTCTAGAAGCAGAATTGTAGTCTGGTTAACTGACTCCTTTCCTCAGATATCTTTTCATTCTGCTCAAGGCTTCGCTTGTGACTGATTTCCCACTCCGTTTCTCCTGAGGTAAGCGCGGAGCCCCTCAGGGTCCGGTCGGGGTCTCA
>CM052895.1:27393295-27476182 GCA_028534135.1 Potos flavus
TATTTATTTATTTTCCTTCTTTCCTTCCTTCCTTCGTCAGGTTTCAGAGGCCATGTCTGCAGAATTCATTTCATCAGCAGGAGAGGAGGGATGCCCCAGCCCAGGACCCAGTTTTAGATCCAGTCGGAGGAAGATACTAAATCTGCTCCTGGAGAGGGACACTTCCTTTACCACCTGTCCAGATCTCCCTAGAACTCCAGTGAACAAACTCTTTGGTGATTCTGCAAACCTAAGCATTTTGTCCGGGTAAATTTACATTTCACACCTTATCCCTTTGCTTTTCTGAATAGTCTTTGGGTTTTTAAAAAATTATCCTGACTTAAAGATCAGAGGTGAAGTTTTAAACCGTGCCCATCATTAACCATGTGACCCTTAAGTCTCAGGTTTCTTTTTTATGACATAGAAATAATAATCTCTTCCTATCTTACCACGATCTTGTGATAATCAAATGATGTGATGTCTGGCAGAAGTCTTTGAAAACTTAATTACATTAAATGTTAACATTAGTGTTATTGTTCTTTAAATTCTGATCATGCCATGCTCTGATGCCTCAGCTAGCAACCAAAGTTGGAGAGTTATAGACCTGAGAAGTACTAGAGACTCCAAGGAGAAATCAAATCTGTTTACTCGCAGTGCGCAGAGGAGAAGATATGGGGTCAAGATTGACTTCAGCCAACAATCTTCGGTTCTCGATCTTAAAAAAATTACTTGTCTCATTCTGTTGGTGAGGAGGAAATGACATGCAAATTATTGGAGTAGAGAAAAGTGGGAGATTTTTCTCAGCCTACTCTGAAGTATTGCCAAAAAGCAGCTAGATTTATTTGGACACTGTTCAGATTGTGTGAATGACTATTGAGGGGTGTTTCAGATGAAGAGGATAATGTGATCTTTGCCTTTTAAGGATATTAAAACATAATAGGAATCTTGATGTGCTATTGTGTCTCAACAGAGGAACCCCAAAATGTTGCCTTGATCTTTCGAATCTTAGTGGTGGTGGAGAGATGTCTGCCAATCAACTTACCACTTCTGCAGACCTTGATGAAACTGGTAAGGGGAAGGGAGGTAAAGGCCTCAAGGGAAAGAACAGTTTTTAACAGAGAGAACAGTGTAGTTGGTTAGAGATGGAAGGTGGTAAAAGTAGGTAGAGATCCTTGAAGTTGGAATTCTGTGAGTACTTAGTGGATTTTTGAGAATGATAAGCCAAGAAGAGAAATGTAATATCATTAAAAAGAGTCACTTCTCATTTGAAAAGTTTAGGAAGGAATATTTTGTTGACTAACTGATGATAGGAATGAAAGTTGTAATTAAAATGAGACGTTTTATGCTCTCATCTAAGCAAAGACAAAGAAACAAACATAAATATTTGTTAACTAATTCTCTTGTTTTTGTAGGGTCTGAGTCCAAAAGGAGTAAGTAGTCAACCATTTTAGTATTTGTTCTACTTTCAGGTTTCCTGAGTGATAAGCATTATTTATTTATTTATTTTAAGATTTTATTTATTTATTTGTCAGAGAGAGAGCACAAGCAGGCAGAGAGGCAGGCAGAGGCAGAGGGAGAAGCAGGCTCCCTGCCAAGCAAG
The DNA here is from genome assembly GCA_028534135.1 of Potos flavus. Taxonomy (NCBI): domain Eukaryota; kingdom Metazoa; phylum Chordata; class Mammalia; order Carnivora; family Procyonidae; genus Potos; species Potos flavus. Next base: position 27,394,875 of record CM052895.1, read on the forward strand.
GAGCCCGACGCGGGACTCGATCCCAGGACCCCGGGATCATGACCTGAGCCGAAGGCAGTTGCTTAACCAACCGAGCCACCCAGGCATCCTGTTAAGCATTATTTTTGACTCATGAGAAAAAAGTCTCTGTTGTTTAGGGTAGGGCACTGTTTTCACAGCGTTTTTTCTTTTGTGATACATGTAAATTCTTAAGTTTTCATGAACTTGTACCTTGTATCATAAACTTAGTACTTATCAAGAGCTTTTGTGTTCAAAACATCAGCTTTTGAAATTAAGAAATGAAGAAAACCAGAAGGAAAGACAGAATGCATGGACGAGAATAACTCTTCATATCTGATTACAGGTCACTTGGATTCTAAAGGACCTCAGGAAATACATTTAGCTGGGATGTAAGTTCTTTCGCTAAACGAACTCCATGCCAAAACTTTTCAGCACTGGCACAGAGATTTTATCCTGCAGACTCTATAGAATACAGAACCTTTTGCTTTGAGTGTAAGTGGGCTTGAAAGCCCAGATCCTTCCTTCGAAAGGTTTTTTAAGTTTCCCAGATCTAAATAGTTCATTTTAACCATTGCATACAGTTAGTGTTATATTAAAAAAATGAAAGAAAATGGTATGTTACATTTAGGCATCAGCTGTTACCTGCATGTGAGTAGGGCTATGTTAGAGCATCTAGATTCCAGTGGTTTACTGTTTCACTAGCTGTGACTCCGAAGAGTTTCTGAACTTCACTGCACCTCAGTTTCTTCATTTGTAATAAATAACAATGGAAATAATACTAATACTTCTCATAACTGGTCTTGTAAGGATGAAATTTAGCACATGCCAAACATTTTGTCAGGCGAACGTGATAACCACTCTGCCAAACATTTTGTAATGTTTAGTATTACTATTCATGGGGATTCTTTGTTGGAGATGTAACATGTTCAACCAAGGGAATCCTCAAGGAATGAAAAGTAATTTTAATTCAACTTCTAAACTTCTTAGGCTTTTTGTAAGGTTTCATTTTGACTGTTTTAATCTTCTTAGAACTTTGTTCTTTGATATTTAGGTGAATTAGGTGCCACTATGGGGCACTAGTGAAAGCATTCCATGACTTTTTAAAATTTTTATTATTTTTTTAAGATTTTATTTTTAAGTCATCTGTACAACCAACATGGGGCTTAAACTCACAACCCCAAGATCAAGAGTCACATGCTTCAGTGACGGAGCCAGTCAGGTGCCCCTCCATGATTGTTTTTAATAATACATGTGAAAATTTCACTTTGGATTGCTTGTAGTTTCTTTGACTTGTTTAAAATGTCCTAACCCATGTAGACTGGATAAAATCCTGGCAGGGAGGATAGTAATTCATAAAAAATAAATATTAGCTCCAAATAGCCAAAACTGGAAAATTAGTCAGTTGTGTGTACGTAAGATGTAGGACAAACTCATCATCTTTTTTTTTTTTTTTTTCTTTTTTAAAGACTTTCTTTATTTGAGAGAGAGAGAATGAGAGAGAGCATGAGAGAGGAGAAGGTCAGAGGGAGAAGCAGACTCTCCGTGGAGCTGGGAGCCCGATGCGGGACTTGATCCCAGGACTCCAAGATCACGACCCGAGCCGAAGGCAGTCGCTTAACCAACTGAGCCACCCAGGCACCCCAACCTCATCATCTTTGATGTATATCTATGTATATATGGTTATGCACATGAAATGAGGGCCTTATCCCCAGGATGTCACTCAACATCTTGATATTTATCAGAGAGCACCCTACATATTGTTACTGAAAGTGACACGTCAACTAGGTATAGGGCTCCTAGCATGGAAAAAAGGAAAAGCTGGGATGCCGCAAGCCACTAACAAATAACCAAACAGTATTTGGGGTTAACTGACTGTCAGTTTTTTTTGGTCTGCAGGAATCATCAGCAGCACCTTACAAAATGTGGCCCAGTGAGTAGCGTCTCTTTCTTGGGTTTGGGTTTGTTTCTCAGGTGGGAGACAGACTTTCCAGCTCACCTGTGGCTCAAGGATGCTGGATTTTCTCAGAAAACATTCTCTTGTAGGCACAGCTGCATTGTAGCACTCCAAATGCTTTGGACCATGGCAACAGGAAGAAAGATGTAATGTGTAGCTCATCCACAAATAAAGAAAATGTGAGTGGTAAATGGAAACCTAGTTACAGTAGCACTTTTCTTCCTGTGAGGGGAGCAACTCATCAGTATCATTATGAGATTTAGAACCCTTATGCCTCAGTGTGCAGACAAGCAAACTGCATCACTATAGGCAAAAAAAAAAAATTTTTTTTAAAGATTTTATTTATTTATTTGAGAGAGACCATGAGAGAAAGAGAGAGGGAATGAGCAGGGGGAAAGGCAGAGGAGGAGGGAGAAGCAGACTCCCCACTGAGCAGGGAGCCCGTTGCAGGGCTCCATCCCAGGACCCTGAGCTCACGACCAGAGCCAAAGGCAGAGGCTTAACCAACTGAGCCACCCAGGTGCCCCTAGGCAAAAAATTCTTTATGGTTTGTTTTTTCTCTTTAAGGTTTGACCCTAAAACTGAAATCTAGCTCTGAGTCTTCCACAGCAAGTTGTCATTATTACCCATGTTCAGTTAATTAATTTAAAGACAAAAAAAAAATCTGTTACTATAGTTTGAGAATTTAGAACTTTTTTTTTAAATAGATAAAGGTAATGTATATTAAGTCATTAACATACTCTTTGCATGGCTTCATATATGGGTCTACTTTATTTCTTATTTCTCCCTCAGTCCATCTTCTTAGTCTGGATTCTGAGAAAGCCATGGGCCTTTTTCTCGGAGCCTCAGGCCCTCCATCAGTTCTTTTTGCTTTGTTTTGTTTTATTTTGTTTTTAAGTGTTTGTTTTAGAGAGAGAAGGAGAAAGAGAGCAGGGGAGAGGCAGAGGGAAAGGGAGAGAATCCCCAAGCAGACTCCCTGCTGAGCCTGAGGCAGGGCTTGATCCCATGACTTTGAGATTCTGACCTGAGCTGGAACCAAGAGTCAGATGCTTAAGGACTGAGTCACCCAGCTGTCCCCCTCCATCAGTTCTAAATTGAAGTGGGCTCCACAGAGCAACCTAGTCACTAAGATAACTGTCTAAATAATCCCTTCAACTAATTCTTTTTTCTAGCCATCTTTTTCTATTTCCTGCCTCCCATCCTTTCCCCCAGGTCAATATTTATACAAGATAGCTGCTGTTCGTTTCTCACATTGACTAAGTTATACCCATGTTTTTGGCAGTTCTAATCAGCTTTTTCTTGATTTGATACCCTCCTTCTGATCACTTTTTAAAAATCTCACCATCCCCTCCCCACTTGGGCTCCCCTCTTCCTCCCTTCCTTTGGCTTGTGATTGTAAAGTTAGTATCCTCCAAAGCAAATCTACATATCATACGTCAAATTCAAACCATAATTTGTATCATCAGGATATAGGATCAACTTTGATTACACTTAATGTGTTTGGTTTTTTTTTTTACACAATGTGTTTTGTGAGGGTTATTCATGGCTTCATCTGATGAAATATATTTGGCAGGGCTTGCTGACACTTGTCTTCCTCCAGCCCATGTAGTTTTTCTTATGTAGGAGAACAACACTTTGAAGTCCTCGGAGTGGTGGGCACCCAGGAGCCTGAAGTTTCAAAAGAGACAAGGGGGGCCTCACATGTCTCCCCTTTCTCTACTGGTGAGTTACTGAATATCCTCATCAAGGGTCTGCTGAGGTGTTGTGGATTATAGGGTGGCAGATCTGCATTTACAACCCTTTGAATATTTCTAAGCTGGCTTGGGTGAGAAAAGTGGTTGGAGAAGTAACTCCAGGAAAAGAAGGCAACACATCCCCTGATCTTTTTATTTGTTTCAATTTAAGGAGGGAAAACAATTCTTAGGCATTTAAAATTTTTGTTTTATTCTTTATATGTCTTCCCCACCCCAATTTTTAAAAGTACTATGTGCCCATTGTGAAAATGGTTTTAAAATATAGGAATGTAAAAAAGAAAATAGCTATCTCATAGAGGGAAAACTGCTATTAACATTTTATCTCATTTCTTTACAGTCTTTTAACTATGTATAGTTTTACAAAGTTGAAGTCATATTACATATATGTAACTTTATATGCCATTTTTTAAACTTAATATTGAAACTCCTAGTAAACATTTTTTATGGATGCTTTTACTCTAACGAATGAACCATAATTTACATACTTTCCTATTTTTGGACACTTAGTGGTATCCAAATGTTGCTTTTACAATTAATGCTATTATGTAATTCTTGAGCATCAGTCTTTACCTATATTTCAAAATATTTTCTGTAGGATTAGTACCAAGAATTATAATTGTGAGGTTAAAGAGTATATATAAATATATTTTAAGATTTTATTTACTTATTTGACACAGAGAGAGACAGTGAGAGAGGGAACACAAGCAGGGGGAATGGGAGAGGGAGAAGCAGGCTTCCCACTGATGCAGGGCCCTGGGATCACGACCTGAGCGGAAGGCAGACACTTAAAAACTGAGCCACACAGGCGCCCCTAAAGAGTATATTTTTAAGATTTTTGATATAAATAGTCAGATTTCTTTCCAAAAAAGTTGTAGGAATTTAAAAATTCATTAACAATCTATAGGTCTTTGGATAAATGATTTGTTGTTATTTTTTAACTGCTAATTACATTGATAAATGTTTTACGTTAAAAACAATTAGTTGTGATTTTATGTGAATATTAGCCATGTACATTTTACCTAGTAAATGTGTCCTTTGTCCATTTAGCTACTGGAGTCTTAAGATACCCAGGCACTCAATTGCTTTTAATAGACAGTGGATTCAAGATACTCCAGGGATTTAGGGTCTAATCTCAATGCTAGGAAAAAGTCATTTTAATGTAGCCTATCATAAGTAGATTAGGTTGACCCTGTTTCAGGTTTTTGATTTCTTGGAGAAAGGGAAGACTTGAAGCATGGTAAATTACTGAATAGGCTCCTATGGGGTGTGTGTGTGTGTATCTTTTAATGTGATAAAGTATACATAACATAAAATTAGCCATTTTAGCCATTTTTAAGTGTACAATCCAGTGGCATTAAATATGTTCACAATGTTGTGCAACCATCATCACTATTCATTTCCAGATTTTTTTTCATCATTTAGAACAGAAACTCTCTACCCATTAAAAAACAACTTCCCCATTCCTTCCTCCCTCCAGCTCCTGGTAACCTCTAATCTATTTTTTTTTTTTTAAGATTTTATTTATTTATTTTTTAATTTTTTTAAGATTTTATTTATTTATTTGACAGAGAGAAAGAGATCAGAAGTAGGCAGAGAGGCAGGCAGAGGGAGAGGGGGAAGCAGACTCCCCACTGAGCAGAGAGCCTGATGCGGGCCGATCCCAGGACCCTGAGATAATGACCGGAGCCGAAGGCAGAGGCCCAACCCACTGAGCCACCCAGGCGCCCCTCTAATATATTTTCTGTCTCTATGAATTTGACTTTTGGACCCTTAGTGGTATAACATTCTGTTTATCCATTAATTTGTTGATGGACATTTGGGTTGCTTCTACCTTTTTCCATTGCAAATAATGCTACCATGAATATTGGTATACAAATATCTGTTCAAATCCTTGCTTTCAAATCTTAGGGGTATATACCCAGAAATGGAATTTGTGGATTATAAGATAATTCTATATTTGAGGGGGAACTACCATACTGTTTATCCATATCAGCTGCACCCCCCCTTTTTTTTTTTTTTTTAAGATTTTATTTATTTACTTGACAGAGAGAGAGAGAGAGAGAGAGCATAAGTAGGCAGAGTGGCAGGCAGGGGGAGAGGGAGAAGCAGGCTCTCCACTGAGCAGGGAGCCCGATGCGGGGCTTGATCCTAGGACTCTGGGATCATGACCTGAGCTGAAAGCAGCCACTTAACTGACTGAACCACCCAGGTGCCCCTCAGCTGCACCTTTTTAAAAATCTTTGGTTTTTTGGTGTTGCACTGTATGAGTTTTTTATATATTCTGGATATTAATCCCTTATCAGGTATATGATTTGCCAATATTTTCTCCCATTTTTGTACATTGCCTTTTTACTTTCTTGGTAGTATTTTTTGATGCACAGAAGTTTTTAATTTTATTAAGTCCAGTTGTTCATTTTTTTCTTCTGTTGCCCATGCTTTTGTGTCATGTTAATGAGATCATTGCCAAATCCAATGTTATGAACTTTTCTGACTGTTTTCTTCTAAGAATTTTACAGTTTCAGCTTTTACATTTAGGTCTTTGATTCATTTTAAATTAATTTTTATATATGGTGTAAAGTAAGGGGTCCTGAAGAGTTTTTAATATTGTCCATATAATTGGCAGGACAATGGAAACTTTTTGGAAAGTGAAATGAAATATCTGGGCAGTCCCATTACTACACTTCCAAAATTGGATAAAAATCCAGAACTAGGAGAAGATCAGGCAGAGGAGACTTCCGATGAATTGATGGAGTTTTCTCTGGAAGATCAAGAAGAGGCCAAGGTAAGGTACTGTCTGATATCTTTGTATTTTCCCTATTCTTTCATCCTTGAATAAACAATATTATGCATCTCCTGGGTTTTAGCCACTGTACTAAGTGGTAAGTCTACAGAGATCAAGAAGACATGGTCTCTATACTCTAAGGGCTACCTGACTGATAGGGTATCTTGTAACCATAGGATCCTTTTTTTTTTTTTTAAGATTTTATTTATTTATTTGACAGAGAAACAGCAAGAGAGGGAATACAAGCAGGGTGAGTGGGAGAGGGAGAAGCAGGCTTCCTGCTGAGCAGGGTGCCTGATGCGGGGCTCCATTCCAGGACCCTGGGATCATGATCTGAGTCGAAGACAGACGCTCAACGACTGAGCCATCCAGGGGCCCTCAACCATGGGATTCTTATTACTGCTGGGTGAGAAGGTTCCAGTTCGTAATTTGAGTACGTCAGCATCAAAGTAATTCGGTATAAGTGATGCCTCCAGAAGTACAGTAATGGATGGAACATACCTAGCATGATTTTTCAGCTATTTTACAATATATCCTCCCTGTGTCACTGGGAGGCATACCTGAAGCCTGTGGCCTATTGGCCATGTACTGATATGCCAGAGGTAGATTCTGAGGTATTTGGCATTTCTCAATCAACTTCATTTCTGTGAAGCAACTATATGTAGGAGTGTGTTTTTTAAATTTATTAATTAAATAGGCAAATGTCATATAATTGAGCTCTTGGATTCTATCCTCATTCTTTTATTTAATATTATGAGCATGAGAAAGACACTTAACCAGTATAAAGCTCAGTTTCTCATTTTTTTTTTTTTAAAGATTTTATTGATTTATTTGACAGAGAGAGACAGTGAGAGAGGGAATACAAGCAGGGGAAGCAGGAGAGGGAGAAGCAGGCTTCCTGCCAAGCAGGGAGCCCGATGTGGGACTCAATCCCAGGACTCTAGGATCATGACCCGAGCCAAAGGCAGACACTTAACGACTGAGCCACACAGAGAACATAATAGTGAGAAATACTTCCTCAGTAGGATTGTTGTGAATATGATTAAGTATTAAAACTGTTTATAATATTCCACATACTTTATTATTGTTAATAAAAACAAATGTAAGCTGTAACAACATTCGGTAAATATTTATTATGAGACTGATATGAGCCAGATGCTATACCAGAACTGAGGACAGAGTTGTGATTAAGACGGTCAAGATTCCTAACTTTCATGGAGTTCGTATTTATATTTTTTCTAGTCTAGAAGATAGACAACGTAAGTAAGCAAACCAATACCCGAGATAATGACAAGATCATCAAAAGCGCTATGGATGACAGAGTGGTATGAAAAAGGACCTAGAAGTTTAGTAGGGTGCTTCTTTAAACTTTAACTTGAGTAATTGGAGCAATGCTGACATTACAATGAATTTGAAAAGAAGGAGGAATTCAAAGGGAATAAGATATGTTCTCTTTTGGACGTTGAGCACCCCCTCGCTTGTATTCCCTCTCTTGCTGTCTCTCTCCCTGTGAAATAAATAAATAAAATCTTTAAAAAACAAACAAAGTCTTTTTTGTTTTTTAAAGATTTTATTTATTTATTTGCCAGAGAGAGAGAGAGAGAATGCACAAGCAGGGGGAGTGGCAGGCAGAGGGAGAAGCAGGCTCCCCACTGAGCAAGGAGCCCAATGCAGGACTGGATCCCAGGACCCTGGAATCATGACCTGAGCCGAAACCAGATGCTTAACCAACTGAGCCACGCAGGCATCCCATATGCTTCACTTCCTTAATCTACAAAAAAGTTTTTGATAACTATTTCATAGGGTTGTTGTGATGATTAAATGAGTTAATTGTTCATAAAGCATTTAGAACAATACTTGCCAATTACTAATGTTTAATTATTATAATGTAGTGTAGTAAAAATGCTTAATTACTGTAGTATAAGGACCAAAATGTGTGGAGTTATAAAGACTGGTAGAGAAGGGATGCTTAATGGCGTTGATGGCCTTAGCAAAGTGAAAGTTGCAGTAATCTGATGACTCAGAGGAGAGTGTTAGGTGACAGTCTTGAAGAGTTTGGAGAAAGTTATATTCAACTTTTGGAAACCACAGAAAGGAATTATTAAAAAGCTAATAAAATGACATTTGTAAGGTTTTATGTGATAGACCTCCATGGCATAGTGTGCTGTTGCCTAGACGCAAGATTGGAGACTTTGAACTCCAGGGATGATTAAGTGAGGGTTGGAGGTTGCCAATGGCAGATGAAAAAGTCAAATATGGTTGAGTTAGCATAAGTGATGGTGAAAGTAGCAGAGAATGGGACGCCTGGGTAGCTCAGTTGGTTAAATGTCTCCCTTTGGCTCAGGTCATGATCCCAGGGTCCTGGGATCGAGCCCCACATCAGGCTCTCTGCTCAGTAGGGAGCCTGCTTCTCTCTCTGCCTGCTGCTGCTCCTGCTTGAGCTTTCTCTCTCTAACAAATTAAAAAAAAAAAAAAAGTAGCGGAGAAGTAGATGATGATGAATCAAAGCCTGGATAAGGAGCCAAATGTTTCACTGGATAGACTCAATAAGGTAAGAACAGCAATGTGGTTGAAAGTTGTTGAGGAGGAAGAAGCCTCTGGTTTAGAAACTTTGAGAGCTCGCGGAAATTTTAGTTAGTTTGAGGATGTGCCCAGTTTGAATTCTTGGTGGTAGAGTGATAGAGGAGGGTTGCAGATTGTTTTGTCTTTATTCTTTTTTTTTTTTTTTTTGTCCCTGCTTACTGAGAGGTTAATGTGGAGTGCAGGAGAAGATTGGTGCAAGTATTTGAGAAGTTGTGAAGTCTCTCTCTGAAGGGTTTTCAGTTTTTATTTTTATTTATTTGTTTATTTATTTTTTTAAGATTTTATTTATTTATTTGACACAGAGAGAGAAATCACAGGTAGGCAGAGAGGCAGGCAGAGAGAGAGGGGGAAGCAGGCTCCCTGCTGAGCAGAGAGCCCGATGCGGGGCTCGATCCCAGGACCCTGAGATCGTGACCTGAGCCAAAGGCAGAGGCTTCAACCCACTGAGCCACCCAGGCGCCCCGGGTTTTCAGTTTTTAGAACATGGTATGCATGTGGGGAAATAAGTAGCCTGGGTTTTAGTGTTTTGAGTAGTGTCTTGGGAGACAAGAATGGAAAAGAAAAATGAGAGGCAGGTAGTAAGAGTAGGTTCCGTTTATTGATAGCTTGTACTGGGCACTGTGTGCTGAGCTGTTTATATCCATCATTGCATTTAATTTTCATGTCAATCCTGAAATAGGCTTGTGGTGCCTCTCTATTTTCTTTCTTCTCTACCTTTTGTTTTTTCTTTAATATTATCACGTTTTAGGAGGAGAACATCAGACCATGGGATAAAGGCTCTTACTCAAGGTCACAAAATTAGCCATTGGCAGAGTCAGGATTTAAGCTGAGATCTGCCTGACTTCCGAGCTGGTGTTTTTACCAGTATCAGGGTGTCTTTTGTTTAATATGCCTGGGAAGTAAAAATTGTCCCAGGAACATGTAGTAATGACATTTGCTTTTTTTAAAAAATATTTTATTTATATATTTGAGAGAGAGAAAGAGAAAGAGGGAGCAAGCATGAGGAGGGGCAGAGGGAGAAGGAGAGAGAATCCAAAGCAGACTCTGCACTGAGCTCAGAACCTGACACAGGGCTCAATCCCAGGACGCCTAGATCATGATCACGACCTGAGCTAGAATCAAGAGTCGGACGCTTAACCTACTGACCCATCCAGGCATCCCGACATTTGCTTTTTGCGTAGGTTTGGTAAGGTTGAATACCCAGAGTTTGAACGGATTGAAGTGTTAGGAAGGGTGGTGAATCAATTATCTAGAACACTGCTGTCCTGTAAAACTTTCTGAGGTGATGTAAATGCTTTATATTTGTGCAATACAGTAACCACCATGTGGCTTTTAAGCACTTAAAATGTGGCTAGTGCCACTGAGAAACTGAAGTTTTAATTTTTTTAAGTTTTAACTAATGCAGATAGCCATGTGTCGTTAGTATTACTATAATGGGTAGTCAGGTCTAGAACCCTCTATAAAGTATGGTCCCTGAAGCAGCACCATCAGTATCAGGTAGGAATTTCTCCGCAGTGCAAATGTCTGGGCCCCATCCCAACCTTCTGAATCAGAAACTGAGGGTGGGGCCCAGCAGTCTGTTTTAACAACCCCTCCAAGTGATTTTGATGCGCCCTGCTATATAACGTAATATTAAATCCTGTTTTGTTTTAATGTCACTGGTTTGTGGGAAGACAACAGAACCACGATGAAATCTGAAAGAGACAAGACGGGAATTGGGAGAATTGACAGTGACCTTCCTGAAACAAACCTTTTTGAGGACTCACCGAAGATGGAGGGTAGATGTGTGGAAAAACAGCAAGTTTAGGGATAGTTAGCATGGGGAAAGATTGCTAGGCCTTTTGAGGGAAAAAAACAACAAGAAAAAAGCAATATAAGGTGAACATTTAGTGGTGCTCTTACAAATATATGTTAGTCTTCATATTTCCAAGATGTAGCTGATTCAGTTAAGTCTCAACTAGTATTAACTAGTAATTAAATTTAATGTTGATTAAAAAGAAAATTTTTCGCTTTCAGTTTTCTGGTTGAAAATTTATCTAATGTGTTTAATCTCTTTTATGAAACAATAAGTACAGTACAAGGGACATGATTGAATCTTTCCTTGCTGAAGGTCTTTCATCATCTTAGAAACATCATTCTGAGTTGTATAATACAGACAGTGTAGAAAGGTAGGTTTAAAATAGACTGACCTCAGGAAATAATCTGGAAATTTTGTTTATTTATATAGAAGAATAGCTTCTAGCTGTGAGGTATTTTTTTTGAGGTTTTTTTTTTTTATGTTTAAAAAATATTAAGTCCCCTTATGTGCTCATTTTAATGCATTGTGACTCTTACAGCATTATTTTCAGTTGAGGGCACAGTGTATAAGAATTTGCAGAGCAGGGGCGCCTGGGTGGCTCAGTGGGTTAAAGCCTCTGCCTTCGGCTCAGGTCATGATCTCAGGGTCCTGGGATCGAGCCCCGCATCGGGCTCTCTGCTCAGCGGGGAGCCTGCTTCATCCTGCCTCTCTGCCTGCTTGTGATCTCTCTCTCTGTCAAATAAATAAATAAAATCTTTAAAAAAAAAAAAAGAATATGCAGAGCAGTAGATTTTAGAATAGAAAAGGAGTAGGGATTTTTGTTATTGGGTTTATCTCTTTGATGTTAAATGGAAATAGATACCTGATAAAGCAAGGAGATTTGTATAACCTTAGTGATTTCTGGTGTATTCATTTAAAAACTATTTACTGAGTACCTGTTAAGTATCAGGCCCTGTGTTTGGCAGTGGTAATACAATGGTGAACAATACAGACTAGGTTTATGCCCTCTTGGAGTTCATATTCTTGTCAAGGAGACATCAACAACAACAAAGGTGTGTCAGGTTAATAGATGTTCTAGCTCGAGTTCTTGGTTGTAAATAAAAGAAACTGATTTCTAGTTACCTCAGGCAGAAAAGGGATTTTCTGGAGGGTATTGAAGAACTCAGAATTACCAGAAAGGCAGGAAAAAAAGGTAAGGCCAAATGCTGCTATGGGGTCATTGTGCTTGGGATGTCACCACCTACTGGCTGGATACTCAGTGTCACCAGTGTCACCTTGCCCCAGAAGGTCATCCAACCTGCTGCTGGACTGTATTGCTCAGGACCATTTGCTGCCACCTACTGTATTCTCCACTGTGATGCTGCAGCCATAAAAAAGACTCAGCCAACCCTTTGCTTTTGTGTTATTCTTTAATTTTCAAAATCCAGTCAGGAATATCTGGTTGATTATAAGAGAAAGGAAAAGGGAATATTTGTCCCCCTTTGGCCTCCTTATCAGGAGGCAGGGCTGCCTCCCCATTAAATTTGAGATATTACTAAATCTCCAATTTTAGCCAAATTGCAAATGACTGCTGTAAGAGACAGGATAATTTAATTATTGCAAGTTGTCCAAGCGTAATGAAGGAAACAAAAAGGGGACTGAGATAAACAGTAATAGAAGGGGACCTTTAAACAGGAACAAATAGGGACGCCTGGGTGGCTCAGTTGGTTAAGTGTCTGCCTTCGGCTCGGGTCATGATCCCAGGGTCTTGGGATTGAGTCCCGCATTGGGCTGCTTGCTCAGTGGGGAGCCTGCTTCTCCCTCTGCCTGTACTGCCTGCTGCTCCCCCTGCTTGTGCTCTCTCTCACTGACAAATAAATAAAATCTTTAAAAATAAATACATAAATGGGAATAAATAGGAAAGGCCTCCTTGAGAAAGAGAGATTTAGTTGAGAACAGGCTGATAAACTGTCCCAGTTTGCCTGCCATCGAGGAGGCTCCTATAACCTGGGCCTTTCAGTGCTAAAACTGGGAAAGTCCCAGACTAGAGTTGGTCACTCTAGTTGTGCAGGAACCATACACGACATGACTAGAGACCACAGCATTCCATGAGAAGGGAATATGGTAGGTGCAAAGGTCCCAAGTTTGAGTAGATCTTGGTGTGTACAAGGTACTGAGAAGCCATTGTGAGGGAGGGGGAGAGTTGCCTGAGGCTGGACAGAAGCGATAAGCAGAAGACAGATCATGCAGGGCCTTAGGGCTATGGTGAGTGTGTGGATTTTATGCTAAGTGCATTGGGAAGCTATTAGAGGATACTCAGCACAGGAATAACAGGGCCTGGTTTGTTTTATGAAGACCACTCTTGTTGCTGGATAAAGAAGGGATTAGAAAGGATTGAGAGGTCGAAGGAGGGGGGGAAGTTGGAAGCAGGTACGAGTAGGTTAGGAAACTATTGCAGCCTCAGGGAAGGGTGATCGTAGCCTGGACTAAGGTGGTGGCTACAGAGACAGAAATGGATGAATTCAGAAGGTATTTTGGATACAGAACAGACAGGCTGTAAAGGAAGGATAGGATCAAGGATGAGTTTAGACATGTTAAGTTCGAAGTGTTTTTATTTCAAAGGGAAAACAGAAGCAGTTAGAAGAAAACTACCTTCTTCTCTCACCAAATACAGCATCCTATCTTCTCTCATATCCATATAACTGCCGTCCCTCTTGTTATACTGCATTAGTGTCCCTCCTCCTATCTGAAGCTCCCTCTCCTTCTGCACTTCCTCCTGTTCATTCATTCATTCTTTCATTCAGTAATGCTGGAGATACAGTACGGAACATAATAACACAGTAAAGTCTGTTCTCTTGTAGAGTTTGCAACAGATAAAGAAACAAATACATTTATACGATGACAGATGGTAAAATACTATGGCAAAAAAGGGTGAAGAGAATAGGGAGTACCTGGATCGGGCTGGAGTAGAGTGGGAGTTGATAGTTTTGATACGTTGCATAGATTTGAGAAGCCCTCACAGATCTTTGAGCAGACATCTGAAGTAGTGAGGGAGCCAAATGAACAGTTAACAAGAAGGGATGAATTTTTCTAGACAGAAGAAAGATCAAATGTAATACTTCTGAAGTTGGGGTGTGCTTGGCATGTTCATGGAACAGCAAGAAGGCCAGTGTGGCTGGAGCAAAGCGAGCAGGTACACAGTGGTAGATGGGGCCAGAGAGTAGGTAGCAGAAGGACAGGTCACATAGGGCCTCGTAGGTCATTGTAAAGATTTTGCAAAACCCTTGAGTCACATGGAAGCATCTCTTCTTGTCTGCTCCTGCAGTAATCTGCTCCCTTTTTCTCCCTCCTGTATTAATCTCCCGGATTAATACTTCTCCAATTCTTTGGTATCAGGACTCCTTTGCAATCTTAAAAATTATTGAGAACACTTTGCCTTGTTTCTGATCTTTCAGGAAAAGCATCTAGTTTTTCTCCATTGAGTATGATGTTAGTTATGAGTTTTGGTTTTTTTTTTTTAAGGATTTTGTTGGGGCGCCTGGGTGGCTCAGTGGGTTAAAAGCCTCTGCCTTCCACTCAGGTCCTGGGATTGAGCCCCGCATCGGGCTCTCTGCTCAATGGGGAGCCTGCTTCCCCCCTCTCTCTGCCTGCCTCTCTGCCTACTTGTGATCTCTCTCTCTCAAATAAATAAATAAAATCTTTAAAAAAAAAGATTTTATTTATTTATTTGAGAGAGAGAAAGAAAACGAGAGAGTGCAAGCGGAGGGAGGAGCAGAGGAGAAGGGAGAGGGAAAGAATCTCAAGGAGATGGGACACCTGAGTGGCTCAGTCAATTAGGTGTCTGCCTTTGGCTCAGGTCATGATCTCAGATCTGGGACTGAGTCCCACTTTGGGCTCCCTGCTCAGCAGGGAGCCTGCTTTTCCCTCTGCCTGCCACTTCCCCTGCTTGTGCGCTTTCTCTTTCTGACAAATAAATAAATAAAAATCTTAAAAAAAAAAAAAGAATCTCAAGCAGACTCCATGCTAAGCAGGGAGCCCCACATGGGGCCTGATCTCACAATCACAAGATCATGACCTGAGCCGAAACCAAGAGTCAGATGCTCAACCAACTAAGCCACCCAGGTGCCCCTTCTTTTTTTTTTTTTTCCAGAGTAGACTCCACAATCAGCATGGAGCCCAATGCCAGGCTCAAATTCATAACCCTGAGATGAAAACCTGAGCTGAGATCGAGTCAGCTGCTTAACCAACTGAGCCACCCAGGCACCTCTAGTGATGGCTTCCTTGAGATTCCCTTTGTCAGGCTGAAGAAGTTCCCTTCTATTCTCAATTTCCTGAGAGATTTTAGCAGGAACACGTAATAGATTTTGCCAAATGCTTTCTCTGCATCTACTGAGATGATTGTGTGAGTTTTATTTTTTTTAACCTATTAATATGGTTCATTACATTGATCTTAAAATGTTAAAACAGAGGCGCCTGGGTGGCTCAGTGGGTTAAGGCCTCTGCCTTCGGCTCAGGTCATGATCTCAGGGTCCTGGGATCGAGCCCCGCATCGGGCTCTCTGCTCGGCAGAAAGCCTGCTTCCCCCTCTCTCTCTGCCTGCCTCTCTGCTTACTTGTGATCTCTCCCTCTGTCAAATAAATAAATAAAATCTTAAAAAAAAAAAGAATTCTGTTTAAATTTTCTGGAATAATGTCTGTAGAATTGATGCGTGTTTTTTTGTTCTTTTTTTTTTTTTTAAAGATTTTATTTAATTATTTGACAGAGAGAGACAGCGAGAGAGTGAGCACAAGCCAGGGGAGAGGGAGAAGCAGGCTTCCCGCTGAGCAGGGAGACCAATGTGGGATTTGATCCGAGGATCCCAGGATCATGACCTGAGCCAAATGCAGATGCTTAATGACTGGGCCATCCAGGCGCTCCTATGTTTCGTTCTTTTAATGTTAGGCCAAATTCACCAGTAAAGCCATCAGGACCTGGGCTTTTCTTTGTGGGAAGTTTTTAAATTATTAATTCAATCTCTACTTTTTGTAGGTCTAGTCAGATTTTCTGTTCCTTCTTGAGTCAGTTTCAGTGTTTTTGTCTTTTCAAGAATTTGCCCATTTAATCTGAGTTTTCTTATTCATTGGTATATCACTGTTCATAGTATCCCCCATGATCCTTTTTATTTCTGAAAAATTGCTAGTAATGTTCCCTCTTTTGTTTCTTAATTTTGGTAATTTGAGTGTTCTCTTTTTCTTGGTTAGTCTAGCTAAAGGTTTACCAATTTTGTTGATCTTTTCAAAGAATCAACTTTTGGTTCTGTTGTTTTCTCTTTTTTCTGTTCCTTACTTCATTAACTTTTTCCTTTAATCTTTATTTCCTTTATTCTGCTTGCTTTGGATTTAGTTTCTTTTTTGATGGAAGGTTAGGCCATTGTCTTGATCGTTCTTTTTTCTATTATGGGCCTTTGCAGCTATAAATTTTCACTTAAACACTACTTTAGCTTTATCCTTACATGAATTTTGGTGTGCCATGTCTTCATTTTTATTCATCCAAAAGCATTTTCTAATTTCTCTTGAGATCTTGAGATCTTTGTTGAGTGTGTTGTTTAATTTCCATCTAACCGAATTTTCCAGATTTTTTTTTGTTATTAATTTCTGATGAATCCATTGTGGTCAGAGAACATACTTTGTATGATTTCAGTCCTTTAAAATTTATTGAGGCTTGTTTTATGACCTAATATGTATCATCTATCCTGGAGAATATTTCATGTATATTTGAGAAGAATGTACATTCTGTTGTTGGGTACAGTGTTCTGTTGATGTCTGTTAGGTCTAGTTGGTTTATGGTATTGTTTCAGTTAGTTTTTGAGCTTTCTAAAAATGGTACCATACCAAATGTGGCCATTACTGGCCTTGCTAATCTCACCAGGGCCTTTGCATTTGTTATTCCATTCTTCCGCTAAGCAAAATTTAGTTTCATTTCTCCACATATGTCATCTTGTCAGAAAGGCCTTTCCTGACAAGCTCTCCAACCCAAATTTTTCTGTCTTTTCATTCTCCTTTATTTTTTTTACCTGTAGAACATGCTGCTACCTAAAACACATAGTACATTTATTTGTTTCTTCCACTCCCTTATTCACTGCTCTATCATCTAGTAGGTACTCAAAAATTGTCAAGCAAGTATGTGGATATGGAAATCTGGAAATAAGAGCAGAAGTTTTGATTGGAAACATATTTGAGAGTCATCTGTATAGAGGGAAAATTTGAACTCACAGGTAGAAAAAATGATGTAAGGCAAAAGTGAGGGATAAAAAAGGGCCAGGACCTAACCCTGATGAATCCAACATCTGTTAGAGGTTTGGTAGGTGAGGAGGCCCAACAAAGAAGACTGAGAAGGAACAACAGAGAGGTAGAAGCATCATGGTTCTTTTAGTTTAGGGGTGGCCTATACTAGCATTAAACTAAACTAGGAGGTGCCATTGAAGCCAAGGAAGGTGGCAGTAGCCAACTCAGTGGAAGCCACTATGAAGTTCAGAAAGATAGATGTCTAAAGAAGTGAGTGTCGACATGAGGATTGTTGAGAACCTTGACAAGAGCAGTAAAGTAGTACAAACAAGCAAGTCTGTGTGTATTGAATAGTGTGTAGGCCATGAGGAAATGGTGATTCCTCCTCAGTTTACAAAACAGGGATTATTCATTTAGACCTTTTTATAAAAATCTGTAGGTAGAATCAAGCTTACCAAATTTCCTTTTCTTCTTCCTGGCCTTTTCAATGCTTAACACTCCCAGATATTGAAAGTGTTCATTGATTCCTTAAAGAAGGGAAGTCTCTAAGATGTTGGAGGAAAAGGAAAGTTAGATGTTGAATGCAATCTAAGCCAGCTGGTCCTGGGTTCCTTCCACCCCTGCTTCTGAGAACTGGGAAACTTGTGACTAGACAAAGCTACAGTACCCTCACTATCATCATCCCTTCATGATCAAACACATATGCTCTTTGCAGTAAGTTACTGTTTGTTTTTATATAAATGTTTTGGAAAGAATCTGTCGGAACAGTAGTGGCTGTTTCTGTTTTTTTTTTTTTGTTTGTTTGTTTGTTTGTTTTTTGTTTCTGTTTGTTAAAGTAGTTTTGTCCTATCATTTATTTCTGGATTCTTGCCTTTAGACCATATGAAACCCAAGAAGATGTTTATCAGCTTCATTATCACCATGATAATAATAGCTACCAGAAACCTGAAGCATTGATACAAGAGAATAGAGATTTGAGGAATAGACTCATGCATATATGGTCACTTGATAATTAGACCAAGATACAAAGCAATTAAATGGAGAAAACAGCCTTTTCAACAAATTGTGCTGGAGCAATTGAAAATCTAGATGAAAAAAAAAACCCTCAATCCATACCTCATACCTTATATAGAAATGAGTACAAAATGGATAATAGGGCGCCTGGGTGGCTCAGATCGTTAAGCGTTTGCCTTCGGCTCAGGTCACTATCCCAGGTTCCTGGGATTGAGTCCTGCGTCGGGCTCCCTGCTCAGTGAGGAGTCTGCTTCTCTCTCTCCCTCTGCTTCCCCCTACTTGTGCGCTCTCTCTCTGTCAAATAAATAAATAAAATCTTTTTTAAAAAATGGATAATAGACCTGAATATGAATTTTAAAACTGTAAAACATCTGAAGAAAAAACAGGAGAAAATTTCTGTGACCTTGGGTTAGGTAAAGATTTCTTAGATATAATACTAAAAAAATGGAAGTATTTCCCTTAGTAGCTAATTCATTCCAGACTCTTAACAATGAGCCCTTAGAGGGACGCCTAGGTGGCTCATTTGGTTAAGCGACTGCCTTCGGCTCGGGTCATGATCCCAGGGTCCTGGAATTGAGTCCCGCATCGGGCTCCTTGCTCAGCGGGGAGCCTGCTTCTCCCTCTGCCTGCCTCTCTGCCTGCTTGTGCTCTCTCTCTGACAAATAAATAAAATCTAAACAATGAGCCCTTTAGAGGTGCCTGGATGGCTCAGTCAGCTGAGTGTCTGACTCTTGATTTTGGCTCAGGTCATGATCTTAGGGTAATGAGATTCAGCCTGGCATCTCGAGCCCTGCATCCATATCTGCACTCACTGGGGAGTCTGCTTGTGATTCTCTCCCTTTCCCTCTGACCCTCCCACCGCTAAAATAATAAATAAATCTTTCAAAAATAATAAAATACAATGAGCCCTTAGCTTAATAATTTGGTGTGTTCTGGGGCGCCTGGGTGGCTCAGTCGTTAAGTGTCTGCCTTCGGCTCGGGTCATGATCCCAGGGTCCTGGGATCGAGCCCCATGTCAGGCTCCCTGCTCAGCAGGAAGCCTGCTTCTCCCTCTCCCACTCTCCCTGCTTGTGTTCCCTCTCTTGCTGTGTCTTTCTCTGTCAAATATATAAAATCTTAATAAACAAATAAATAAGAAGCTTGGATTAAAAGGCAAAAGATTTGTACATAAGATCTGAAGAGAATCCAGAATATAGAATCTTGGATTAGTTGAAGAGTCTCTGGCTGGCTCAGTCAATAGAGCATGGGACTCTTGATCTTGGGTCATGAGTTCAAGCCCCATGTTGGATATAGAGATTACTGAAATTAAAATTTAAAAAAAGATCTTAGATTAATTGAAAACTGTTATCAGAGGTCATTTAATATATCTTCCTGCCTCTGGTTATAACACTCGAATCATGGCTTTCAAGGAGACTGTAGTCCATCTTCTTGTACCTTAGTCTGAGTTAGTAACTTCCAAGGCCAGTTCCTCATGGTTTTTAATCCATTTTTTCCCAATGGGCTTCATAATATCAATCCTGTAATGGTCATGCTGATTCTAGATTCTGGTGTTCCCTTTTCCCTTGCATGATGCTTATTTTACTATTTTTCTTTCCCCTTAACAACCTGCTTTATAAGAATTATATAAAATTTTTTTCTCTCTCTCTCAAAGAAACTACTACCCTAAAAAAGTGACACATACTCTTGCTGCTTAGTATTTTTTTTTGCATAGGCTGACCTTTTTGGTTTGTCATCTTCAATTTTGGGAGGGTCCTTAAATCTTGATTGTCAGAGTCTTAGGATCCCATAGAGAAACTGGGATTAGGCTTGTTTGGTTGGTTGCTACTTGACTGGAGGAACTGAGCTTGCATTTGCTTTCTCCTACAAGAATTGGTACATATAAGATGGTCAGGTGGTGAATTTAGTTTGGCTAGATTTAATACATCTTAGGGAGATGGAACATCATGCACTCTGAGAAGAAAGACGTTAATGAGGAGGGGAAGAGTGGTTGCTTACCTAGGGTTTTGCCTATCAAACTTGAGTGTTGCTAGAAATCACTGGGGCAGCTTGCTAAAATGCAGATTTTAATTCAGTAGGTCTGGGGTGAGGCTCAACATCTAGGATTCTTCATTTCTAACAAGTTTGCAGGAGATGTTCGTGCTACTGGTCTGCAGACACACTTAGAGGAGTAAGAACATACGGGGTTGATATTCCCATACAGGCATCTCTGAATAGAAGCTCCTTGTATCGCTCCCCTTCGTTGCCAGAGAATTTGAACAGGCCAAGACTGAAGTGGGCGGTAAAACTCAAGGACAACCCAATACCAGATAAAGAAAAAAAAGAGTATTGTTCTAGCCACAAAGAGCTCAGGAAGGTAAGAACTTTTTAAGATGAGAATCTATTTAATCCTCTATCTCATTGTATTCTCTGCTTTTTTGGTATGAGGATTGCTTTAGGATATCTTGTCTTCTTTCTCATTACTTTTACTTTTATCTTTGTTCTTTATGTCTTTCTTGTCTTCTTTACATCGTACCCATATATAAAATATTCAACGATAAGTATCTGTTATATTATACTTTTGAAAATGATGTTGGCATACTGTCTTCCCAACCTTCTTTTATAAGATTTGAGAGGACACAAGGAAACTTGGAATGGTAAGGATATTTACTGCTGTTTTACCTGCATTCTTTTTTTTTTTTTTTAAAGATTTCATTTATTTATTTGACAGAGAGAGATCACAAGTAGGCAGAAAGGCAGGGGGAAACAGGCTCCCTGGATGTGGGGCCTCGATCCCTGGACCCTGAGGTCATGACCTGACCCAAAGGCAGAGGCTTAACCCACTGAGCCACCCAGGGGCCCAGTTTTACCTGCATTCTGACAGAAACAGCATCATGAAGCACACTGCTTTGGTAGGAGGCAACTTTTGAAAAATGTAGCTGTCATTCCCTATCCCTCTTTTAAAAAAAATCTGAATACTCTTTTATAAAATCAGCATATGATAGTATAGAAGTTATACATAAACAAAAGAAGATTTTGTGAAATGTCCATAATCCCATAGGCCAGAGACAATTATTGTCAACACGTGGTGTATGTTCTAGACTCTTTGATCCAGGTTTTTTCTTTTATTAAAGTGGTATTACATAAAATAAAAAAAAAAAAAAGCAGAATGGGCCCCTGGGTGGCTCAGTCAGTTAAGCGACTGCCTTTGGCCCAGGTCATGATCCTGGAGTCCCAGGATCGAGTCCTGTATCAGGCTCCTTCCTCATCAGGGAGTCTGCTTTTCCCTCTGACCCTTCCCCCTCTCATGCTCTCTCTCTCTCTTTCATTCTCTCTCAAATAAATACAATCTAAAAAAAAATTTAAAAGTGGTATTACGAAGTATGAGTTTTCTCACTTTCTTAAGGATATCATGAACTTATTTCCATGCCAATGAAATTAATCTACAACATAACTTTTTAGTGTATAATAGTAATATAATGTGTGAAATGTGATTTGCTTAACAAAGACTCTGTTATTTATTAGTAATCTTTCTGTATTATAAACTTGCTGGGATATTCATTTTTACAGTCAAATCTTTGTGCATTTTTTTTTTCCAAAGGGTGTGCGTGTTTTTAATGTCTCCATTCCTTCCCTCTCCTGGTTTTTAAACCTTTAACATGAGAATTGGCGGTGGTGGTTATCTTGTCATCCTCAGGGCTTAGGTCTAAAGAAGACAGTTTCTCTCTGTGACATTAACATCACTCAGATGCTGGAGGAAGATTCTAACCAGGGCTCTCTGATTGGTGATTTCTCCAAGGTGAGTTTGGTTATATTCATCTTATATTCCATTGAGTCATTTTGGATCTGAGTCTTTTTTTCTTTGCTTGAAGAGGACACTAGGTATAATTATGCATCCTCACCAAGGACTATTTGATCAACTGAAGATGCTATGGTGGTAGATTTGACCTTGAGCCTTTCTAGTGAGAAAGTATTTTCTTATTCATTCTGGGAAAATCCAGAGCAGTGGGGTAGCATGAGGCTTTTTACTTTTTTCTTTTTAAAAATATCTTTTAAAATTATGTAAATAATCCTTGGTCATTACAGAAAAAGTAGAAAATGAAAGATACCTCAAGTCTTATAAAAATATTATTGCTTTTGGGGCACGTGGGTGGCTCAGTCAGTTGAGCGTCACCTTGGGCTCGGGTCATGATCCCAGAGTCCTGGGAGTGAGTCCCCTATGGGGCTCCCTGCTCAGCGGGGAGTCTGCTTTTCCCTCTGCCTTTGCTCCTTCTCTCTCTCTCTCTTTCTTTCTGGCTCACTCTCAAATAAATAAGTAGAAGCTTTAAAAAATTAAAAAAATATATATTATTGCTTTTAACATCTTGGTACATATTCCTCCAGACTTTTTTCTATGTATTTTCACAAACACACATGCACATACCCAAATACATTTTTTTGTTTTTTTCACAAAAAATGGTTTATACTGTTTTGTGATCCACTGCCTTTTTTTCCTCATCATTTAATGTATTAGGAACACTTTTCATGTCAATAAATAGTTCTGCTTCCTCATTTCATAAGTTTTAATAGTACAGTATTTCATTTTTTTTGGCTGCCCATATATTTTTTTGAATTTTTACTTTTTTTTATTTTTAAGTAATCTCCACACCCATTGTGGGGCTTGAACTTGAAACCCCACAATCAAGAGTTGCATGCTTTAAAAAAGAAAAAAGAAAAAGAGGGTTGCATGTTTTACTGACTGAGCCAGCCAGGCTCCCCTGCTCATAATATCTTGTAGGATATTTACGTTTACAATTTTTCCTTATGAACTATACCAAGATGGGCATTTTTGTGGCTAAATCTAAAACTTTGTGTGAGTCCTTAATTCACTCCTTAGAATCACTTCTTAGAAATGGAAATGCAGCATATGCGCATTATAGAGACCATTGATTCTTTTGAAGGCATCTGGGGTTTTATTTATTTGTTTGTGTGTGTGTGTGTGTATATATATATATATATATATATATATATAATTTATTTATTTAATTTTGAGAGAGAGAGAGAGAGAGAGAGCAGGGGGTGGGGTGGTGGCAGAGGGAGAGGGAGAGAGAGAATCAAGCAGCCTCCAAGCCCAGCACAGAGCCCATCGCGGGGCTCAATCTCACAACCCTGAGATCATGACCTGAGCTGAGATCAAGGGTTGAAAACTTAACCCAGGTGCCCCACATGTGGTGTTTTAAAGGTCATTTGGAAAGAAGGACAATATATGGGTCTTTGATCTCAAATTGGGGTATAGAAAACTTGCTGTTATTTCAGTTCTTGGGTATTTCTAGGTATGTGTGCTGCCAACCGTGTCAGGGAGACACCAAGATCTGAAGTACATCAACCCAGAAACAGTAAGCAGATTTCTGGAGATGGTAACTGGTTACATAAGCTACCATCTGGTCTGTTCTGTCCCTAAAATCTCCACTTCTATTGTATTTCACTGTGTTCACTTACATAGGCTCCTCATTCAACTGAAGCTCCCATTTATCCCATTATTTTGCCTTTGTTTTTAATTAAACAAATGATAGATAAATTTTATGGAAGAAAGCAAGGAAAGAAGGGAGGGAAGGAAAAAAGCTAAAAATCACTCAGTTTGGGCAACCTTACATCCTGGTTTAGGTGTTACAATCCCATTGACACCTTTCAGTGCATGGTAATTATTAATAGTATTCTCTTTCACTTTCAAAAGTGTCCTAGTTTGTGCAATAATTATTTGGTCACCCTACCCATAATCTCACCACCAGACATAACCACTAGTAATATTTTCCTTTTGGCCTTCCAGATTTTATTCTGGAATGTATTTGATAAAAATAGGATCATAATGAACATGCAGTGTTGAAGTTAGCAAGACATTGTAAACAAGTTCCTACCTCAGTAAAACAAATCTATATTATCCTTCTAATGACTATATAATATTCTATTATATCGGCATGTATAATTTAACCCCTATTTTTGAATATTTAAGTTATTTGTAACTTTTTAAATTATTTGATAACTTAAGCTAACTAATATTTAAGTTATTTGATAACCTGAAATAGTGGCTGAGATGAGTATTTTTGTGCCACATCGTTGCGTACTTTTCTGTTCACTAAAGATTTGGGAAAGAAATTGCTGAGTCAAAGTGTAATTACATTTACATTTACAAAGTTTGCTGCAGAAAGGTTGAACCAATTTGCACTCCTACAAGTATCTTAAGGATATCAACCCTTTCCTTCCATATCCTTTTCTGAAAGACTTGCTTGCTTCCTTTACGATGGAACCATTTCCCATTTCGTCTAGGAAAGTTGGAAATGCTCCCTGCCTCCTGGACTACTGCAGAAGTCCTTTGGTGTCTTCTGAGAGGCTGATTGCAGCCACGCCTGCCTCCAAATGAGTGCCTTGAATATGCTTTTCCCTGGTGTCTTGGCAATACCAGCTATTTTGGTGCTCCAAAAAGACAATTTCATATTTTATCCTCTTGAATGAGCGATAGGGATGAACCATTGCCCCATTTCAAATATAGGGGACTTTGGAGACTGGGCATCTGGTTGAATCCTGGGTAACTAAAGGGATTGCAAAAAAAAAAAAATAAAAATAAAGGGATTGCAAATCAGGAACTGTGTGATTGACTCTTGTCTCCCAGAGTGATAGGAAACAGGGTGTTCAATCATCATTTCTGTATAGGTGGCTGCCTTGCTGTTGGGAAAGTTCCAGAGTCTGATTGAGAAGTTTTATATCATCGATTGCCGCTATCCATATGAGTTCCTGGGAGGACACATCCAGGTGAGTTACATTAGTGGGGGTGGGGGGCTGGAGGTAGCTCTTTAATGAGTAGAGTCTGTGGACAAAGGTCCTATGCACTCCAGAACCAGGGCTGAGCTTCTACTTTTGGAGCACATCAAGGCTGCAAGTCCTCATTCTTGTTCTAATTCTGTAAACCTTGAGCAATTTACTTTCCCTTTCCCTCCTAGACCAATCTCCCTTTATTCTATTGGAGCCAAGAGCTCCTACTTAGAAATAAAATATTAATCCAAGGACTGAGAAGCACTTTGCAGACACTCATAGACATTCTTCACAATGATTCCTACACATTAGGTGAGGTATCAGATCTACAAACATTTATTGAGTGCCTACTACATGCCAAGCTCTGTGCTAGACCTTGGGGATAGACACAGAGATATAATTAGATCTTATGCCCTGAAAGTGCTTACAGTCTAGACTTCCTGGCTCAAATATCCCAAGATGGTATCCCAGTTATTTCTAAGTATTGGAACTATCTACAGGCCCTTAAGGAAATACTGAAATTTTTCTGCAGGGAGCCTTAAACTTGTACAGTCAGGAAGAACTGTATGACTTCTTTCTGAAGAAGCCCATTGTCCCTCTGGACACCCAGAAAAGAATAATCATCGTGTTCCACTGTGAATTCTCCTCAGAGAGGGGTCCCCGAATGTGAGTGTTTACATGGGATAGGGTGGGTGTTAGAAATGGATCTTGAATTGGGACTTAAAACCAGGGAACCTTCCCAGACCAGTTCAGACAGAGATCAGAATGAATGAATACATTCTTTCCATTGTAGTTTAAAGGTTAAGGGGGTAGAAAGAAAGGTTTCTAAAATTTAAAAGTTTGGAGCAGTGAAGGAAAAAGGATTGGGAATGAAGAGAAGAAGTGACTGCTTGAATCTTGTTTTGCAAAGATGGTGAGATCTAGAGGTCCTTTTGGGTTACTCATAGTCTATTCTTCCTTCCCCTCCCCAGTGAATGGCCCATGGAATCCTGACCTTGCTTCTTTCCACCCCAACCACCTCTGGGTTTTCTCTAAAGGTGCCGCTCTCTGAGACAAGAGGACAGGGTTCTGAACCAGTATCCTGCATTGTACTACCCAGAACTATATATCCTCAAGGGGGGCTACAGAGACTTCTTTCCAGAATATACGGTAAAGGATGGGGCACATGGGGCAACAGGAGAGCTCAGGCTTGGGGGAACCAACTTGAGCATGTGACTTCCAGGGCCTGCAAAGCCCTCTGAGAACAAACTCCTGCTCCTTCTTAGCTACCACCAGCAGCATCTCTATTATACCTAGTAGGAAGTTCTGGAGACTAGAGTATCCCTTACTTTGTCCCCTACCTTTCAGGAGCTGTGCGAACCACAGAGCTACTGCCCTATGCATCATCAAGACCATAAGGCTGAGCTGCTGAGATGTCGAAGCCAGAGCAAAGCATGGGAAGGAGACCGGCTGCTGCAGGAGCAGATCGCCTTACTGGTGAAGGATGTGAGCCCATGATAGTGGGTCAGTGGTTGGCTGTCTAGGAGTCACCAAAAGACATGGTAGAAACTTTGAGCAGAAAGAGGCCATGTTGTATGTGGCTAAACCCAGGATTGTTAGAAGATGTTTGCAAACCAACAAGCTGCCAAGCTAATGAAATTCCAGGCGTGGAGGTTGGTTTTAGCAGAGCTGCCGGCTGGTGACTCAGCCCTGGAGCTGGCTCTAGAAGGCTGTAGCCTTGAGTTATATGGAGATTTGTGTTGCTTCAGGAAGTGTTCGCATTCTCTTTCCATTTAGACTCATCTTCTCACAAGCCAGCCAGCTCTTTCCCTGGGCTTCAGCCTGTTGCAACAGAGTTGCCCAACTTCTTTCTCTGTTACTTGCCTTCTGTGTTTCCTCCTCTCCCTTTTTCTTAAATGGGAAAATAAACACTGCAGAATGAGAGATTTGATTGTGAACCCAGTCTACTCCTAGAAAATCTTTTGTAAGGAAGAGATCATCACCAAATTAGTCTCCTTTAGACAAAGGTGTAACAATCTTGATTTATAGCTGAGGCCAAGGTGCTTTTCTCTAGACCAGTTGTTCTCAGATTTGGGCCCTGGACCATAGGCATCATCTGAATTTGTTCGAAATGTAAATTTTCAGGCCTCACAGCAGACCAACTAAGTCAAAACCTCTGAGGGCTCAGAATTCTGGGTTTTAAAATTTTTCCCTTTCAGGTGATTCTGATGCATGCTGAGGCTTGAGAACCACTGCTCTGGAATTAAGGGGGAAAAAAATTTTTTTTTTTTTAAGCAGGAATGGGGAGTAGAGTGAGGTAGAGGGGAGAGGCAGAGGGAGAGGGAGAGAGAGAATCTCCTTGCCTAGCACAGAGCCCAAGATAGGGCTCACTTAACCAACTGAGCCACCCAGGCACCCCTTAAGGAAAAACTTTTAAATTGCACTCTTTAGCAATATCCCAGCTTTCCTTTCCTAGACCATTCCAAGTATGAGTTACCTAAAAGTGTTCCCCACACTCAGCACTCTGTGATGGTGATTAACATCACTAAGGCAGGTTATAGGTCTGAGTAGGGCTTTAAAAGATTCCTTATCTACACCCTCAATGGAATTTTGACTTTTCCCATTTCCCAACTCTTTCCTTGAGTTCATTTCACATCTCACAGAGATGAATTTAGGACTTGAGATAGTTGGAAGTAGAGATAAGTGCTGTCTGAAGATAGGGAATAAAAGGATAGAAAAGTAGCAAACAAGAGCCGTTAGACTTAAGGAAGACCTTTTATTTACTTACTTTTTTTAAGGAAGACCTTTTAAAGTGCATTCTTTAGCACTATCCCAGGCTTTCCATTCTTAGAGCTCTTAAGGTAAGTAGGCTTTCCTCTTTGTAGTGAGATACAGCCCTATGGCCTGGGGTGGCAGTGGAATTGACTCAACATTGTCACTCTCCCACATTAACCTAGTGGGAGTGATAGCCCAGGACTAGAAAAGGACAACGAGCTCTGAAGCCTGGCTGAGACAGAATAGAGACCAAAGTGACTTCTTCCTGGGTTCTGGAGCAGGGAGACCTTTTTTAAGTGAGCAGGAGGGAAGAAGGGCAGTGGCCGGACTGATGTTTGCAAGGCTGGCCAGGGCTCTTCTGGAGTGCCACACGTGTGCCTCCCAGCAGAGGGCACTGCGGTATTCTTTAATGCAGCTTCTAGAGCCTGTAGCCTCCACTGCCTGCTCTTGCCTCTGCCCAGAAGGAAGCTACCTGGCCTTCTCCCTGAGGCCTTGAGCTCAGAGCTCAGAAGGGCTGAGGGGAAAGGAGAGAAAAGCTGTTTCCACATTAGGTGCAGATGGCTGAGGGGAAGATGCCGCTCCTCTGTCCCACCCCCACATACCTACCCCTGCCAAACAGGTACTCCTGATGGCCAGAGGAGGAAAATGTTTGAAGCACCTCCACCTCCAGCTATGAGGAAGGGGGTCCCCTGACTCATTGCCTACCCTAGGGGGTCATTTCCTGATCATTTTCCCCAGAAAAGTAGAACCAAGCCCCCCCCCCCCAGAAGAGACTGGTACACATGTTCACATTACAATAGTCTTAATTAAGTGGAAATTCGGAGTTGCAAAACAAAAACTAGGGCTTAATTAGTTTATCTACTTTGTGAAAAAAAAATTGTATTTGCCTAAAAGGCACCATTTTCTGCCTGTATAATTTTTTTTAAGATTTTATTTATTTATTTGACAGAGAGAGATCACAAGTAGGCAGAGAGGCAGGCAGAGAGAGAGGGGGAAGCAGGCTCCCCTTGAGCAGAGAGCAGGGCTCGATCCCAGGACCCTGAGATCATGACCTAAGCCGAAGGCAGAAGCTTAACCCCCTGAGCCCCCCAGGCGCCCCTGCCTGTATAATTTCTTATAATGTCCTCCCTTTGCATAGGTGCCATGCGATTTGATTCATGTTGTTTTCAGGCATAATAATAGTAGCTAATATTTTTCAGATGCTTACTATATGCAAGACTTTTTATGAACTCATTTTATATGTATAAACTTATTTAATTTTCACAGTTCTGTGAGGCAGGCACTTATTATTTTGCACATTTTACAGATAAAGGAATTGAGACACAGAGGGATTAAGTTTAAGGGATGCCTAGGTGGCTCAGTCAGTTAAGTGGCCGCTTTGGGCTTTAGTCATGATCTGGGTCGAGGTCCTGGGATCGAGTCCCGCATTGGGCTCCTTGCTCAGCGGGGAGCCTGCTTCTCCCTCTGCCTGCTGTGCCTGCCGCTCCCCCTGCTTGTGCTCTCTCTCTGACAAATAAACAAATAAAATCTTAAAAAAAAAAAAAAGTGACTTGTTTAAGATCACAGAGCTAATGAACGGTGGAGTTGGGGTTTGAACCCAGGCAGTATGGCTCCAGTGTCTATATCCTGAATGGATTTGCTGTTACCAAATCCTTATCGAAGAACAGTGTGCCTTTCTAGACACTGTATTAGATGTTAAATATGTAAGAGCCTCAATTATAGATTCTTAAGAAGTCAGGGCTATACGGGTTGCTTGGGCTTGGCAGATGAGGCTAAGGGCTAAAATCCCAGGTCGGAAACCTTGGCATGAGGCGTATAGCAGGTTAGCTCTACACTAACACTGACTGTATTTGTTCATCATAAAGTCAAGAAATGAAGATTCTTTCTAAACTGTTCTTTCTAAGAACATGGTTTTCAGGGGGCGCCTGAAAAACTGACTGACTGGCTCAGTCATTTAAGCCTCTGATTACAGCTTCGGTCATGATCTCGGGGTCATGAGATCGAGCCCCACATTGGGTTCTATGCTGAGCATGGAGTCTGCTTTTTGCTTGTCCCTCTCTGTATGTTCTCCCCACTCTCTTTCTCTCTCAAATAAATACATTTTTAAAAAACAAAAAGAAAATAAAAAACAAAACAAAACATGGTTTTCAGTCTTAGTCTAGGACCTGGCTGACCTCTGCCACAGAGAAGGGAGGAGCATTTTCCTTTCCTCATTAGGAGTATAAAGTGGGAGGAAGTATGGAAGTTTCCCTTTCCCCATTCAGTTCAGGCAAGTGTTGAGGAGATACCAATTCCTTTAAACATATATCTGGGGTTGTCAATTCTAATTACCACAAGTATTCAGTTAGGGCACTGTTCCTGCCCTCAAAAGTCTAGCAAGGTAGAGAATGATTCCCTTTTTTCCCACCCTTACACACAGTCTGGCCTACTAGCAAAGGAAAGAAGTACTGTAGTCTCCAGCTCCAAAGCAGCAAGTCTGGTGGTGGGGGCAGGTCAAGTTCACAGGAAAATTAACTCCTGCACACTACCCAGAATGATAGCATTTATTCAGTGCCGTGCTCTGTGCCAGGCACTATGCTAAACTCTTTACTCAATATACTTTTATAATCCTGACAATTGTTACATGAAGTAGATACTGTTATTAATTTTACTCATGCAGAAACTGAAGCAAGGAAAAATTAAGTGCTGTGCCCAAGGTCATCTAGCCTTTGTTGAAAATGGCAGTTGAATCCAGGCAGTCTATAAAGCTTGTGTTCTTAACTATTCACCACACTGCTAACACCCTAGGTGAGGGTAGTAGCAGGAATTAAAGCTTCCAGTGAGAGAGGGCTTGATAGAAGGCAGAAAATCATGATTACAAATAAAAATGGAGTAAGATACAAGGTTTTTAGACTGTTGAGCCCAATCACTGGATTGCAAAGCCTCCCAGGGCAGGGTTTGTCTCTTAATCATTTTTGCACCTGGTTCAAAGTTGAACCCATAATGAGTCAAAAGACATTACTGAATTGAATGAATTGAATGATTACTGAGTAGCATCATCTTTGTAGAAAGGACAGGCTCATTCGTCATTATCCACAAGGTTCCCAAAGGCAATGCTGCTTATCTAGCAGGTGTTGGCAGTCACAGGGGACGTGGTTGGTGGGGAGAGGGTGTGCTGGAAGAGCTGTCAATACAAGTGTTGGAGTCATAATTATTTACAGAGGCTTCCTCATCCCTCCCCTACCTTTGGTTTCCAGTCATCATCCAAGGCCCAGTGATGTCAGGCTCTCCCCTGCAGTACCCAGACAGAAAGATGCTCCAGCATCTCATTGTCACAAAAAGGCTGGCCTGTTACAGGTAGAATTGGCCATTGCTCTCAGCTGAGCAGTTTGAGTTTGTTCCTGCCTTCCTGGTCCATTCCATGGAGATGGCACTGAATAGACACTCAGAGTATGCATCCTGAGCACATGCCTTTTCCCAGCCTATCCTGCCACCCAAACTTGACTGGGCTTGGTTGCTGAAGGAGAGGGAGAGCAGAGGTGACACCTCTTAACTCCTCCCACCCCAACCTCTGTTGATTCATAGGTCTCTCAGCTGTTTCTTAGCATCCCAACCATCTGAAATGGTTACCATTTGGAGCGCCTGGGTGGCACAATTGGTTAGGCACCTGACTCTTGGTTTTGGCTCAGGGCTGATCTCAGCATTGCCAGATCAAGTCCTGAGTCGGGCTCTGTGCTCACTGAGTCTGCTTGAGTTTCTCCCCCTGCCATGTGTGCTCTCACTCTCTCAAATACATAAATAAGATTTTGAAATTGTTTCCCTTTGCTTTTTTTTCCCCCAAGATTTTATTCATTTATTTGAGAGAGAGCAGAAGCAGGGGGAGTGGCAGAGGGAGAGGCAGAAGCGGACTCCACGCTGAGCAGAGAGCCCAACGTGGGGCTCGATCCCAGGACTTTGGGATTATGACCTGAGCTGAAGGCAGACTCTTAACTGACTGAGCCACCTGGTGCCCCAAGTTACCCTTTGCTTTTAAATCCCATTTTGAAACTATTGCCAGAGTGGAGTGGATGGGGGGGTGGAGGGGGGGGCTATCTGTGCCCAGCTACAGCTTTCTTACCTTACATAGGGAGGTAGTGTGGAGCTGGGGGAAAACAGGCCCTGTACAAAAGCCGAGGAGCCAGATGTTCACTCTCACAGCTCTCCTGGAAGACTGGCAGGGCAGATAGAGATTAAAACGAAGAACAAACTCCATTTAAAGTGCATTACAGCTCAGGAACTAGCTCCCCCTGGGCAGGAGAAAGGAGGAAAGGGCACAAGAGGCCACATCTCTCCTTCCTTATCTAGGGCCACATGTCTCTCTCCCAGCTTTGTGAAGGGTGATTTACACCCCTGGCTGGAATGACTCTCTTTCTGGGCTGATTATATCGGCAAATGCCCCCCAGAGGCCACAGCAGGATGGCCGTATTCAGAAGCAGCAGCCAATAAATCTCAGAGGTTTATATTGCACTTCTCAATACCCTCCTCCTGGCCCTCTGCCAGGCCTCTGTACAAGTGAGGAGAGGGCTTGGGCTACAGGGGTTGGGGGTGAAACCTCCACTTCCTTTCATCATCCTCTCTCTTTCCAAGCACTTAGTTATTCTTCCAAGTCATTGTGTCTCTGTTTTTACCCTGGGAGCACGTGGAAATCAACCCTACCCCCAGCAAATACCCTTACCCTTGTGGGTAGAAATCCTGGGCTCTGGGCAAAGCTGTGTTTCTACCTCGCTGTTTAATCTTAGTAGAGTAGGTTGCTTTCTGAAACATACCTGAGGATGAGGAGGCTCCTAAGTGGTCTTTCTAGCCACCTTCCTCAGAGATCCTGTTGTTCCTCCAGGTAATTTTCTAACCTGAAAAGAGTTTAATCCTTCCACCCTACCTCATGACACTGAATTTTGGAGGAAGCTAGTCTGGTCTAAGTCCTGGGATCTGTCCGCAGGACTGACCTCAGCATAGCCATTTCACCTGTCTGGGACCTATCTTTGCAGAATCATGGGGTTAATGGTAACAGCCCAAGCTTACCCTTGAAGTTACTTCAAGGGTAAATGGTGGCATGGATGTGCAAATTCTAAGAGGAAAAATAAATACTAGAAGTGAAACTGCCCTTTGTGCTGATTTGTTCAACGTTTGCTACAAGATTTCATTTGTGGTTCCTGGAGGGGGTGGGGGTCCAGCAAGTGAGAAATGGTGCTTTTCTTGATAGATACTTGGGCCCCCGAGATGGGGACTCTCCAGAGGCAGCTGCCACAATTGTTTTGGGCAGAATTCTCTAAGGCAAGTGGGCAGCGGAGCGCAGGTGGGCAGGCTCGGGTTTAGCACCCTCTCGCACGCGGAAGCCGCGGCGCCTGACCACGGTGGCCCCCAACCCCGCCGCCTTCTCCCTGGAGTAGAAGCGGCGGTGTGGTGCGTCCGTGCGCTTCGGAGTTGGAGGGCGGCGCCCAGGACCCTGGTGGGAGAGTGTCGGCGCCGCGCGCGAGGAAGGGCGGGAGGCGGCGGTGGGCGGCGGCGTTGGAGGAGCCCCGCTCGCAGAACCTTGGCGTGAGGAGAGCGCGGCGCCGGGCGCTGGCGGTGTCTCGTAGGCGGACGGCCGGCGTGCGGACCGAGCCATGGCGCGTCCCCCAAACTCGCGAACACTGCCGCCCGCGCTCCTGCTCCTGCTGCTGGTATCGCTGCCGCTCCGAGCTGGTGAGTGTCGTCTGTGCGTCTGCGGGCCGGTTCTGGCCTGGGCGTTACGGGGATGCGAGGGGAGCGTAGGCGGGGCGCCGGTCACAGGTGTCCATCTGTCGGAAGAAGGAAGCCCAGGGTGCAAGGAAGGGGATGCCTTCTATGCATAATACAGTTTTTGAACCCTTATAGATTGAATGCCAGCCATGGCCGGGACACCCAAGCATCTCTCTTTTCTCCATCCCCCCCCCCCCCATGCCGTCCCGCCTCGTCCCTCTTTGGAGGTGCGCCTGCACAGGCACAGAACAGTTGCAGCCAGGCCACTTCCACGACAGCATCTCTAGAAGGCGGGAAGAATTAGAAGCAGGAATGCCATTTGCTCCGCGCGGGCTTCAAGTCTTCCACTCCCTGTAAGGACTGGGAAAGTGGACTCTAGGTACAGATGAAGAAAGAGAAGTTCTTGTGGGAACTGACTTCTCACAAATTAGGGTTGTAAACTGCTGCTAGAACTTGCTAACATCATTATTTGAGAATATTTCTTGTCACCAACCTATTCCCACCCCCCCACTCTTTCAGGACATATTTTTATTGTTTTAATTGGCAGACTCGCTACAGGGGGAGATGGCTCAGCACAGTGCCTTGCCCTATTATAGATACACAATAGGTATTTTGTGGAATATACAGTTCAAGGTCTGGTTTTAGGACCATGCCATTCCCCCAGGAAAGAGTAGCCTGGGATCCATGATCCCAGGGAACATGCCCGTGACCTTTGGTGCATGGAATCTTGTTGTGGGACTCCTCCACAGAGCCTGAGTAGGGGAAATCCTGAGGCAGAGATCACACATGGCCCCATCACCTGGGTCCACAAAATAGTACTGCAGAAATCCAATCTTGACTGCAAGGCAGATATGGAAGGAAAGAGGGAAAGCGCTGGTCTGTCCAGATTGACTCCATCAGTAAATCAGGGCAGCAAGGTATCACCAGTCTGATTTGACTGCCCAGAAATTTTCACTAACCCTAACTGTATAGCTGCACATCAAGATTAGGGGTAAACATTAAACACTTTCCTAAGTAATCAGTTAAGTGTAGCAAGTTCCCCCTTGTTATGGTGAAATTTAACATTGCCCCTACTTTCTTTGGTTGAGCTGCAATTGCTCCTAAATCCACCACTGTTCAGACTCAGTGAATGATCAGCTATGAAATAGGACAGATTTACTTCTGAAAATTGTTGTGACTCAATATTGAGTCCAGTTTAAGCAATGAGACTTAGACTTGTTACATCTCTTTCTTTAGGCACTTACTGGGTACCTACCAGAAGTAACCTCTTAAACATTTAGTATTTCTCAGGCTGCTTAAATCCCTGTTTCCCTTTTGGTAAAGATAAATATCTTATGCCTTCCCTAAATTTGTTTTTGAAATTTAAAAGCTTTTTTTCATCTTCCACATATATAATGATCAAATACGTTTTTTTGAACACCCATTACCTTTGTAAATTCTGATATACCCCTTAAAGGGGCCTACCTTGTCTCTTCCCTAGCCCTCCTTTGAGAAACACTAGTTTAATCCAAATCCCTCACCTTACATTTGGGCAACTAAGGTCCAGAAAGTGAAGGCAGGACTGGGACTAAGGTGAATGAGTGAAGGGGGTGCAAAGAAACAGTAGTCAAGATAAAGAATATTTTAATGCAGTATTTTTTAAAAGATATTTTAGAGTTTTTTTTAAAGTAATCTCTGGGTCCAACATGGGGCTCCACCAACTGAGCCAGCCAGGTGTCCTTCAGTGCAGTATTTTTAAAAAATCAAAATCGGTTGCTTGCTTTAGCAGCACATATACTAAGAATCCAAATCAATGCTCCCCCCAATATCCATGGTGAGTGAAATATCAAAAATTTAAATAAAAAGAGTGACAATGCCATGCTGAAGCTTATTAATGCCTGACGCAAAAGGTGCGAATAATACTACTGATCCTGCCTTTGTTTGTGCATTGGATATGACCAGTTCTCAGGGTGTGTCGTATTTCCCAGTGAACTTGCTAAAACTCAGATTCCCAGGAATTATCACCAGAGACTCTGTTTCAGTAGTTCTGGGATGAGGTCAGAAATCTGCATTTTAGTAAGTAATCTACTTGATTATCATTTGATTGGAAAAGAAGGTTGGACTAACTAAACTCAGGCTCCTCCTAATTTTGGTACTTTGTTTTTTTGTTTTTTGTTTTAGTATTTTATTTATTCATTTGAGAGAGAGAGAGAGAGGGAGAACACAAGCAGTGGGGAAGGGCAGAGGGAGAGGGAGAAGCAGGCTCCCCCCACCCAGTAGGGAGTCCAATATGGGGCTCAATCCCAGGACCCTGGGATCATGACCTAAGCCGAAGGCAGATGCTTAACTGACTGAGCCACTGAGGCATCCCGGCACTTTGATTTTAAGTAGAGGGAAGAGGGTCAGAAGTTACAGAGGTGGCTCACAGAATTACTCTGTTATTTGGTTATTTCTTAAATAGTAGGAACTCATAAAAAACAAGCACTGTTCTAGGCACTGGCAACAGAGTAGTGATAAGATACATGTGGAAGTCTAGACAGAGAGGTAATCAATAAAAAATCAAAAAGATCAAGTGATGAAAA
This sequence comes from Potos flavus, assembly GCA_028534135.1. NCBI lineage: Eukaryota > Metazoa > Chordata > Mammalia > Carnivora > Procyonidae > Potos > Potos flavus. Next base: position 27,430,815 of record CM052895.1, read on the forward strand.
GTGCTATGCAGAGTTGTGGAGTAATGATGTGGTAGAGTAGCTAGGGGGTTATTTTTACATTGGTTTGTTGGGGATGGTCTTTCTGCGGTGGCATTTAGGCTGAAAAGTGAATTACCAGAAGGGGCCAGCCACTTGAAGATCAGGGGGAAGAGCATTCCAAGCAGAAAGAAAGGCTATGGCACAAACGCTAAGGTTGACACAGGCTTGTCTGGTTCAGTGGCAACAGAAAGAAGGCTGGTGTGGGTGGAAGGAAGTGGGAGAGGAAGGGAAGGCTAGGAGGTAAGGTTAAATAAGTGAGCAGGGAACAGGGTGCATAAACTAGATCCTAATCTAACTGCATTGGAACCGTTGGAAGAATTTAAGCAGAGAAATGAGATGATCTCATTTACAATATTTAAGAGATGATCCCATATAATGCCAATTGCCATTAGAATTATGTTATATTCACACAATGGAATGATATACAGTAAGAAAAATAAAAATAAGGTGGTTACAACCATACTTAATGGTATGGGTGAGGACGCCTGGGTGGTTGGCTCAGTGGGTTAAGCCTCTGCCTTCAGCTCAGGTCATGATCGCAGGGTCCTGGGATCCAGTCGCACATCAGGGCTCCTTGCTCAGTGGGGAGCCTGCTTCTCCGTAGGCCTGCCACTCCCCCTGCTTGTGTGTGCCTGCGGTCTCTTCTCTCCCCCTCAAATAAATAAATAAAATCTTAAAAAAAAAAATAGTGTGGATGAACTACACATAATATCGAGCAAAAGAAACCAAGCACCAAAAGCACATATTGTATGATCGAAAAACAGACAAAACTAATCTCTAATATTAGAAATCAAGACATTGAATTGGTTTCCTTCGGAGGGGTTGGTGACTGGCAGAGGGCATCTGGGGTGCTGGTAATGTTCTGGTCCTTTATCTGAGGTCTGGTTCCACAGTGTATTCAATTTGAAATTCATTGTACTGAACATTTTGATTAATGCATGTTTCTGTATGTTGTACTTCAATGAAAAATTATTACCAAACATGATATACAAATGACAAACATGCACAAAATATGCTCAACATCATAAATTATTAGGGAAATGCAAATGAAAACCACAATAATATGCCACCTCGCACCTGTAAGGATGGCTGGTTAAAAGAAAACACAAAACAGAAAATAACAAGAATTGGCAAGTTTGTGGAGAAATTGGAACCTTTGTACAATGCTAATGGAAATGACAAATGGTGCAACCACTGTAGAAAACAATTTGATGGTTCCTCCAAAAGTTAAACATAGAATTACCATATGACCCAGCAATTCCACTGGTAAATATATACCTAAAAGAATTTTTAAAGGTGTTATTTATTTCTTTGACAGAGAGAGAGATCACATGTAGGCAGAGAGGCAGGCAGAGGGAGGGGGGGAAGCAGGCACCCTGCTAAGCAGAGAGCCCGATGCAGGGCTCAATCCTAGGACCCTGAGATCATGACCTGAGCCGAAGGCAGAGGCTCAACCCACTGAGCCACCCAGGCGCCCCAAGAATTTTTTTAAAGATTTTATTTATTTATTTGACAGAGAGAAAGAGATCACAAGTAGGCAAAGAGGGGAAAGCAGGCTCCCTGCTGAGCAGAGAGCCCGATGTGGGGCTCAACCAAAGAACCCTGAGATCATGACCTGAGCCGAAGGCAGAGGCTTAACCTACTGAGCCACCAAGGCATCCCCTAAAAGAATTTTATACAGGAATTCAAGCAAATACTTTTACTTGTTCAGAGAATGTTCAGAGAAACCCTATTCACAATAACCAAAACATGGAAACAACCTGAATGTCCAACTGGTGTATAGATAAACCAAACATGGGCTATCTATATAATGAAATATTACTCATCTATAAAAAACAATGAAGTACTGATATATGCTACCATGTGGATGAACCACAAAAAGCAGTATGTTAGGTGAAAGAAGCTAGATACAAAAGATGACCTATTTTATGATTCCATTTGTACAAAATATCTAGAAATGGGTAAATCTGTAGAGACAGAAGGCAGATTAGTGGTTGCCAGAGACCAGGGGGGAGGGAAATATAGTGACTCTTTAATGGGTATGGGTTTCCTTTTGGGATAATGAGAACATATTGGAGTTGGATAGATGTGATGGTTGTACAACATTGTGAGTGTACTGAAATGCCACTTAGTTATGCTTTTTAAGCTGGTAAATTTTATGTTGCATGAATTTCGCTGAAAATGGTTTCCAGCCTAAAAAATTTTCATTCAAAAAGATGGCTGCAAACAACAAAATGGTAGTTACATGAGGTGAAAGATGTATTAACTAATCTTATTGGGTTGATCACTTCATAATGTGTACATGAATCAAATCATCACATTGCACACCTAAAACTTATACAATGTTGTATGTCAATTACATCTCAATAAAGTTGGAAAACAACAACAAAAAAAGATGGCTGAATGGTGTAGGAGAGTGAATTTGGAAGATGGAATCACAGAGACCAGTAAAGAGTCTTGGAAGTAAAAAAAAAAAAAAAAAAAAAAAGAGTCTTGGAAGTAGTACAGACAGGAGTTGATGGTGGTTTGAGCTAAGGAGGTGGTGATATGGAGAGAAGTAGACAGTTTCTTGATACATTGTGGAGTTGATAGAACTTGTTTGATTGAACAGGAAAGAAAAGAGTTAAAAATGACTCCTAGAAGTTTTACCTTGCAAAACTGATGACATGATGGCGTTCTGGTACCCTTTGATAGGGATGCTAAGTCCTAGGTTGTAGGGTCTTCTGTGAGGGCTGAACTATAACCAACCTTAGTATAACCAATCTTGAGTGACAGAATCAGCAAAAGCTCCCCAACTCCAACACTAACCTGTTCCCCCTGGAAGATACTTTTAAGTGACTTTTAATGGAAGCTTCAGAGTTGTTGTTAACCGTCATTTAGCACTCCCATGCACATTTGTCAATTCTGGTTGTGATACTAGTCCTGCCCATGCATTGCTCTGCCAAGGGCCCTCTTCCCTGTGCCTGACAGGGTCACCAGGCTCAGCTTCAAACAGTAGTCCCCCTCCTTCTCCCAGGAGGCTGAGCGGCCTTTCTTCAAACCACCTCTTCTTGGATCTAATCTGTTCTGTCCAAATTGTGACAGCTACAGATTTCTTTACTGCTGCTGGGACTTTTCTCCCCATTTATTCCTAAAGGCTTTTGTGCCACCCCAAGACTTTCCTGCCCAAGAGTTTGTGTGTGTGTGTGTGTGTGTGTGTGTGTGTGTGTGTGTGTGTGTGTGTTTTAAGATTTTATTCATCTGGGGCGCCTGGGTGGCTCAGTGGGTTAAGGCCTCTGCCTTCGGCTCGGGTCGTGGTCTCAGGGTCCTGGGATTGTGCCCCGCGTCGGGCTCTCCACTTGGCGAGGAGCCTGCTTCCCTCCCTCTCTCTGCCTACTTATGATCTCTCTCTCTCTCTGTTAAATAAATAAATAAAATCTTTAAAAGAAAAAAAAGATTTTATTCATTTATTTGTCAGAGAGGGAAAGAGAGCACAAGCCGGGAGAGTGGCAGGCAGAGGGAGAAGCAGGCTCCCTGCCCAGCAAGGAGCCCAATGTGGGACTTGATCCCAGGACTCTGGGATCATGACCTGGGCCGCAGGCAGATGCTCAACCGACTGAGCCACCCAGGCGTCCCCTGCACAAGGTTTTGTCTTGAATCCCCCCTACCCTACCTTACAATTTGTTAATCCCAGGCAGCTACTCTGACCTCATGTGCACCTCACCTGGTCTCTTTTCCTCCCCAACAGACCCCCTCCCCACCGAGGGCCGGCTGGTGAACAGCTGTATCCAGGCCAGGAGGAAGTGCCAGGTCGATCCTGTTTGCAGTGCTGCCTACCACCACCTGAATTCCTGCACCTCTAGTGTAAGCACCCCATCACCCACACAGGAGCTTTTGGTCCCGGAGGACTGCAGGGAGGCAGCACAGCACCTGAAGAATAGCTCTCTGATGAGCTGCACATGCCACCGCCGTATGAAGAACCAAGTTGCCTGCCTGGACATCTACTGGACCGTTCACCTTGCCCGCAGCCTTGGTGAGTCCCCCATCATAGAGTGGACTAAGCTAAGAAAGATGGCTCTTGTGGGTTGTTGTTTAATCCTGCAGAATATAGGCCGGATGGGTAGACTGACTGGGATGGTAATGAAGCTCTGCATTTAACATCAGTAAGAAGTAGAGGGAGGACTTGGCAATATCCTTCTGGGCACCCACAACTCTGCCCTCTCTTCTCCCTGCTACCCCCTTTCTTACCTGGTCACATGTAGCTGCCTCTTGGCAGAACTCCGAGCCAAGCTGAGGCCCAACCTGGGCAACTCTTGGAACAGAAAAATGGAAGAAAATGGTCTTAACCCATTCACAGATTCCAAATACAATGTAATCCATAAGTTCAGAGAGATTGGGAGGCAGTGTCCTGGTCCTGACTTTAACAGAAAGGATACTCATTGACCAGACAGAAGGCAGGAAGAGAGAAGACACTGGAATAGCCAAAGAGAGAGGAGCCTCCTTTAACTCTTTCCAGAGACACTTTTCTGTATTAATCCGCTTTTACTGAACTACACCACAAAAACAAAACAGTGACTTGTAAAACAAAGGTTTAGTTCTCGCTCATATTCTGTGTTATCTGTGTCATATGTCCTCTTCATTTTCAAATCCAGGCTGAAGGTACAGCCTCCATCTGGGAAATTCTTTTCTTATGGCAGAGGGAAATAAGTAATGACAGAATCACGTGATGCCTTTAAAAGCTTCTACTTAGACATTACATGAAATACTTATGCTCACATTCCATGAACAAAGCAGATCCCATGGCCAAGCCTGACTTCCCTGGTGAGGGGGAAGTGTACTCCCACAAGAGACCCTGAAAATCACATGGCAATAAGTGAGGATATGTAATCGTACGGGGAGGGCAAATATAGTCACGATAATATACAATCTTCCATAGTCCACTATTTGGTTAAAATACTCATTTCTCTCTCTTCCACAAGCAAAATGTATCAACCCCCTTCCTTATTTTCTTTTTTCTTTTCTTTCTTTCAGATTTTTTATTTTTAAGTAATCTCTACACCCAACATGGGGCTCGAACTCATAGCCCCAAGATCAAGAGAGTTGCATGTTCTTCCAACTGAGTCAGTCAGGTGCCTATCAACCCACTTTCTAAGGAAGATACCCTAAGGGTTCTAGCCAAACAGTATATCAGGCTCCCAGTCTAGGATCTTGTGATAGTTTCTCTTCAGTTCTGGATAGGACTCTTCTTGATCTAGCTACCTATGACCAAAAAGGACAGGTCATCTGCCTCCAATATGTACTCTGTATACAAAAGTGGAACAGGGATGGGAGAACAGCAACAAACACTCTCAGGAAGGGGAGGAGTGGGAGGCACACAGCAGCCATTGCTTCATAGTCATTCTAACGTCCTACCACAGAAACGTTGTAAGGGCCATCTTCCCTTGGTAGTGGGCCCTCCTCTTTATTAAGGCTCTGTTTTTGCTCCTTAGGAGATTTGCTTTATTTGTTGTTCTCCAGGGCTCTTGGCCCAGCCCCCCTGCCCTTGGCAGGTCCTTCTTTTCCCACTATTTTCTTTGGCCAGGTCTGAGAAGGATTGTGGAGATTCCCAACTCCTTGAGGAGTGAACAGCATTCTCCACTTGCTTGCTACCTGAGGAATGCTGGGACATTTTAAGGCCCCAGTAGAGTCTATTTGAATCCAGGCTGGTGGCTTTTAGCAATACAGCTCTCTCAAAACTTAATTGCTTCCTATATCTTTGGTTTCTGTCACCTCATGTGCTAGTAGCCTTTCCGATAATTCTTTTCAAGATGTGTCTCTTTCTAGACCTAATTAGAAGCATCTTGCTCTTACCAGGCTTCTGTGGGAGAGCCACTACCCTAGTCTTTTTTCTCTGAGCATATTTGTCTAACTGGCAGGATTTATTGATACCATCTTAATCACTGAGAGATCACCGTAAAGGGCATGATAGCTGTATCATTGAATTAGTCTTTGCCCTAAGGCTGAGTTGTAATCAACCTTATTACTCAAAGCATCTCTCACTTTTATCTTTTACTATTTGAATAAAAAGTATGCAAAAAGCAGTTGCATCTGTTAATCCTACAAATCCTCAAATTTCTGGATTGTTTCTTTTCTTTTTCCTCCCTATTTGCAAACTGGCCACTTCTCTGATCTTTTATCTTTCTCGTAGTACCTTGCAAAATGCCGCCGATAGCAATCAAGACATACTAGAAACTTCTGCTTCTCAGCTTCTTTCCCTTAAAGCACAATCTCATTCAGTACATCTTTCTTCCAAGTTATTGCAGGCAACAATTTCACCGAATGCGTTGCCACTGCATATGGAGTACTGCCATTTTTCATACCCCTGGAACAGCTTATTCACCATCCACCCACTGCCCAGTCCCAATGCCCAAACCACACATTTTAGACTTTTTGTTGTTACTGCCGCATTCATTTCTAGGTACCAGTTACATTTTTAATAAGAATTTGGTAGGTTATGCTGCAGTAAAAACCAACCAACCCCCACATAGCTGGCCTTCCACAACAAAATTTTCATTTTTGCTCATGTTACCCATCTGCTGTGGGGTTCCTTGAGTTAGCTTTGTCTTTGCTCCACCTGTCTTCTTCTTTCTAGGACCCAGCCTGGGAGAGGGAAAAAAACAGCAGCAGGACAATGTGATGGTTCTTAAAACATCGGCTCAGATGTGACTTATGTCACTTCAGCTCACAATCCACAGGCCAAAGCAAGTCACATGGGTAATCCTTACAGTAGGGTGTGGAAGTATACTCATAGAGGGCCTGCAAGTCACATGGCAAGGGGGGAGGGAGGGAGATGGTGTACAATCCTCTCACTGGGTGGGTAGCTAGCATATAACTGGAAACAGTAATACAATTTACCGTACTTTTTGTTCCTTGTTTTCCACTCCTTGTCCTAATCCGTTCTCTTTCAGAACTTCCCCAGAGACTTCTCCCTGGATCCTTTTGCCTTCCTGAATTTTCCCTCGGGAGCTCTCAGGTCTTCCCAAATATCCAGACCATCCTTTCCAATTTGCTTGACATCATATTTTCTTCTTTCCTAAAGATGCATTCTCAAAGGCAATTTGGGTGACCCCTTGCACTCTCTCACCTCTGTCTTTTCAACAAGATTAATTAACCAATGTTTATTGAGTACCTACCATGTGTATGAGCTATCCAGTGACTTTATAAGACCTATTATGTCCCCTTAAGGAGCCCACAGCACCCTGGGGGTGACTGGGAAAGTTATGTTTCCTTTGAGATCATTGTCTCTTCCAGAGTTCTCTGCTTTTCTCAGGCTGGTTCAGTTTGGGACCTGGCCTCACTTCCACCTCCTCGGCATGTGATGCATCTCCGTAGCTACATGATCAGGCCTAGAACAAAGTCTACTACTGCCCCTTCCTCAACAGTAAGAGAAAACGAGACAGAGTCCCCTTGCCTGCTTATGTACTCACAGGCCATATGTCTAATGGTTAGGAGTGGAAATTCTGGAATCAAGACAGTCCAGGTTTTAAGTCCCAGCTCCACTCTTTAGGCTCTGTGAGCCTGAGCAGTGACTTAACCTCTCTCAACCTATTTCTTCTTTCCTACCTAAAGGGTTCTAGGAGCACTGAGATTGAATTTTTTCTTCTTTTTCACTGATGCCGTGGTGCCCAGCGCACAGTGTACTCCACAAATAGTAGCTTTATTGTTCTTATCATTAAATCCCGTGTATTCATTGAGCCCAGCCTGTACCTTTATGATCTTGCTTTTTTTCTCACCTCTAAACAGCTTGCAGCTAGTTAGGTAGAGACTGTGCTTTTCCTTTTTTCCACAGGGCTTTGAGGGCTGACAAGCAGCCTCAGCCCTTCCTGCTCCCACCCCCTAGCCTGGTCCTCAGGATTCTTATCACCTTGTCTCTAGGTGACTTGGAACTGGATGTCTCCCCCTATGAAGACACAGTGACCAGAAAACCCTGGAAAATGAATCTCGGCAAACTGAACATGCTCAAACCAGGTGTGGAGGGCAGCTGGGGCTGGGGCATAAGGGGTGGGCCTGGACCCTAGAGAAAGGGCGGCTGGTGGGGAACGCAAACCAGAGGGCATGTTAGGGGAGAGTTCTAGTCTGCCAGGTAACTAAAGCATTGTGTCAGGTTGAGAGTCTAAGCTGGAGGCATGCTGTGGTCTTATGAGTCAACAAAGAGCAATAGGTATTAGGGAGGCGTTTGAAGGGAGCCCATTAGGGCTCCCAGGTTCCAAAAGATGGGTCTCTACAAAGGATTTGATGCAGTGGCAGCAGTCCCAGAAAAAATATGCTGAAGTGAAATATTTACCCTTATTCCAGGCAGCCAGGAAAGTAGCTTTTTGTCCCTGAAGACTAGGAAATTGCTTGTTTTCAAACCATTCTAATGGGATGGGCGAGGTGTTGGGCAGGGAAAATGGTGAGAGAGAATGTGACTCCTCAGGGGTGACTCCGGGTGGGAGCCATCTGTCTGCCAAGGACTAAAATGCATGTTTTTCAGGAAAGTAGGGCTGTTGTGTTAACTGGAAAGGAGGAGCACACACGCATGCACTTACTTTTTGAGAAAGATGTGAGCTTTGTTTTACAGTCAGTCCTATATATTGGAAATAGAATTTTCAGAGAAAAGCATAGAGATTTATACATAAACTCTTAGTTACAAGGAATCTGAGAATAACCTGTTCCAGTCACTCCATTGTTCTGACTGCTAGAATATGCTGTTAATAGTAATAGCACCATAATTTCCCACGACTCAGAATATGGGGAGCTTTTATGCATGCATCAATCATTAAAGACAGGTGTTATTAAAACTGGACAGAATAGATGCAAAACAAAACAAAAATTCTAAATAGAATTTGGTTGCATCTGTTTCTGATGGTTCAGAAAGTGCTTTAGAATGTCATGGGCTCTCTAGATAATGATTTCCACCATGAGATTTCACTCATTTCATAGGACTGAGGAAGGAGTTTCAGTTGAGCTTTCTGGCTGCTTCAATTTTAGATAAGTACGATAGATAGCTTATATTTCTTTTATTATTATTATTATTATTATTATTATTATTAATTATTACACCTAGGCAAGCTGAGAAGTAAGATGGGGAAAGTTCACAAATACCAGATATAGTTTATGGGTAGTAGGAAAGCCACGGATTAGCAGTGGCCATACTCGGGGTAGTCCTCGCTTTTCTCCTATCCCCAGCACCGTCTTTGTTAAATCGTAGGGTTGCAGGGGTTCCTAGCAAAACTGGGCTGCACGTTTGCAGAGACAACTGATGACTTGGTGCCCTTCTCCCCCCAGATTCAGACCTCTGCCTCAAGTTCGCCATGCTGTGCACTCTTAATGACAGGTGTGACCGGCTGCGCAAGGCCTATGGGGAGGCGTGCTCGGGGTCCCGCTGCCAACGCCCCACCTGCCTCCGGCAGCTCCGCGCCTTCTTCGAGAAGGCGTCGGAGCCCCACGCTCAGGGCCTGCTGTTGTGCCCGTGCGCCCCGGCCGACCAGGGCTGCGGGCAACGCAGGCGCAACACCATCGCCCCCAGCTGCGCGCTGCCATCCGGGGCCCCCAACTGCCTGGAGCTGCGGCGCATCTGCGTCTCTGACCCGCTGTGCAGGTGCGGATGCGGGTGTGGGCGGGCACGGTGGGCGAGGGCGCCCTGCACACCGCTCCTGGCCCGCTGGCCGCCTTCTGTGCCGGGCTGGGTTTGCCGCTCAGGAACCGTGGAAGGACTTCACCCTGTAGTTCCCTTCACTATTTTCTGAAACCCTTTTCTCAAAAACAAACAAACCTTGTGTAAAAACTTAGTGTAAAAACTTCAGAAAATATAAAAACGTATAAAATCGCCCTCAGAATTCATCCCCTGAAGGTGATCCACATCCTTTGGGGAGGGTTTCCTTCCAGTCTTTTTTGTATACAGATAAACAAAATGCTATTCTAGAAATATATTTGTACCTTACTTTTTTTCATTTATGTGTCTATCTCATGAGCGTTTTTCTATGGAGGCAGTATAGGATAGTGGTGACCACAGGCTCCGAAGTGAGACAGACGTGAATTTAAAGCCTAGGGCTGTGTGACTTTGAGCCCATCACTTTAACCTAAAACTCCATCACTTAACCTAACGTTCCTCTTAGTCCTCTGTAAAAAGTGGGATAATAATACAGATCTCATGGGATTCTGGTGAGAGTTAAATTGCATAATTTATGTAGAGTAAGTGCTCAATAAATGGTGGTGCTTATTTTGTCTTTTACTATCCTTCAGCAACTTGATTTTTAAATGCCTACATTGTATTCCATTTTATGGATGCCTCATACTTTGTTTAATCCTTCCTCTATTGTTGGATATTTAGGTTGCTTTCTTTATTGCTATAAATAATGCCACAATAAATATCACCCTTGTTCATTTTTGTGCACCAATCTAATTATTACTTAGCACGTGTTGCTACAAATGCCAGTACCAAATCAAAGTACATGATGATTTGTAAGATGTTTGATACATATTCTCCAGAAATTCTGATCTGGCTTTCCTCTGCCTCTTCAGGACGAAACACTCACCATATTGAAGTTATCATCCATTCAAGTAGCATTTGCTGACAATGAGAGTCACCCCAACCTTGTTTTGCAGCCTGGTTCTAACCCTTATTTCTCTGTAACCTCGAGCAAGTTACCTAAACTCTCTGAGCCCCACTTCCTTCTTCTCTAAAATATTACACAAAAGCTCTCAATCATCGTTATACCGTCGCTTATCAAGTACTTACTATGGGCTAGGTACTGTTTTAGGTACTTACTATGTATTAACTCATGTAAACTGTACAAGAACCCTGTAAGATAGATGGTATTGTTGGTTTTTTTTCTATCATCTTCACTTTACAAAGAAGAAACTAGAGCAGAGAAAGTTTAAAAAGCTTGTTGAGGTTCATCCAGGTAGTAAGTCAGGTTACTTAATGAGGTTTGGAACGAAGTCTGGCCTAACCATTCGGCTATACTGCCTCTTGTGCTTGTAGCTGCTACAGTTATGTAGAAGTGCTGGGCTAGATGACTAAGAGACCGTCCCTGCCTTCAAGGAATTTGCATTTGGGTGGCATTGACATAGAAGCAAACCACCCATCTAAAGGCAAAATGTGAAGAAAACTGCAGAAGTATGTATAGAAAAAGTACTTGTAATTCTATCACCTGAAGATAACCAGCTTTACCTATCATAGGATCAGTGTGAATAATAACAATTTCTGACATTTAATGAACACTTCGTATGTACCAACCACTATGCTAAATGCTGTATATGCAATCTCTCTTTTTTTTTTTAAGATTTTATTTATTTACTTGACAGAGAGAGAGAGTTCACAAGTAGGCAGAGAGGCAGGCAGAGAGAGAGAGGGAAGCAGGCTTCCCGCTGAGCAGAGAGCCCAATGCGGGGCTCGATCCCAGGACCCTGAGATCATGACCTGAGCTGAAATCAAGACTCAGACCCTCAACCAACTGAGCCACCAAGGCGCTCCAGTACTGTTTCATTTCTATTCACAGTTGAGAAAACGAAGTTTAAAGAAGCTGCCTAAAATCTCATAGCTAGGTATTATGGAGCCCAAATTCAAAGTGGTATGCTGTGAGGGATGGGGCGATAGTGCATTTAATCATGACAGGAACAGGCTTCACTGAGGGGGAAGCCCTGGGCCAGGCCCTGGAAACAGGAGGCTTTGGTGTGAAGATGGGTATGTCCATTAAAGGGGTTGCAAGGAGGAAGGCTGCAGGCCAGACCCTCAGTGAGGACTCTTAAAATTTCCCTTCTTCCAGATCTCGCCTGGTGGATTTTCAGACCCACTGCCATCCTCTGGACATCTTAGGGACCTGTGCAACAGAACATTCCAGATGTCTGCGAGCATACATGGGGCTGATTGGTGAGGCTGGGGGCCATGTGAAGGGAGCCCATAGGGTGGGCAGCCATGGGAGTGAGAATGCTCCGGAGATTGAACCCAGATGGAGCGGTCCTGAGGTGTCAGAGAGTGGCGGTTGAAGTTTGGGTTGGCTGAGGCCCTGACAATCCTTCTTCACCCCACAGGGACTGCCATGACTCCCAACTTTGTCAGCAATGTCAACACCAGTGTTGCCCTAAGCTGCACTTGCCGAGGCAGCGGCAACCTGCAGGACGAGTGCGAGCAGCTGGAAGAGTCCTTCTCCCGCAACCCCTGCCTCAGTGAGTGCATTCCACCTGCTCCCAGCCTCCCAGGTCTGTCAGCTGGATCCAGGGAGAGGAAAAGGGTCAGCTCTGTGGTCCACTCTGGTTCCATCCATCTCCTGCAGACATCTCCTGCCCCCTCCTCAGCATAGGTTTACATGCCCCCAAGTCTGGGACTTCTTCCTTCTCCCATTCCCTGAGTGGCTCCCCAAGCTGCCTGTTCTGTATGTCTTGGCCCCAGGGACACTCTCTAGCTCAAGGAATAAGCAAGCAGAATGAGACAATAGCCCATTCCCACCTGCCCTGCTATATGCCAGGGTCCCTGAGACATTCCCTTTCCTTCCATGGGAGCCTGAGAAATCTCTGTCATCTGCATGCTTCCATTCTACCTTCTCTCCTCTCCTCAGTGGAGGCCATTGCAGCTAAGATGCGTTTTCACAGCCAACTCTTCTCTCAAGACTGGGAAGACTCTACCTTTTCCATGATGGAACGCCAGGTAGGGCCTCCTCTATTACACACCTCTTACCTTTACTGGACTACCTGGGGGAAACCCAGAGAAGGGGATAGAGGGCATGACTTCACTGCGGTCATGAATACTGTAGGCCTCTAATGGATACCTCAGGGGAGGGGGACAAGGCCTTGACTGAGGCCAAGGTGATGAAGGGGGTAGCACTGACTCCATTCCATTTCTTCTGCAGAACAAAAACCCCGCTCTGAGGCCAGAGCCCTGGGTGCCCTCTCTTTTCTCCTGTACACTTCCCTTGATTCTGCTCCTGAGCCTCTGGTAGCTGGACTTCCTCTGGGCCCCTCTCCCCTCTACCACACCCAGCTTGACTTGCAGGCTGCAAGGGCTAAGGAAAGAGCAGCATCAGGAAGGAGGTGCAGTAAACAACATGGCGGCCCTGACTGCACACTCATATCCAGCTGACTCCAGATGGGGCCATAGTAGAAACTGACTAGCTGAGTTCTCATTCCCTCCGCTTCTGACTCAGGCTGCCCTTCCTTAGGACCTGGTGACCATGGTATAGGCCTATCTTCTGGTGGAGACCACCTCTACAAAGTTCTCTCCTAATCCCTTCATCCTGCCCCTCAGAATCACCCAGGCTTTAACCAATCAGTCGTTCTCTATTGCATTCTCCAGGTAGGCAGGGCTGGATGTTCTGAGGCAGCCTAGAAAGACATTCCCCATGGTGAGGAAAGCTAGGGCAAGACTCCTACCCCTTTGTCTCCTCCTCTAAATGGGGGAGATGGGAACCTGCTGCCTACCCTTCCCGGGGATCCTGCAGAGCATTTGAGCATCAGAAGCCAGAGCATTTGGGTCTAGCTTTCTTCCTGCTACCATCCCGAAGTACCCACAGCCCCTTGGATCATGATTAAACATTTGACTGAAAGACTTTGCTCTTTTCCTACTTTCTCACGTTGTGAATTTATATAGAATTAGGGGTGTTATGGACATAAGAGTAGAGGCCGGGTGAGACAGCAACTCTGCCTACCAGTTGCTGTGTGACTTCCGGCAAATCTCTCAACTTCTCTGTGTGCTTGACATGGAATTGGAAGAACAAATAGCTTATGGGAGGCTGTGGACTTTGTATCTGTCCCAGATCCAGCCATTTCTAGGATACTGTCTGGGATCTGCCAGCTGGGAGGGGAGTGTCCTTAGTCAACCAAAGCATTTATGGAGCACATTTTTGGTTTGCTCCAGACCACAATGGGGGCCAGAGGAAAGGAGAGGATGGCACTTGATCTCATTTGCAATCCTGTTGGGATAAGGAAACAAAGTAGTCGGGAAAATATATTTATAGAGCTGTGGACATTTGTCTATTAATTCATTCACTCACTCTTTCCATAAGCATCTCATGAGTGCTGGCTTTCAGGCACTGTGCTGGTTGTAGGAGATTCTGAAGTAATAAGTCAGATCCTGTTTTCAAGTCTTTGACACACCAGAGCAGGGGTGTAGACAACACAAGAAGAAGGAGGTAGTGTGATGAGTGCTGTACAGTAATTATAATAATAACCCTCATTTATCGAGCCCCTACTACATGCATTAATTCATTTGGTCCTCCAACAACATTTGACTTTGTCAGTTACTAGCTCTGTGACCTCAGGCTCAACCTTTCTAGACCTCATTTTCTACATCTGTAACGTGAAAAAGCATAGAACCCACTTCAGAAGGAATGAGATAATCCATGTAAAAGCATTGAGACTGACACATAGTAAGAACTGAAAAAAGGTAGCAATTATAGTAAGTGGTTTTGTAGAAGATTTGGACGATACAGACAATTATAAAGAAGAAAGTAAAATCTTTAAAATCACACTCACGAACTGCCAAATGCTCTCTGCATATCTATGCACATGAGAATCGGTGGGTATGTATAATTTTATGTGGATGGGGTATCCTTGTGTAAGGCACAGATATCTTTCAGCATGCCTGAGTAGAGCTCAAACTGCATCATGTTTTTATCAGCTGCGGAATACAGACTTGTGTGGATGCGTATTCCTTCATATGTAGTTATTTAACCAGTTCTACAGCGACGGATATTTGTCTTCCCATTTTTCTCCCTACCAAGTTTTAAGGTGGTGAGGAGGTGACTGGGGGTGGGATGTGCGGAGTTGTTGCCAGAGTGGTGGGTGAAAGACATTCTTGTATACCCCATAGCCCGCCCTGCCCCCAGGAAATGCTCAGCCAGCATGCCTCCCTGCAAACTTCGGTGGGGCCTTGGGTAGGCCTTCCCCTTCCTCCCCTCCCAGGAAGATCTCTGAGCTGGCAAAGCCTCTCCATTTGCTTTGGCTCCATTAGCCTGGGGCTGGGGGTGTGAATAGTACAGTCATTCCTTGCTAAGTGCTTGAATTAGACTAATAGGTCATCTGTGCTTTTCTCTGAAGAAGGTCCAAATTTCTGGTAAACAACCAGACCACTCCCCGAGCCCAGGGCCCCGAGCCAAGACCTGGGGTTGGGGCACAGTGGCTGGACAAAAGCTCTTAATGGTATCCTGGCTGAGTGGAATGGTGAATGCCATTAGACTAGCTCCTGGGTAACAAGGAGGGAAGGGCCATTGGCTGCAGTGGTAAATAGTGAGTGCTGAATTACAGGCTTCTCCACGGTTAGGGGTAGAACAGACTGTCTTTTAAATGACTATCTTCATACTCACCTATTCATTCATTCATTCATTCATTCATTCATTCATTCAACAAACCTTTAGCAAGCCCTTGCTCTGTGCTAGGTTATGAGTATTTTTCAAGACCTTTCCCTGACCATTGATGGGCTATCATTGTGGTGAAGAGGCAGCTCAGGACTCTAACAGCTGGACCTCAATTGTTTATATCAATTTTAATGGTTTTGGTTGACAAGTTTTTGGCTTTCTATTTCTAGAAAAGCTTGTAAGCATGAGGAATTTATGCTTGTTTTGCTCTCTATGTATATTTAAGTTAGATAATAGTAAAAATACTTAAAACCAACTTAAAAAACCAATCAGTGTTCTTTTGAGGACTGGAAATAATACTTGGTACAGCATCTGATACAGGACAAGTACTCAATAATTAGTAGCTATTACTGTTATTGCCTCTGAAAGGGTATCTGTGGGTACCAGGTGTTCTGGAGCAGGGGAGTGGTGGTGCTGGGTCTCCTTCCAGTTGTGGGCTGAATTCTGGATGAGGCTGCCCTTGGGAGACTCACTATTCAAACTCTGAACTCCAAGATGGTAGCCAGAGCTCTAGGTCTGTATCTCTGGTCTGAGGGACCTTGGATAAGAAGATGTGGAGTCAAAGAAAGTCAATGTCTTTTTTTTTTTTTTTTAAGATTTTATTTATTTATTTGAGAGAAAGAATGAGCGAGAGAGAGAGCATAGGGAGAGGTCAGAGGGAGAAGCAAGCTCCCCGCCGAGCAGGGAGCCCAATGTGGGACTCGATCCCGGGATTCCAGGATCATGACCCAAGCCAAAGGCAGCTGCCCAACAGACTTAGCCACCGAGGCACCCCAAAGAAAGTCAATGTCTTAGTCAAGGATCTTTTGGCTAACAGAAACATTGGAATTACTTAGTAAAAGGGAAATGTCATATATTCCAATCCCAGGAAATTCAGCCAGGCCTGTGGTACTCAGACTGGTAAGTCAGGAACCAGTCTTGATTGTTCTCTGTTTTTTGTTTTGTTTTGTTTTCGTTTTTTAAAGATTTATTTATTTATTTGACACGCAGAGAGAGATCACAAGTAGGCAGAGAGGCAGGCAGAGAGGGAGGAGGAAGCAGGCTCCCTGCTGAGCAGAGAGCCCGATGCGGGGCTCGATCCCAGGACCCCGAGATCATGACCTGAGCCGAAGGCAGAGGCTTAACCCACTGAGCCACCCAGGCACCCCTGTTTTGTTTTGTTTTTGATTGTTCTCTGTTGAAGGCCTAGACATCTTGAACCATCTACTTCATTCTCTTTACAGGCCACCTTCTTGTGCATGACCTTACAGGTCTAGCAACTTCACCTTAAATGATCTCCCATCCTACTTCCAAATTCACAGAAAATCTGATTGTCCGTGCACAGGTTCTAGATTGGCTTTTCTGGATCAAGGTACAATCTCAGGCCTACCAGCTGGGTAAAGGAAACAGACCCACATGCTACTAAAGTAATTACAGGGTCCCAGGTCTATTAGTGGAGGGTGTTTCTCAGAGAACACAGTGTGGCTCAGCAGAACCCCCAAAGGCATAGACTCTTGTCAGGGAATTGGGGTGGATCTTAATCACCCAAAGCCCAGCTTTGCTTCTTTTGTGGGTTCCTTCTTGGCCTTGGAGTATCTTCTCTGAGCTTCCTTTTTGGATGCCATGAAGGGATGCGAATATAGGAACACAGGCCAGGTGCTGTGGTTCTTTGGGTCTGAGAAGCACCCTTGGAGCTAGATCTGAGTGGAGGTTTTTATGGCTGCAGAAAGAGGCTTTGCTAGATTTTGTTTCTGACTGTTGAAGAGGAAGGCAAAGTGAAGGGGATCAGAGCATGCCATTCCAAAATATGCCACTTCGGCATGAAGATTATTTTGAGCTGAAGGCAATAGAGAAGCAACAGATGCAGGAAGAGTTCTGTGCCCTCCCCTTAACAGCCTGAAAGCAGGGTATAATTGAAGATGGGGAGTGAACAACACCAAGATGAGTTTGTATAAGCAGACCTTCCTAAAATAGCTCTTCTCTTCCATTAGTTCCCCCCATATATTTCCTAGTCACTTTCTCACAATTTATTGCCTTTTGGCACCAAACCCTCTTTACTTTGTTAGAGGGCACATAAGACCCCTAATCTAACTCTGGGTCTTATTTGAGTTTCACTTCTTTTCTGTAAACTCCCATACAGGTAAATATTAATAAAATTTTTGCCTTTTTTCCTATTAATCTGCCTTTTGTTAGTTTAATTCACAGGCTTCCAGATACTGAATGTAAGAGGGCAGAAGAAAAGATTTTTTTCAAAAAGAAAAGATTTTTTTCCCCTACGAAAGCATTGCTGTTTCTTTGGCTGAAAACCCTCCATCTTCACCTCTATGTCCCACCTGACCAACAATCATGGTCTCTCACCCTTTCCTTTCTTGGGATCCCGGTTGTCAGAAATTCCAGTCTCTTTTCAGCATCTCTGCTTCTCTCAGAAGGAAGCCTCTTCACATATGGAACTTAGGAGACTTGGTCCAGTAAAATTCCCCTTTCACATATGGAGCTGATCAAGACCTTGACTGGCATACTGTGGGGGTGGGTCTAAAGGTGGAGGAGAGCCAGAAACAGTAATAACAACCAACATTTACTAAGAGCCGCATGTGTGCAAAGCATGATGCTGGTGCCTTAATGAGCATTATCTCATTTACTTTTCAGAACTGCCCTTTTTTTCCCCCATTTTTCAAGGGGGCTTAAGAAGACCAAGCAACTTGTCCAAGATTATAGGGGTGACAAGTGACTGATCCAGGAATCAAACCTCAGTCTCCCTGACTCCCAGGCATGATCTTTGATCTAAATCACTTTTGTGCAGTGTTGGGGTGAGACCTTATGTCCTGAATTACAACAGAGGCTACAATGAGGAGTGTGGGATAAGGGGGAGGAGCTCTTTTAGGATGTAGATATGGTTTCTTGGAAAAGAAGATATTTGGGCTGGACCTTGAAGAATGAGTAGGGTTTAATTCGGCAGAAAGGGGCAAAGGGCACCCCCGAAAACCACAGTGAACAAACACGGACACTGGAAAGGGCAGGAAGTGTTGAAGGAATGACAAGTAGTCTGCTGTGACTGGAGTTCTGTGAGGGGAGGTGCTCCCAGGTCTTACTGTCACTCATCTCCCCACCTGGCTGTCCCGGGGGAGGGGGTCTCCTCCGAAAACACATCCAACTGCAGAGCTGCTGTTGTGAAAGGAAGGAATCCTGGAGAACTGGTGTGAAGAGTTCTGGCCTGGCATGCTTGGCATCCCTGGCGATTGGGAGCTCCATGGCCCCTTGACCCCTTGGTGACATCCCAGGGCACAGAGGTCAGTCTGTAGGGGTGAGAGGATGAAGCAAGCCTGTGTCTGGGCTGGGAACAGTGACAAGGAGAAAGGAAGAGCCCATCCCCCACCGCAGGGTACAGCAAAGAGCCCCTCCCTGTGCTGACCCTGCTTCAGTTCCTGTGGTCAGCTTAAGTATCAGGGTGTTTGTTCTGGGAGTATGGTCTTCCCAGACTTTGGTTGGCTTTGGGGTTCCCACGGAGGCTTCTTCCTGCTGAGCAGCTACTGGTGGCCATGTAGGGCAGGCCGTAGGTTGGCACAGAGATGAAGACAAGTTTTGTGGTAGAGACAGACAAATTATAAAGACACCGTTATTTGAGTACTTGGTATGTGTCAAACACTGCACTAAGAGCTTTACATGTACATCTTTTTTAAAGCTGAGCTGCCTCAGGGGCTTGTCTCCACATGGTATCAATCTGGCATCCACAATATCTGAAGCAAATTTAAATAATTATTGCACAGTCTTTTGGAAAAAATACACAGCAAAACTTAAAATCCTCTTTCTCCGTCTGTCTCTGCATTGTATATACAAAGCAGCCATCTCTACACAATCTTTTCTCTCTCTGCATGCTCATCGGTAGAGGTTTATGCCATGAATAAATAGTTAATATTTTATCTCATGTGTATAATCCAAATGAAACTTCCTCACAGCCCTCCGAAGGCAGGCACTATTATCCCCATTTTACAGATGGGGAAACAGATGTCTAGAAGTTAATTCTTGCCCAGTGTCACACAGCTAATCACGGGCAAGTGCATTTGATCCAGAGTCTGGGAGACTGCTTAGGAAGGGACAGACCATTTATCAGGGTCTTCATTCGGAGGAGGCAGCATTTGAGTAGTACCTTAAAGGATAAAAGAAGCTCAACAGACAGAGATGGGCAACAGAAGTGTTTTAGGAAGGGAGGGACACTCAAGAGATGAGCGCATCACACACTGGGATGTCTGGAGAGAGGCCATCTTGTTCCTCTCCCTCTCAAGCCTCCCTCTCAACAGTGGTGGGCCTGGCATTTAGGACGCTTGCCTCATTTCCCAACTTTTGCCCCAGGTCAATTCTGCCTGTGCCCTTTAACAGCTTCTATCACAAAGCCGCCTTGTGGCTTCTGAAAGAGACCGTCTGATTCAGGCTGGCTCCCTACCACCCTCCCCCACCCCCCATAGGGGAAGAGAATTCCCTCCTAGGCCAAATCAGATCACTTAATTCTTCAGGAATTACATGTCAAGACTGTGTTAGGAAATGCAGCTCTCTATTTGTTCGAGGAAAATATGTTGTAGTGAAGAGAGTACAATGGAAAGTGGATCCAGCCTGATCTGGGTTTGAATTTCAGCAAAATTATTTATCAGCAGTGCATGTGTGTATGGGGGTGGGAGGAATTCAAGAGAATTGCTTAATCTTGTGAAGCTTCAGTCTCTTCATCTAGAAAATGACTATTGCTAAAAAGTGGTGCCTGATTTGTCAGAGAGGAAGAGGAAATGGCTAGCCGGGAATATATGATCTAATATTTACTTCGGTGTTGGGTATCAGGGACTTGTCAAATCCAGGTTTCTCCAGCAAGAAGTGGACAGTAGGAGATGTCAGGCCCGTGGGAGGAAAGTGACTCTCAGTAAGTGAAAGAAAAGAGAGGAGGTGATGGCTGAAGCATGGACAGAGAGTTCGTAGTCCTGAAGTCTTGTTGTCCTTCTGGAACAATTCTATGAGCCTCTCCCAGCCTCAGCTTCCTCACTTGGAAATGCCAATTCAACTTACCAAATATTGGCCAAATGCTTGAATGCCTATTTCACCTATTTTATTTTTAAATGTATTTTTTCATATTTTGCTTTTCCCAGAAGAGATTCAAGGTGACTTTTAAAAATACACAATACAGGGGCACCTGGGTGGCTCAGTCGGTTAAGCCTCTTGCTTAGCACTCTTGATAAGACTCCTGCTTTCGGCTAGGTCATGATCTCCTGGGTTGTGGAATTGAGCCTCCAGCCAGGGCTCCGGGCCTGGCAGGGAGTCTGCTTGAGAATCTCTCCCTCTGTCCCTTCCCCACCACCCTTCAAATAAATAAATAAATATTTAAAAAAAAAATACACAACAAAATGAAAATAAAGGCCCAGAAACCAGGTTGCAGAGAGAATTAGAGTAAAACAATGACAGCCGGATCATTTCAGTAATCTGTAAAACATGTGACAAGGTCCTGCCCAGATTAATCCCATTATCACAAACCCCCTAGTCTATCATGATTGCGTGTAGTAGGTGGTAGAAGATGTATCTTAAACAGAACTAAAGGTAATATTTCTGTTTGTGCTTGTGCATGTGTGAAGGGGAGGAAGGAAAAATCCTTTGTAAATTACACCGAAGTACACAGTTTGGCACCCCTGTGTTGAGTAAGAGACCACAGGCAGCTGCCTCTGCTTTCTCTGTGGCCCAGAGGATTATAAACCTGACGGTTTGGTTGAGAGGGGCATTCAGAGAGGGGAAGCAAAGGAGAACAAGCCCCAGTCAGTGTTTCAATAAGTTACACTAAAATTGAGTGCTCATCATCTGCCAGCTAGTTGGCTAAGCATTTCACATTTTGTATATTTCACATTTAAATTTAGTTTAAAATTAAATTTCAGGGGCGCCTGGGTGGTTCAGTGGGTTAAAGCCTCTGCTTTCCGCTCAGGTCATGATCTCCGGGTCCTAGGATCGACTCTGCTCAGCAGGGAGCCTGCTTCCCCCTCTCTGCCTGCCTCTCTACCTACTTGTGATCTCTCTCTGTGTCAAATAAATAAAATCTTTTAAAAAATTAAATTTCACATTTAAATCCAGTTTAAATTATACTTTGGAGGGTAGGAAGCTTAGGAGTTGAGGTCACAAACTTGGTTAGGGAGGGGTGGGAGTCCC
Organism: Potos flavus; assembly: GCA_028534135.1. NCBI lineage: Eukaryota > Metazoa > Chordata > Mammalia > Carnivora > Procyonidae > Potos > Potos flavus. The sequence goes on from CM052895.1 coordinate 27,452,351, forward strand.
ACCTTCCTCAGTAGCTTGCTGCACATCCTTGGTTATTGCTCTGTTCCTCCACTCTGTGAGCCTCAAGTTCCTCCATCCCCCTATTGGGTCGTCCTAATGAATCAGCAAGCTAAAGCATGTTAAGTGCTCTGCCCAGTGTTGGCACAAAGTAAACAACAACAGAGACAAGGGCAAATGATTATTGACCGATCAGGATAGCAGGGACATCCAAACCCTGAAACGCTATCCCCCACCTCGGATGCCCCGGGCAGGGCCCTGGGTTTATAGTTAGGGCCGTACTGGCAGCGCCCCACTCCCACCCCTGGCGCGGGCTCCTCGGCGCGGGCGGAACCGCGATGGGCAAAGCCGCAGGCAGCGTGCGGGGAGGCGAGCCGCCTAATGCAGTTGTCAGTTAATTAGGGGAGAAGGTTATGTCATTAACGGCGGGATCGATGCAAAGGGAATTAAGAGGCTCTGGCAGCGCCGCCGCCACGCTCTCTGCGCGGGCCCCGGGCCGAAGTCAACAAAAATTCGATACGCATTAGCAGAGGATCAGCGGCCGCCGGGGTCGCGGGGCCGCCGAGCGCGGGAGCTGCGCCTGGATCGGGCGGCCAGGGTCCGCGCGGTGCGCTGCTGGGAAGGGCTCGTGCCGGGATGGGCACCACCGCCTGCGCAGCCGGGAGTCTCCGCCAGACACCGGGTGCGAGGCGGGGGGAGGCTGGAGGTCATCTCAGGGGGCCGTCGCGGCCTGACCCCTGGGGAGGCAGCGAGCACGATGCTGGGTCACCGTTCAAGCGTTGCGCGGAGTTCCTCCTGCAATTTCCCAACTCACTCTGCCCCTGCTCCTCACTGGGCCCACTGCCCCTCATCCATCAGGCCCCGTTGACCTTAGTCACAGGGAAGCCTCCCCGACCTCCCCAGACTCGGCCAGGCCCTCCTGTAACCCACCCTCCCAGTACTTAATTATCCTTCATAGCCTTTATCCCAGTCTCCTGATATGTGTGCGATCTGTACGACTTTTCTGGTCAGTGTGTTTCTCCTGACCAGCTTGCAAACTCCAGGAGGGCGAGACTGTGTGGGTCTGCTTTGTTTACCTGCAGCCACAGAGCCTGGAACCAGGCAGGTGCTCAGTAAATATTTGCAGGAAGGAGTCCCCTCAGCAGCAGTGCGTTAATTGGTAGGATAAGGAAATGAAGACTGGAGGAAATGAAGTGACCTCCACAACGTCACAGCCATCTCCCAGCCCCCACACTCTTTCCTAATCTGTCTGAATCCTAGTTTTACATCTAGGGCAAAATTCATTACAGTTGACTCCATACTAGGTGCCAGGAACCCTGCTAACATTTATTTGGATTTGTTCCTTTAATTCTTAGAACAACTCCATGAGATTGAAATCATTTATTATAGGGTGGCTGGGTGGCTCAGTCGGTTAAGCATCTGCCTTGGGCTCAGGTCATGATTCCAGGGTCTTGTGATGTAGTCCCACATCTGGCTCCTTCCTTAGCAAGTAGCCTGCTTCTCCCTCTGCCTGCTGCTCACCCTACTTGTGCTCTCTTTCTCTCTCTCTGACAAATAAATAAATAAATAAAATCTTAAAAAAAAAATCATTTATGGGGCGCCTGGGTGGCTCAGTGGGTTAAGCCTCTGCCTTCAGCTCAGGTCATGATCTCAGGGTCCTGGGATTGAGCCCTGCATAGGGCTCTCTGCTCAGTGGGGAGCTTGCTTCCTCCTCTCTCTCTGCCTGCCTCTGCCTACTTGTGATCTCTCTCTCTGTCAAATAAATAAATAAATAAAATCTTAAAAAAAAAAAAAGCCATTTATTATAACGGAGGAATTTGAAATAAGCAAGAGCTGGGCCAATCATTGGCCTGTTTACCCTCAGATCCATTGTTCCCTTTCTGATATTCTGTGTCACAGGTGGATCACTCCCCTTCCCCCATCCCACCTCCCATCAGGCTGCATTTCCCAGGCTCCCTTGTCAGCTGGATTTTGGCTGGGTTTGGCCAATGGTAGCCACTGTACAAGATTGGAGGGCTGAGGATAGAAGGGGCCAGGATATCTGCCTTGACAGCTTCCGGGCTCCTTCCTTTGGCCTCCAGACCAGCGTGTTAGTGGTTTCCTGCTCTTCCTAACCTCCGGGTTACCTCACTTTCCCCATTTGGCTTTAAAGTTCTTCTGGCACCTGAGTGGCCACAGTGTTAAATTCTTTGTATTAAGTTCCCTCTCTCTGAAATACTGAGAGTGAATTCATTTTCCTGATGACTGTAATAGCCATAATTTGAATCTTGATCTGTCCGACCACGAAGGTGTGCTTAAAGCATTTTATGGAAGATGAGAGTGGGTAAAACAGTAAGAGAGTGAAAACCATTTAACCACCCCAGCCAGAGAGCTCTTTCCAAGTCTCTTCTGTGAGAGAAATCAGTTTTAAAGATAATGGTGCACTCATAAAACCTATTCGTTATTTATTTTTATATTTAAGAAATTCTACTTTCCATAGCTAAAATATGGTTTATGCCTAGAAATGAAGATATTAACAGCATCTACCTACTAGAGTTGTGAACATTCAATGAACTAATGGCTGCTCAACAGCTGACATGTGGTAGATGTTCCGTGACGATATCGTCCCCCACTCCTCTAAGACCTGAAAGAATTTTTAGTACCTACAGTTTGTCCGTCTCGGTAATCCTGGACGGCAGAGGACAGCAGCTCTGTTGTTCATTCGCTAGCATTGTCCTTCTCACACTGTAGATTCAACTTGCCCGTTGGACCAATGAGCGAGAAGTAGAAATCAGAGGGGTGGCCCGGCAGCAGCAGATGTGTACCATGATTGTTAGTTCTGAGTGAATGCCCTTAAATCAATTGGACCGCCCCAGAGACTTGGTTGGCAATGAATGAGAGTGTGAGGTGCTTTTGACACACACATTCAGGTCCTGATTTGAGCGAAGATGTCTGCTCAGCAGTCCCGAGGGCAATTTTCTCCTGATTGATTTGCAACTTTCAATCTTAATGGAAAAGAAGCCAAGTATAAAGGAGGTAGTTTTGTCCCTGAACCAGAAATCCTTGTTGTGCTTCTCTTTCTGAACTTGGGGAGGGGGGTGGGGCATCTCCTATTACCTGCAAAGGGGGTACAGAGGCCAAAGTTTGCCGAGGAAGGGTATTGAAGGTGGGTTGGTAGTTGGGGAGAGGAGCTTCTTATCCTACACAATCCCTATGACATGGGAGAACCAGGCGACCAGAAACTGCCCCTGACAGAACTATGGCGGTTAGCAGATCAGGTCTTCAGCAACCACAGCCTGGAGCCAGGGGCGGTGGAGTCCCAACTGTACCCTTGGGCAAGGAACTTCACTGGAGCCTGCCCTCACTATTGCACAAGTGGCTGGGGACTCACTTGGAGTCATTGATGTAAATGCCATTTGAGGAAGCTTGTAGAACTTACAAATTTATTTGAGGTGACAGTTTTAAGCTATTCAGCAGCTGAAACTTGCTTTTTACCAGACGCTTGGGTGGCTCAGTCAGGAAAATGACGGAGTCTTGATTTCAGCTCAGGTCATGATCTCAGGGTCACGGTGGAGACCCGCATCAGGCTCTGCGCTGGGCATGGAGTCTGCTTGGGATTCTCTCTCTCCCTTACCCTCTGCCCCTCCCCACTCTGTCCCGCTTTCTCTATTAAAAGAAAGTAAAAATTTAAAAATTGCTTCTTACCACAATAACATCAGCCTGTACCCCTAGAAGTGAAGAGCATAGGATCCGGAGTCAAATAAATCCAGGTTCCAATCCTAGTTCGTTGTGACTTGACTACTTCTCACTTAACCTTTCTGAGCCTCTCTTCCTCATCTGTTAAAACAGGAATGATAAGGGACACCTGGGTGGCTCAGTTGGTTAAGCAGCTGCCTTTGACTCAGGTCATGATCCCGGGGTCCTGGGATCGAGTCCCGCATCGGGCTCCTTGTTTGGTGGGGAGCCTGCTTCTCTCTCTGCCTCTGCCTGCCACTCTGCCTGCTTGTGCTCTCTCTCTCTCTCTCTCTGACAAATCAATAAATAAAAATAAAATTAAAAAAAAAAAACAGGAATGATAATCCCTACCTGGATGTCTTGCTGTGAAGATTAAATTAGATGCTAGGTCAAGAGCTTGAGAAAGAGAAATGATAGCCATGATTAAATTGTTCACAAATTTATCCACGAAGGGGTGCCTGGGTAGCTCAGTTGGATAAGCTCCTGCCTTCAGTCAGGTTGTGATCCTAGGGTTCTGGGATCGAGCCCCAAATCAGGCTCCCTGCTCAACAGAGAGCCTACTTCTCCCTTTCCTCCCCACTTGTGCTCTCTCTCACTATCACTGTCTCTCTCTCTCAAATAAATAAATAAAATCTTAAAAAAACAAAAACAAAAAAACAAATTTATCCACCAGCTAGTATTTTGGAATAAAATAGGGAGTCTGGTCAACTCTCTACAAATCAAATACTTTGATTTGTCGCCCATGGTCCACTTCAGAAATTGTTCCCACTCATAGCCCCTGACAAAAAGCTAGACCTGAGGGGGTGCCTTTATCTCAGGGTCATGAATTTGAGTGCCATGTTGGGAGCAGAGTATATTTAAAAAGAAGAAAAAGCTAGACCTGGGCATCCATGTTTGTACCCTCTCCCCTTGGCCACTGTTGATTGGACCAAGAGCGAACTCTTAAGAACAAATCAGATTCCTCTCCTGGGAGCTGAAAAAGTCAATTGTGGGGAGTCATGTAGATTCCAGAATGAGTACCACCATTTTGAAGTGTGTACAGTTCATGGATAAGCTGAGGAAACTGATAAGGAGAGATGTGAAGACAAATACAAAGAAGAGACCACTTAGCTTTAGTCCATGTGAGAAAGAGAAATGGCTCTGGTCCTGGTGATTTTTCAGTTTCATGAGGCTTACCTTTGCTAATTTCCTATCTTCGGAGTCCATGCAGTCTGTACCCAACCATTAATGCCCACTTTTTCCTGGGCTAGCATGCATACATCTCTTTTCCTTGCAGCTGCAGAGACCACACTAGGATGAGAGCAATGTTGTTCCTTTATGAGGTAAAAATGCTTCTTTAAAAACTCGAGTGGTCTTCTTAGAAATGAGCTTATATAAAACACACACTTATGACAGAAAAGTAGTAAGCACAAATTGGTCAGATCAGTTATTAACCAGAGCGTCAACAAGAAACAGGTCGAGAACCCTTTTTTCCCCATTTTGTCATTGTGCTGAGTCCCAAATTGTTTGATTTGCAACAGTGCCTGGAAGTTCCCAAAGTATTGCATTACACGATCTTATAGTTTCTAAAAGGATGTTGAGAACCTAAGCATGGGTGGGGCTCAAGGACTTACATGCTCTAAAATTAAATTAGAATTAAAGTATAAGCTCTCTGGATGCCTGGCTGGCTCAGTTGGAGGAGCATATGACTCTTGATCTCGGGGGTTGTGAGCTCGAGCCCCACAGTGGGTGTACAGATTACTTAAAATTAATAAAATTTAAAAAAATAAACAAAATTATATATATGTAAAAGTAAATGCTCTGGTATCCACTCAACTTAGTAGTTTTGTGAAGGTAGGGACTGGATCTTGATTGTTATGTTTTCTCAGAGCTTAGTGCCTAATCAGTAAGTAATTTTTTGAATAAATATTGAGACCTCAGTACGGTCATCGAAGGACTGAAAAGAAGTTTGGAAGCTTTAGAAAGTAAAATGGTGATTTTTAAAGGGATTCTAATTCTAAGGTAGAAGTATTTAAAAGTAGGTAGAGGAGAAGGGTGGAGAGGAGGGGGTCCATAGACTTACAACTTCAAAATAGCCACAGGAAGAAACACCAGCAAATTCTGAAAGTTTCAAAAGTTTGAGGTCATGAGCTTCGTTGAGAAGTGCTAACGCATTATGGGTTGAATTGCACCTCTCCAAAATTCGTACGTTGAAACCCCAACTCTCAGTATCTCAGAAGGACCTTATTAGGTGATAGGACCATTGCAGGGGCTCCTGGGTGGCTCAGTCTGTTAAGCGTCCGACTCTTGATTTCCACTCAAGTCATGATCTCAGGGCCCTGGGATCGAGTCCCGCACTGAGCCCCGCATTGGGCTCCCGGCACAGTGGGGACTCCGCTTGGGGTTCTCTCTTCCTCTCTCTCTGCCCCTCCCCCTGCTTACACGCTCTCTCTCAAATGAATAAATAAATCTTTAAAAAAAAGAGAGAAAGTTTAAAAAAAGAAAGTTTGTTTATTTAAAAAAAGGAGATTGGATAAAATCTTTAAAAAACAAACAAACGGGGACAGGTAGGCACCTGGGTGATTCAGTCGGTTAAGTGTCTGCCTTCAGCCCAGGTCATGATCCCAGGGTCCTGGGATCGAGCCCTGCATCGGGCTCCCTACTCAGGGGGATGCCTGCTTCTCCCTCTCCCTCTGCCTGCTGCTCTCCCTGCTGTGCTCTCTCTCTCTCTGTCAAATAAATACATAAAATCTTTAAAAAAGTAAAATAAAAAAATTAAAAAGGGAGATAGGCCATGGCAGATATCGTTAGTTAAGATGAACTCCTGCTGAAGTAGAGTGTCCTTGTTATCCAATACATCTGGTACCCTTATAAAAAGGAAAATTAGACAAGCACAGGGGGAGGATGTCAGGCGAAAATGAAGGCAGAGATCAAGGTGGTGCTTCTTCAAGCCAAGAATACCACCGATTGCCAGCAAACCACCAGCTAGGGGAAAGGACTGGAACAGGTTCTCTTGCATAGCCTCCACCATGAACCAAAGCTTCTGACACCTTGATTTTGGACTTCCAGCCTCCAGAACATTTCCATTATTTAAGCCACCCAGTGTGTGGTACTTTGTTATGGCAACACTAGCAAACTAATATAGGAAACACACAAATCCAAAAACACCTCCCTTCTGTCTCTCCAGAGGCAATTCATACCCAAGCCCAGATATTTAGATCTATATGTGCTCTCCTCGAACCGTTTCTGTTATAACAACTCCGGTCAGGCCTGCTTCCAAGCAGCAGGCAGGAAGACTGGGAAAGCCCCTAAGAGCTCAGTCATTTTAAATCCAGTCACCTACAATGATGCAATTAAACAAGAACACAAAGAAATTCCTGCTTAGGTCTGAAGAGCTTTAAAAATGTTTGGGGGTGGGAGCCTGGGTGGCTCAGTTGGTTAAGCCACTGCCTTCGGCTCAGGTCATGATCCCGGAGTCCTGGGATCGAGTCCCACATCGGGCTCCCAGCTCCACGGGGAGTCTGCCTCTCCCTCCGACCTTCTCCCCTTTCATGCTCTCTCTCATTCTCTCTCTCGAATAAATAAATAAAATCTTAAAAAAAAAAAAATAGTCTAAAAAAAAAAAATGTTTGGGGGTGCCTGGGTGGCTCAGTCGGCAAGGAGTCAGCTTGGGATTCTCTCTCTCCCTTCCCCCCTCTCGCTCTCTCTCTAAAATAAATAAATCTTTTATTCAAGAAGTTTGGAATTATTTAGCTGTTTTACCCTACTGTTATTTGAATAAGTAGTGATAATTGCTTTAAGCTCATTGATTATTACGTGTTGGGGAATTTGCTAAGAACTTTATACATATCATTTCTTTAATCCTCTCAACAACCTTAGGAGATAAGAACTATTATTATTTACATGTTATAGATGGAGAAACTGAGACTCAAGAGAATTCGCTTGTCTATAAATGCACAGCTAGGCAGTTATGGAACTGACCTCTGACCCAAGTTGGCCTGAGCCCGGAGTCCAAGTTCTTTGTTACCATGCTGCTCTGTCTCCCAGCCTAGGACATAGCAAGAGCTCGTGGAATATTAGTTCTCTTCCCTTGTCTGACTTAGTCTTGTTGTAATTGACATAAAAGCTACTGCTTGTTCTGCCTGCTTCAAGCTCAGAATGAAAGTAAAGTGACTGGCGCATAGTAAGTGCTCAGTAAGTATTAGCTATTATTACTATTAATATTGCATTGTACATGTTCCTGTCTAACGAGGATGGTGAATCCCTAGTCTATTGCTAATAGTGGGTACTTAGAAGTGTTCTTGAATGAACAAGGCCAGTGGGAAAGGGACCTGGAAAGTAAAGTTGATCTAGGAGAAAATGAGAGGTGAGGGTGGGGAGGTTGGGGCTGAGGAAGGGAGTGAGGGACACAGAAAGCAGTTGGCAGAAGGCCAGACTCCACTTTCCTTTGCTGAGGCTGCCCCTGGGGGCTGGGAAGTGGGGAGTATGTAGACCCTCTACTCCTGATTGGTCAATTTACCTTGCTTTATCCTTTACTTCCTCCCTTTCGGGGTGATGGGGAGGCTGCTGATTGTGGTTACATAAAGCTTTCTGGAATTATTCCAGGAAGAGGACAAGCTCGTGAGGCACTAGCAAATTCTGGGGCGTAGCAGTGTGTGAACAAGAGTGATTGTGTCTGGGCAGTCAATGCCAGAGTGAGGCAGGGGCTCAGGAGAATCAGGCAGATTTCGGTATAAATCCCAGTTCTCCCATTGCAGCAACTGTGTGACCTTGGGCAGGTAATTTACCTGCCTGAGTCTGATTTCCTCTTCTGTAATAAGGATGAAATAGTATCTACTGACACGCATTTAAATGCTTAGTACAATGCCTAATAAATAATTGCTGCTATTTTTATTATTTTAAGTGTTAGGATTTGATGTCTTCTCTGCCTGAATATATGGATTCACCAGTATCCTCCTCTCCCTCCTGTTCCCTCAATCCTGAAAATTTGAGCCAAGTATTTCCAAGTGCCCCCTGATACCCCTACTTTCCCTTGGGCCTTCCAGTGGGGCCAGGCTTTTGGATACCTTTAGGCAGCCCCAGGATAGGAGAAAGCATGCCTTCATGATTCTCGGATGGTCCTTTTTCCCCCACAGCCCAGGAATGATTGATAAAAGCCTTATCTGAGTCACATTCCATTATGGGATTAAATCAGACTTGCTCTGGGGCCTTCTGGCTGCTACCCCAGGCTGGATGCCGGCAGCTCCTGGTTATTGCCTTTGGCCCAATCTGAGGTCATCACACTGCTATGGACCCAAGGGACCCTCAGAGGCAGGAGCTGAAGAGAGGCTCTAGCAGCCATTTGGGATTAGTTTCAATTAGCAAGCACTGACTAAGCATGGAGGCCACAACCAGGTACCCACTCAGCACCATGGGGGAGCAAATCAGAGACTGGACACTTATTCAGCTAGCTCCAATCCAAGCGACAGATGACAGGCTCCTTGAGAGCAGTCGACAGAGATGTGAGAGATTAGCGATGGGAGTAATGAGGCCAAGCAGTAATTCTGTGGTTGCAGGCAAGGTGCTAAATTTCTCTGAATCTTCAACTCTCAACTTGGAACACTAGCATTTACTATAAAGGTTAACCTAAATGGAAATGGTACCAGTTAAAAGGACAAGATTTTAGAGATAAGTCTGGGTTTGGATCCTGGCTTGGTCACCCACTGGCCTTGTGCCATTGCTGTTAACTTCTTAGAGCCCCAGTTTCCTCCTAGACAGAAAGGAGGAAGTAACACGCTTCCCTCCCAAAGTTGTGAGGGTTACGGAAAATTAGGCGTACGGTTAGCTTTGACTTGGACAAGTGGGCCTACACGCTTATCCGTCCACACCCCACTGCCAGTGCTGCTGGCAATAGACCTTCATGATTTTTCTTCTCCCTCGGGCAGTGTGGAGGGGAGTGGGTTTAGCCTTCTTGTTTACTGTTCCAAATTAGGAAGACAGAAGAGAAGTTGCATATCACTTGCTAAGGTCTTTTGTGCATGTCTCTGTGTGCCCTGGCCGAAGCCTGGACTGAACCAGATGCCACATCTATATGAGGTCACCCATGGGGAGATGTGTTTACTGGACTGTTTAGGACCAGCCTCAGCTTCAGGGGCAGAGCAAGGAGAAAGGAAGAAAGAAGGATTTTATTAGCCTTCAACAATCAGGTGGGTCTTGGAGTAGGCATGTGGAAGGTGTGAGCTATCTGGAAGGCTATCCAAAGACAAGTGAAGCCTAAATGCTCAGAGCCAGGCTGCCCCAGAAAAGGCTCAATCCGGAGCCTCGGGTGCCAACTCAGGACTCCAAGCTTGTACTTCATTCTCTCTGCCCGGGTCTTTCACCTCCCTGGCTCCCTTTTTCTCCCCTACCCCTTGTTTTTATTTGCCACCACTTCTAAATTTATTGTGGTTGATTGTTTTCCTGTCCTGGACCCACCTGGTAATCTGGCATGTGTGAAAGGACACCAGATCCTGTGTCTCTTGGAAACGCAACAGTCTTTGTGTGTGTACCTACTGTATGTCTGACGTGATCTCATCTCATTCTCAAAACAACCCTACAAGCAAGCTTCTCTTAATATCCTCCTATTCAAGATGAGGAAACTGTCATTCTAAGAGAGAAGACTAATTGCTCATGGTCACTTGGCCAGGAAGTGGCTGAAGCAGGACTTGTCCAAAGACCACATGACTCCAAAGCCTGTGACATTTCCACTTCAACTCCAGATAAAGAGCATTCCCAGTTCTCAGCTGCATCTTCTACCCTCATGGACCCTGGGAAAGTGTGAGAGCTATGCTGTTTTCTCAGGGAGGGCTAAAAGCCCACCAGAGTGGCTCCTGTGGTCTTCAGAAACAATGGGACGGTAGAGGGTCCTTGGATGTCTACTTCAGGGAACAGAAATCGGGCGCTGAGCTTGCACGAGGAGGGATGCTGAGTGTGAAGATTGTTCTATTCAACTTTTAAAGGGAACCCAGAGGTTCCTGGAGAACATAAGCAAAATAAAACAAAAATGGGGGAGGCAGAGGTTATTTTGAAGTGGTGCCAGTAGGTGCACCCTGCTAGGATGGTGGTTAGGTCCATGGGCCTTGGAGTCTGCCAGAACCTGGGTTCGAATGCCACACTGGCACCTGCTTCTTTGGGTGACCTTAGGCAAGGTATTTAAATTCTCAAAGCCTCAGTTTCTTCATCTGTAAAATGGAGATGATGACAGTCCTTTGTTGTGAGGATCGAATGATACCATGCACATAAAGCACTTAGCCTAATACCTGGACCTCAGCCAATGTTGAAAAAATGGTATTATTTAGTAATATAATTAGGTTAAGAGTAGACACCTTTCAGAAAGGTTCTATATCTCGATCTGGGTGGTGGTTATATGAATGTGTGCATATGTAAAAAAAAAAAAATCATTGAGCTGGAATGTCAACCTAAAATCAAGAAACCAGTTCAAAAGGCAAAGCACTGGGATCAAAGAATTGCAATTCAGAGCGCACAGATTTGCGTAGAAACCCAAAGGGTGTCCTGATTATAGGAGGTAGACTCGGATTTTTAAGGGGGAGAAAAGAAAGATGAGGTAAGTTGTTTCTAAGAAGAGTTCATTGGTGCTGACAAGGAGGACTGGATTTGTACTTCATTAATTGGCCAGGAGAAGTAGTCACTAGGCAAAAGTCCACTTTTATCAGTCTTTTCAAACAGGATTTTCTCATTCTTGCTGACTTTTGGGAATGTTGGCAGTTTGGTCCAGTTCAAAGGTTTAGAAAACAGGACGTGCAAGACGTTCCTCCAAATGGCTACTCTGGCTTTATTTTAAAAATGGATCTACTTGCATCATTATTCACAGTGCTGCACTTTTCAGTGTGAAAATGTGTACTTATATGTATCATATACCTCAACAATAACAAAAACAAGAACAAGAAAAACAAAAGGAAGCTCTTGTGAGCCAGGATTGATGAAGTGAAAGGATTCGAAATTTTTCTTAAATGTCACCTGGATGGCTCAGTCGGTTAAGGCATCTGCCTTCTGCTCAGGTCATGGTCCTGGAGTCGTTGGTTGGAGTCCCACGTTGGGGCTCCTTGCTCAGCAGGGAGCCTGCTTCTCCCTCTGCCTTCTGCTCCCCCTGCTTGTGCTCCCCCCCTCTCTCTGGCAAATAAATAAATAAAATCTTTCAAAATATGTATATTTTTAAACTTTGCAGGCTACAATGTAGGGGAAAATGTATTATGGAGGTATATCAGGCAGTTAATTAATAAATGCATATGGTTTTCCTCCCTGGATTTTGTCATGCTTTTGGGATTTGTCAGTTTTCTTAAATGTATAATTTTTTGTGTGACTTCTTGTGTTATTCTGAACAAATATTCACCTTTATAGTTTAAAAAAAAAACCTCACCCTCTTTGGTAGGGCCTAGCAGGGGGACCCTCTTCCCAACAGAAGAAAAGGCAGGAGTGTCCAGGTAGGATAAGGATGGAGCCACACCCAGCATGCCCTCCTCTGTCAGCCAGCTGGAACCAGTGGGTGGCCTGGCTGTGGGGTCTTGTAGCTGTCCTTGGGAAAGCCTACCTAATGGGAAGTCTGCTGCCATCAGGCTCAGCACGGTGCCCCTGCTGAGGGAGCTCCTGCTGGATCATCTTCCCCAGGAGAATGAGCAACACAGTGATGTCAGTCCCATCAATTCTCCCTCTTCCCTACAGTTCCCAGAAGTGACCTTGGAGGTGAGGCATCCTTAGGGGGACTTTCCTGAGCCACGGATAGAGGATACTGAGAAGGGGGTTACCCAGGGAGCCCCTGATGAGCAGGACTGGTAGCAAGGCATCCCATTACACCGTGGGGCTATTACCTTGGGGAAATGGAATTAGACAAGCCTGCCTTTCCATTATGCAAAGAAAGGGCTTTTCAAGTAAATTTCCATTTAAGAATGAGCTTAGATCAGTGAAGGTGCGGCCATAATAGCTTAGATGGTCATCACAGCTATTAAAAACACATTTTTTCCCCCTGTGCTCAGGCTGCCTTGTCATCTTCATATATTGTTCATCCCCAGAAGACTATGACTCAACCTTTCCCCAGCTTCTGGGAGCCAGGTTAATGTCCATCTATATTTTCAACTTTCTAATTCTTCAACACACAGGGTATATGAAATCTACATGCTGCAAACAGCCCGTGGGTGTATCCAGAATGTTACAAAAAGTAGATCTGGGGTTGGAGATGGGCAGTGTGTAGTTAGTAAAGCACTCCACTCGTTAGTCATTGCTTACAGTATTGGGCTCACCTCTCTCTACACACCATCTTATGCTGCCCATTCCTTGCTTAGGTCCTCATACATCCACAGTTCATTTTTAGTTCAAGGCCTTCAAACTGGTGTGTATGTCGCCTGGATACTCTTCCACTCTCTCCCAGGCTGACACCCACTTACTCTCTAGGTCTCAGCTTGAATCTGACGTTTTCAAGGACGCCATCCCCACCCCACGCCCCACCTCCAGACCAAGGTAGGGCTTTGAATTGGTTTTCTCGGTCTGGGTAACAAACCACCCTCAACCATGTGTACGCTCATGCTTCTGTGATTTTGACCGGGCTCCATCTTGCCTGGGGTGACCTGGCAAGGTGCAGCTGCCATCAGTTGGGTTGACTGGGTGCTAGCTCTTCCTGGATAGCCTCACACATACGTCAGGAGCCTCAGCTAGAATGATGGGAACAGCTGGGATGGCTGGAATGTCTGGGACAGCAAGGAAGCTAACCTGGGGCTTCCCTACATGGTGGTTTTCAGGCAATAAGAGGGTGGCAATAGAAGCTACAGGGCCCCTTGAGACCAAGGCTCAGAAGTCACATAACAGTGTCTCTTCCACTGCATTCTATTGGTTAAGGAAAGTCACAAGGCCAGCACACAATTAAAGACAGGGAAATAGGGTAACCTCTTGCTGCAAAGTAACATTGTGGGATGCTGGGGTGGCTCGGTTGGTTAGGTGTCTGCCTTTGGCTCAGGTCATGATAGAGTCCTGCTTCAGTCTCCTTGCTCAGCATTGGGCTCCTTGCTCAGTGGGGAGCCTGCTTCTCCCTCTGCCTGCCGCTCCCCTACTTGTGCTCTCTCTCTGACAAATAAAAAAATAAAATCTTAAAAAACAAAAGTCATATTGCAAAAGGGCAGATACCCAGGGATAGCTACTACAGACATAGCTCCATAAGCTTTTCTTCCACTGCTCTTATCATAACTGTTATATAATTCTTTGTATGATTGCTTATTTATCGTTTTTATCCTCCCACTAGACAACTTCAATGAATGTGAGGACTGACTGTCTCATTCATCACTCTATTCCCAGACCTTGGGACGAAGTGAGAGCTAATTAAATGGTTGCAAATGAACACGTGGATGGATGAATGAATAAAAAAAGGAATAAATGAAAGATAAGATTCTTGGAGTTCCAAAGTTGCAGCATAAGGTTTTGGAGATAGTCCTAGATTTGAATCCCAATTCTATCCCTTCCCAGCTGTTTGACCTTGGGCAAGTTGCTTAATCTCTCTGAGCCTCAAATTTTTTCTTTCTTTCTTTCTTTCTTTTGTGGGGATAAAAATAAACCCCACTGTCACATTCCAATCCTAACTATGAGGGTTTCAACTCCACATTCATTCTCCCCTCCCCCCTTTTCTTCGAGACCCTCTTAGCTTTTCTTACTCATTAGGCGAGGGGGCTAGTTATCTTATTTTAAAGGCCTTCCTCCAGCTCCAGAGCATTGGAAACTGGGTTTTCAGGGCAGAGTACATTCCCCAAAGGTCACCAGGACTCCATTCTATATAGTCCACTGTCCCAACACCACTACTGGGTGTGAACTAGTGGTTCTCAACTGGGGGTGATTTTGGCCCCCCACCCCCAGGCCATTTGGCAATCTTTGAGACAATTTCAGTTGTCACAGCTCGGGGTAGGGGCTTGCTACTGGCAACTTGTGAATGGAAGCCAGAGACACTAAACATCTTACAATGCACAGGACACACCTCCCCTAGCCCCAGCAAAGAATAATCTGGCCCATAATGTTTTTTTTATTTTTGTTTTTGTTTTTGTTTTGGCCCATAATGTTGATACGGCCAAAACTCTGCTGGAACTGACTGTTCTTTCAGCCCTCACCAGGTTTAGATGTAATAAATTCTTCTTGGCAATAGTCAGCCCTTGCCCTTCTTTAGCCCCTGGTGTCCGGGGATGGCCACAGTCCTATCCCGGACCACACAGCTTTGGGCAACAGCTTTTCCGCATAAGCAGTTTGAGGAGAGGGTAGGGAGGAAATGGCTCCATCTGTTGGCCAGAGCCTGCATCACAACAGGGAAGCCCTCGGATTTTTCCAGGAGAGACCTCAGGTGTGTCATCCTTCACTGTACTACGCACCCCAAGGGCAGCCAGAAAGTGGTAAGTGGAACAGCACGTGACTGGATGAAGTTGTTACTGATGCTGTCTCATTTGACAAGTGTGGGATTAGGGCCTAGGGTATTGTATTTCAGGGTTTCATTGTATTTAGCAACTTCTTATTCTTCTTGGAATACTTCCCTTCTTATGCTTAATTGTGAAACATATATTTATATCACATATAGTGCCTAAGTGTGCTTATACACAGAATACAGTATATAAATACAGTTTAAAGAATAATAGATTTTTTAAAGATTCTATTTATTCATTTGAGAGAAAGAGAGAAACAGAGAGAACACAAGCAGGGGGAGAGGCAGAGGGAGAAGGAGGCTCCCCGCTGAGCAGGGAACCCGAAGCGGAGCTCAATCCCAGGACCTGGAGATCGTGACCTCAGCCGAAGGCAGACGCCTAACATCTGAGCCACCCAGGCGCCCCCAGTTTAAAGAATAATATTAAAAGAAACACCCATGACCCACTACTCAGATTAGGACAAAACATTACCTACCGGTTCTGTAGGAAAACCACCCCCCCCATAGACATAGTTACAGTGTCATCAGCTCTCTTTCCTTGCCCGCCTTCCATCCTTTCCCTTTGCTTTTTCTCCTTTGCTTTCCTTCTTTTGTGCATTCTTTTCTTCCATTCTATTCCTTTTAAAGAATTTTTTTTGGGACAGCTGGGTGGCTCAGTCAGTTCAATGTCTGTCTTCAGCTCAGGTCATGATCCCAGCGTCCTGGGATTGAGTCCTGCATTGGGCTCCCTGCTCAGTGGGGAGCCTGCTTCTCCCTCTGCCTGCTCACCTGCTCTGTCTGCTCTGCCTGCCGCTCCCCCTGCCTGTGCTCACTCTCTTTTTCTCTCTGACAAATAAATAAAATCTTAAAAAAAAATAAAAGAATTTTTTTCTTTTTGCCCTCTGACAAATAAAATCTTAAAAAAAAAAAAAAGATTTTTTTTCTTTTTGCCCTCTGACATTTTATCGCTATGAAACCCAGAGTAAGACACTTAATTCTATGGACTTCAGCATATCTATCTATATAATAGAAATAACAAGAACAATACCTACTTTACTGGTTTGTTGTCAGATTTAATGAGGTAATGTTTGTGTAGGCATCAAATGAGATAATCTATGTAAAACGTTAACAGACGGGGCGCCTGGGTGGCTCAGTGGGTTAAGCCTCTGCCTTCAGCTCAGGTCATGATCTCAGGGTCCTGGGATCGAGCCCCGCATCAGGCTCTCTGCTCAGCAGGGAGCCTGCCTCCCCCTCTCCCTCTGCCTGC
This sequence comes from Potos flavus, assembly GCA_028534135.1. Lineage (NCBI taxonomy): Eukaryota > Metazoa > Chordata > Mammalia > Carnivora > Procyonidae > Potos > Potos flavus. Next base: position 27,468,706 of record CM052895.1, read on the forward strand.
CTCTCTGCCCCCTCTCCCTCTGCCTGCCTCTCTGCCTATGATCTCTCTCTGTCAAATAAATAAATAAAATATTAAAAAAAAAAAAACCTTAACAGACTTTGGCGTAGTTGGAAGTCCATAAACAGAGGCTATTTATATTTTTATTATTTTAAAATCATTTCTTCTCTGACAGAACTCTGTGTTATAATGGAAATGCACATGACCTTGAAAAATCAGAGAGATTTGGGTTCAAATAGTGGTTCCATTATATACCAGCAGTAGTCACTAAAACTCTCCAGCTATCAAATGGAGGGCAATGGTACTGATGGTCAGTGATCCATCACATAGGGCTGTTGTGAGAATCAGAAGAAAAGACAGGTAAAGTACCCAATAATCAGTTAAGAGACGTGTTAAAATCTTTCTCTCCCTCTCTCCTTTTCTTCTTTACTGACAGGGTAATTTTGTTCCCAGCAGGAGTATTAAAAGCAGCTGTGTACCTGTACAGTTTCTCCTAAACTCTAGATCCAGTTCATCAAGTGTTTATCAAGTACCCACTAGGTGGCTACAAGCACCTTCCTGGCTATTTGTTGTTAAGCCCAGGATACTAATCTCCTTGGAGGAAATGAAGTTCTAGGGTCATCTCCGTTCCCAGGTCTGAGTCCCTGGTTCAGGCCCCTGGACATCAGGGTGTGAGTGCAGCTCTGCTCTCAGAGACCCATCCTGTGAGCTTGGAGGCTGCCTGCTGGGCTGGCTTGGCGATGTGTCCTTGTGCACACTTAGGAGGAGGCATCCTGACCAGTAAGTAGACACAGTGGGGCTCATAAAATGAAAACAGAATCTGTGACTGTAGTGCAGGGATCAAACTCTGGGCTCCTCTCACCTCTTCTCTCTTTCAAGGTATCTGTCAAATATTATGCAGAGGGGAGAGTCCTTGTTCTAAAGTAGGTGAGATAATGAGAGACTGAGGTCTCTGACTTTGGATCGAGCCTGGTTTCTGGAAGGGGCTCATAGGCTTCCAATGGGAGAGGAGCTATGCACCCCAACCATAATTGTGACTTCTTAATTCCTCATTACATTGCTACCTTTTCATTCATGTACTGTTTATTTTATTTTTAAGGTTTTATTTATTTATTTGAAAGAGAGAGACACAGCAAGAGAAGGAACACAAGCAGGGGTAATGGGAGAGGGAGAAGCAGACTCCCTGCTGAGTAGGGAGCCCAATACAGGGCTAGATCCCAGGACTCCTGGATCACGACCTGAGAAGGCAGACGCGCAACAACTGAACCACCCAGACGCCCCTCATGTACCGTTTAAAAACAAAGAGGTTGTTTTCTTTCCTCTGACTTGCGCAGAGGCAGTCTGAGTTCCAGTTTTCAACTAAAAATTATCAGAGGCAGAGATGCCTGGGTGGCTCAGTCAGTTAAGTGTCTGCCTTCAGCCCAGGTTGTGATCCTAAGGTCCTCTCCCTCTGCCTCTCCCCCTGCTTATGCTCTCTTTCTCTCTCTCTGTCAAATAAATATTTAAATAAATAAAATCTTAAATAGAAAGCTACAGGGGCGCCTGGGTGGCTCATTCAGTTAAGTGTCTTCCTTAGGCTCAGATCATGATCCCAAGGTCCTGGGATGGAGCCACACGAGGAGTCTGCTTCTCCCTCTCCCTCTGTGCCCCATCCCCCCACTTGCCCCCTCTCTCACTCTCTCTCTCAAATAAATAAGTAAAATCTTTTAAAGCTACAAAATCCATGTAATAAGAGGGACTGGGGGAGGAGGGGTGGTATAGGAATATTATATTACATTACATTAAAAAACAATACAAAATAATGATACTGGTAGAACGACTATGGTTTTAATATTGTTTAAAAAAATGTATGACAATCCTATCCAATTTAGGTTTTCATTCATTGGGACAAAAGACTGATTGCACCCAAAATGTGTTGTTTGTAGATAAGTACTTGCCAAAGCATTTTTAAATCTTCTCTATTTTGTTTAAAAAGAAGACATAAAAAAACTATAAAATCATATACAATTGTAAAAAATGGGATATTTTAAAGGGAAAAATGTAAGAATTCTAAACAAGCCATGAAAGCATCATTTGACTACCTATAAAGCCATAAACAATCACATTTCATCCTACATGTCAGTATATATCCAGTTTATATTCAGTATATATGCACATGGGTGGGACTCCTGGGTGGCTCTGTCAGTTAAACATCCACCTTTGGCTCAGGTCATGATTCCAGGGTCCTGGTATCAAGTCCCATAGTGGGCTCCTTTCTCAGTGGGGAGTCTGCTTCTCCCTGGGCCTTCTGCTCCCCCTGCTTCTACATGCATGGACTCTCTCTGACAAAAAAGAAAAAAGAAAGATATACACACAGGTGTGATATAATGCAATTTTTGTATTCCCTAACAAATCATACTTTTTTCTTAAATTATAAATTTAAAACAAGTATAAAGTGTACATCATTTGTATAACAAGAAAAAAAGTAGAATTCTGCCTTCACATACTATATATTACAGTGCAATAATGTTGACTTTATAATACAATCTTTAATATTACATATAGATGTAATATATATATTACATATGCTAATCTAAAACAACAGACTTTAACCTAAAAGCACTTATATATAACACCCAAGGAATGACAAATGATTTGAAAAATTCTCAAGAGAGCTGGTAAAGTCATATATTACTATGAAAGGTTTAAAAACAACAACAACGACGACAAAAGGTTGAAAATGTTCACATAATGTTTAAGAACACTAGGGGTAGATCTGGCTTATAATCTAGACTCTCTCCTTGGAAAAGTGATAGAAACACCCTGACGTTCCATTTCATCTGTAAAATTGGGATGATACGACTATCACAGAGATGTTTTAAAGGTTAAACCACACTACACTTGTAAAAAGACAGAACCTGTTATAGCGTAAACGCTCAATAAATGTTAACTATCCTTACCCCCCTGGGGTGGATAACGAGGAAAGATTCTCCAACTGTGGCCATACAGCTTCCTACTTAAGGAAGAATCTAGAGGATAGCTGGCAACGTTGCTAGACACGTACATCATTTCGCGGTCCAGTAGTACAGAATCTTCCTACAGACCACACTCTCTCGTCCAACCACATCACCACTAAGGTGCAGGGCATTTTCCCTTCTGCACCCTTTCTTGCCCCAACTTCCAGCCCCAGCTTCCCAACCCACCTATTCTAGTTACTGGTCCCTCTGTGCCCCGCCCAGAGACAACGCCTCCCCCCCCCGCCCCCCCCCCCCCCCAGTTCTAACTTTCCCGCTCCAGCAGCTCTTGAGCAATCGGAGATGGGATTGTCCCTTCTTTCCCGGCCTCTTGGTGACGTTACGAGAAGTAACACCTCTCATTGGATATTCTGGAGCAGAAGCCTACCAATAACTGGCAGACTTTTTTGGTGCAGACGAACCGCTAGTATTATCGCTGGTGATTGGCTGGAGTGGCGAGACTGGAAAATGGCCGCTAGTCCGTCTGTAGTCCCGGTGACTGTGACTGGTGCGGTGGTCCCCGTCCTGTCAGCGAGCAGCGATTTCTCAAATTTGCGAGAAATTAAGAAGCAGCTGCTACTCATCGCAGGCCTTACGCGGGAGCGGGGCCTGCTGCACAGTAGCAAATGGTGAGATGTCGGGGTCGGAAGGGACTGGACTTGGATCGTTGGCCTTTGGGGCTGTGGAGCTAATTCAGTATGGGTGTTTCAGGTCCGCGGAGTTGGCCTTCTCCCTCCCCGCCTTGCCTCTGGCCGAGCTGCAGCCGCCGCCGCCTATTACAGAGGTAAGGATTTCCATCTCTGCCGGCGCTCCTCATCAACCCGAAGAGTTACCGAGTGCCCTGTCGCTGGATGGGAGCATAATGCTTATCAGGAACGTTTGTGGAGGGAATTCAAGCATTTAAAGAGCTGAATGTTCTAAGCGATTTTATCGGTGTGGGTTTGTTGATCTTTGTAAAGATTTGCTGTTGCTTTACTTAAGCCGGAGAGAATTAGTAAACAGTCCTTAAGATTTCAGCCTTTTAAGATTTTGTAGCCCAGCCCAGACAATGTTCTTAACGATGAGAAGAATCAAAGTTTTTTTTTTTTTTTTTTAAGATTTTATTTATTTGTCAGAGAGAGAGAGAGCGAGCACAAGCAGGGGTAGTGACAGGCAGAGGGAGAAGCAGGCTCCCCGCAGAGCAAGGAAGGAGCCCGATGTGGCACTGGAACCCAGGACCCTGGGATCAAGACCTGAGCTGAAGGCAGACGCTCAACTGACTGAGCCACCCGGGAGTATCCAGAAGAATCAAAAGTTTTAACAACAGTGCGAAACTGGCTTTGGATTCAAATAGTTCTGGGTTCAAATCTCAGCTACAGTAGTGACTTTGGGCAACTTACATAATATGCTGAGCCATAGTTTTTTCATTTGTGAAACGCAGATAGTAATAGTATCTACTTTAAGGGGATATTGAGAAAATTAAATGAGATATGAATATATTTTATATATGATCTATATAGCAGGTATTTTTACATAGTCTGTGTAGTCTGAATGATTTTCGTCATAATCCATTTCTTTTTTCCTGAAGATGCCATTTCTTGGGGCGCCTGGGTGGCTCAGTGGGTTAAGGCCTCTGGCTTCGGCAGAGGTCATGATCTCAGGGTCCTGGAATTGAGCCCCGCGTCGGGCTCTCTGCCTGCTTACCCCTCTCTTTCAGCCTGCCTCTCTGCCTACTTGTGATCTCACTCTGTCAAATAAATGAATAAAATCTTAAAAAAAAAAAAAAAAAAGATGCCATTTCTTGACCCCAAAAACCGTGAGTATTTTCTACTCCAGAGGGTATAATGAAGATGAGAGGGGGTGGGGAAGGAAATAGGAAAATGATGAGAGGATGTGAAAAAGGCCACTAGACTCCTAAGCTGAATGGACACATTTAGAACTTGTTCCAAAGAAGGAAACACTGAATATGTTTTGGTTCCAGTTTTGTTCTGATAATTGCAGCAAGAAGGATAAGGAGAATGAAGTTATTAAAGTTTTAATCAACTTACCCCTAGAATTGGGGGGGTTGTATGCTTCTTTAACTTAAATATCCATCATCTCTTTATTTACATACAGAATTATGTCTATGTTCTATGCCTTTTGCAATACTAACACGTCAAAACTCTTTGAAGCATAAAAAACATAAGTAATTGCACAGTATATTGCTTTTTTTTTTTTTTTTTAGATTTTATTCATTTATTAGTCAGAGAGAAAGAGAGAGAGCACCAGCAGTGGGGAGAGGCAGGCAGAGGGAGAAGCAGGCAGTCCACTGAATGAGGAGCCTGATGCGGGACTCTATCCCAGGATCCTGAGATCATGCCCTGAGCTGAAGGCAGACGCATAACCAATTGAGCCACCCAGGCATCCCAGTATATTGCATTTTTGTACATATTTGAAAGCCTAGAAGAGGCAAATGTCAGATATATATATATAGATATATATAGATAGATAGATATATATATATATATTTTAATAGACTCTTTTATTTTATTTTATTTTTATTTATTTGACAGAGAAAGAGATCACAAGTAGGCAGAGAGGCAGGCAGAGAGACAGGGAAGCAGGCTCCCTGCTGAGCAGAGAGCCCGATGAGGGGCTCTATCCCAGGACCCTGAGATCATGACCTGAGCTGAAGGCAGAGGCTTTAACCCACTGAGCTACCGAGACGTCCCGCAAATGTCAGATATTAATGCTAGACATTTTCCATGACTTTTCCACTATTTCCTCCTCAAATCTTTACTACTTGCTCCGTTTTACTGATAAAGAAAGGAATTCTCAGAGAAACTAAGTAACTTCCCTATTAATGTCATGAAACCAGGAAATTAAGGAATCACAATTTGAATCCAGGTCCCTAACACTAAAGTCTATGCAACTCCCACTGCATTTAAAGAGACAGTACACGTTTCTGAGTGTCTTGGTTTAGTTTTTTAAATTTTTATTTTTTTCCTCAACTTTTTATTTTGAAAAAAGTTCCATAATCTTAGAGGGCACCTGGGTGGCTTAGTTGGTTAAGCGTCTGCCTTCAGCTCAGGTCGTGATCTCAGGGTACTGGGATGGAGTCCTGTATCCAGCTCCCTGCTCATTGGGGAGCCTCCTTCTTGCTCTCCCTCTGCCCCTCCCCCTGCTCATTCTCTCTCTGTCTGTCTCCTCTCTGTCAAATAAATAAATGAAATCTTAAAAAAAAATTCCATAACCTTAGTTTGTAATAAAATACAAAAATAATTTACACATATATGTATATGTAAATAAATATATATACACACATATATATGCTAGGTTTTTGGGAGAAAGAAAATACTTTTTCTTATATCTTGAAATTAATGAATATACTTCTTTTTTTGTTAATGAATATGCTTCTTGAATTTGAATTTTTATTGTCTTATTCTCTAACACTTACATAAACTTGTATCTCTTCTAGGAGGATGCCCAGGATATGGATGCTTACACCCTGGCCAAAGCCTACTTTGATGTTAAAGAGTATGATCGTGCAGCACATTTCCTGCATGGCTGCAATAGCAAGAAAGCCTATTTCCTATACATGTATTCCAGATATCTGGTGAGGGCCATTTTGAGATGTCATTTTTGCCTTTAGTGAAGCATCCATATTTAACACCAAGGGGGAAAATTTTAATCTCTTAAATAGTTTAGCAGTAGTCTACTTTTTTTTTTTAAAGATTTTATTTATTTATTTGACAGAGAGAGAGATCACAAGTAGGCAGAGAGGCAGGCAGAGAGACAGGGAAGCAGGCTCCCCGCTGAGCAGAGAGCCCGATGAGGGGCTCTATCCCAGGACCCTGAGATCATGACCTGAGCCGAAGGCAGAGGCTTTAACCCACTGAGCCACCCAGGCGCCCCAGCAGTAGTCTACTTGTTAAATGTACTTTATACTTAACAGTAATAAAGAAGTTATCATAAATAAAGTTAAAAAGTGACAGTATGAAAGAAAATACTAAAACAATCCAAAGGGGCGCCTGGCTGGCTCATTCTGTGGAGCATGTGACACTTTGATCTCTCAGTCATGAGTTTGAGCCCCACATTGGGTGTAGAGATTACTTAAAAAAATAAAATCTTTTTTAAAAATTGACAATATATATTTTTAAGTTTTATTTATAACTCATGAGCCCAAGATCACAAGTCGCATGCTCTTCTGACTGAGCCAGCCATGTACCCTGATAATATTCACACAAAGGTGTGAGGCAGTAGACTCCCTATTTTAGTAGTAAAAGTTCATAAAGACGTTTTATTTTTATTTATTTTTTATTTTTAAATTAACACATAATGTATTATTTGCCGCAGGGTACAAGTCTGTGGATCCTCAGGCTTACACATTTCACAGCACTTACCATAGCACATACCCTCCTCAATGTCCATAACCCAGCCACCCTATCCCTACCCGCTCCTACCCCCCAGCGACCCTCAGTTTGTTTCATGAGTTTAGGAGTCTCTTATGGTTTGTCTCCTTCCTGGTC
>CM052895.1:27476682-27505912 GCA_028534135.1 Potos flavus
AGAGACTTTAACCCACTGAGCCACCCAGGCGCCCCTACATTTTTCTTTTTAAAAGGAGAAGAAAAGGTAAAGAGTGAAGATTCTGAAGAGTAAGTTCGGAGGACAGAGCTTAAGGCACAACTCTATCCTAGTCCCTAATCCCCACTCTCTCTGGTGTAGTTGACAGACCAAGAGTGGTCACTCAGCTGATACCTGCACCACTGTTCCCGTTGTTGCATCTGTTCCACCATCTCATTGCAAATTTCATCACGGAGCTGCATCTCCAGCTGCAACTTTTCCTGCCGTTCTTTACAAAGCAGTGCTTTCATGGCTTCTACCACCTGGAGGAGCTCCTGGAGGGACACACTTGGTTCACAAGTGATCAGATGTCCATGCCCCACAAAGGTAAAGGCCCACCTAGAAGGCAGTGTGGAAAATATGTAGCCATCAAGCTGTTACCCCAGAGCTTCCTTGCATTCTCACCTCCTTGCCATACTTGGAGATGTCAACTTCATTTTCAATGTCATCATCAAGGCCTGGATCTGTGTTAGCTCCCATCTCTAAGCTGGGAGATGCCCGTAGACTCTGTTCCTTGATGAATGAATGGAGCGATGGGAATCCCAGTTGCACAGGTGGAGCATGGACGAGCTAGGGAGGGAGGGAGTGGGAAATCAAGTGAATTCATAACTAGTCCCTAGTAGATTCCTTAAATAAAGGTACCAGCCCAAAGTGAGCACAACCTTTACACCTACAGCTTCTCACCTGGCTGGCAATGGCTGAGAACTTGGCCACATGAAGGGTCTCATCGTAGGTAGACGCAGAGGGATTCACATTGACAATCATGCAGGAGCGGCCTCGACCTGTGAAGAAGCCTTGGAATACTCGAGTCAACTTGCTGTCACGGAAGGGAACCAGGTTCTGTTTTGACCTAGCAGGGGATCAGAGAACAGAGCTGTGAGAAGAATTCCAGCCCTTGGAGTATCCCAGCACCATCTTCAGGAATGACCGGGAGGTCTCTTAGCAAAGTGTAGTGCTCCAGACCATCCCAGCCCACAGTTTACAGTCAGAAGCTCACCGATTCTGCTGGTTTTGGCGCAGGGCAGCAATACAACGGCCCAAGGTATGCAGAGAAGTATTAATGTTTCCTGCTTCCTTCAGCCGCTCACCACTTTTCTGATCTTTGCAGCGCTCTGAGCCAGCCAGATCACAGAGTGACAACCTTGAATGGTGGACAGGATCTGACATAAGGACCCCACATGTTATGAGTTTTCCAGCCCTTCATATAGTTCTGGGGAAGGGAGGACCCACCAAGGATCTCTGTACCCAAGAAAGCAGAGCAAGACTCTAATAAAAGTTAAAAAAAAAAAAAGGCTCTAATAAAAGTAATGCCTCCGTACCATTTATGACCAAGCAGCCCACATTTCTAAATGGAAAAACTTACTCGCTGATCTTGGGGATGATATCGCCTTCCCCCTGAAGGTGCAGGATCCGTATGGAGAAGATGCTGTGACTGGAAATCAAGAAAAAAATGAAAAGTCACTGTGTATCTTCCATGACTAGGTGGAGGACTATTGTTTCCTAGAACTTATGAAGAGTTAACTCCCACAGCCCACTCACCTGCGGCTAGAGTTCTGGTTCAGATGGGTGCTGGCAAAGCTCTGGTTTTTACGACCCACTTTGAGCAGTTTCCAGGCCTCCTCAGCATCCTGAACATGAATCCAGTTGAGATCTGAGGCAAAGAGAAAGGCACACAGAAGACGGGAGCACCTAACTTGTCCAGGTTTCTCCCAAGTCCCGTTTCAGGGTTGTTGGCAGCCTCCCCACCTTCTCATACCTTTCACATACGGATTGCCATTCTGGTCTTCACATAGCCGCAGAGTCTGCCTCTTGCGCTGCTGGCTAGGTGGTTCTAACAGGTCATAAAGCAGTTCATTGTAGATCTCAAAGAAGGAGATCCAGATGGAGAAGCGAATATCAGCAGGGACACTCACAGGGGCAGTGTCTGGCTGTGCCCATCGGTGACTCGTTTCTGGGGAAGAAGCCCATGTACAGGGCATCAACTCTAGAGGAGTCCATCTCCCCTTCGGCCTGCGGGGGCCTTAGAAGGAGCAGCTTAGGTTGAAACCTCTGGTCTATACCTCTGGCAGCTGTTGGGAGCAAGGGAGTGGGTTTCTACTGTTACTTGGTACAAAGCTCATTCATGGTACATACCATCCAGCTGGCTACTGCTGGTCATATGACTGGAGGAGAGACCAGCGATGCCACTGTCAAAGCTGGTGCTGGTACCCATCCGACCTTCAATGTAGACACTCCTCTTCAAGGAGGTGGACAGCTCCTCCTGGAGGGGCCCAGGGAGAAAATAAGCACAAACTTTCCACAGATTTGTCCTCTTATCCCCACCTCTGTGAACCTAGCACTTCACCTCTTGGAGGCCTCCACTTAGCAGGGCCAGTTTCTTCATCTCTTCCTGTCGGATCTGCTTGCTGTCTAGCCAGATTACCTCATTGAAGAATACAGGCTTTAGATCAGGTGTTGGATGAAGTTGACCTTGGAGGCTATTGAAGATCAGAGCCAATGACCGGGGTAGGATCCCTCCATCCTTGATGGTACCTGGAAACATGTGAAAGATGGATAGCTGAGTGTTCTTCCCAATTCAAAGCATCAAAAGGCAAAGAAAACATCATTATAGGGGCGCCTGGGTGGCTCAGTTGGTTAAGTGTCTGCCCGCTGACCTTCGGCTCAGGTCATGATCCCAGGGTCCTGGGATCAAGTCCTGTGTCCGGCTCCCTGCTCAGCAAGGAGTCTGCTTCTGCCTCTTCCCCTCCCCCCTGCTCATGCACTTGCTCTCTCCCCCTGTCTTTCTCTCTCAAATAAATAAAAAAACTTAAAAAAACAAAATAAAACAAAACAAAAAGCATCATTATAGGCCAATCAGCAATTCTGTGAGGCCTACTACTCACTCACCTTGAATTGTGTGGGTTTTCCCTGAGTTGGTGACTCCGTATGTATAAATGAGCCAATTCTGCCCTTTGAGTACATCCTTTACCATCTCCTTCACAGTCAGGTTGAAGAAGGATGCCTGTCCCACTTCTGGCCCAAAGATCTAGAGAAAGACCCAATTTCTCAGAGGCCCATCCCTCATCGCTCACTTGCCTCCTGTACAGAGCCAGCAGATGTGTCCCCTCCTGGATGATTAGCTCTGGAGACTACTCAAGCAACCTCTTCTTGCAGTGCTGCCAGCTGCTCTCCAAACACTGAAGACTAAACCACTCTCTGCCAGTGCCTCTTTTATCCAAGTCAACAAATACTTCCAGGTACCATCAGGGATGGAGGGATCGTACACCAGTCTTTGCCTTTGATCTTCGATAGCCTCCAAGGCCATTGTGTGGGCCTCGGAGCAACAAATAATCACAAGTGTGGGCTTTGGAGATGGATAATTCTAGATGTAAGGCCTAACTCCACCACTGACTAGCTACATGGACTTAGTAAAATAACCTTCGCTGAGTCATAGTATCCTTATCAGGAAAATAGGGACAAGAATGATAATAATGGAGATGTTGGGAATTAATGCACATAAAGTACTTGATGCACTGACTTAGACATGATTCCCCAAAATTACAGACATGTAATGGAACTCACAGTCAAGTGAAAAGCTTCCCCTCTAAAGAGAGAATAAAGTTGCCCTTAATATGTTGGTCCATGTTCATAAACCAGTAGCTCCATACCTGGGAAAAGGTGAATCTATGGACAGCTTGTCCAATTCCCCTCTCATTGCTCTTCTGGGCAAAGGAGTCCTTGGGTGCCTGTAGAACAAGGGTCTCCACATTCTCAATACGGACACAATCCTGAGAAGGAGTTAAAAAACAAAACAAAACAAAACAAAACCAATCACAGAAGGAAAACAATCCTGGGAACCTTTCCTGTATTGCATCATTCTATATTAAATCCTCCCTCCTCAGACACTCACCCGATCTTCCTGTCGTTCCAACTCTGAAGGTAACAAGGGCCTAACTCTCAGGTACACTTTCACCTTCTCTGTACTATCCTCAGATGGAACCTGTGGCAGAATTCCAGGCCAGAATCAGCAGTTACTTCCAAGCAGATAGGCAAACATAGCATATTTCCAGAGAATCACGCTAACACTACCCCCATTTCACCTCAAATGTCTGTACAGCTAGCTACTCTATAGTTCCATAATCATTCCAACCCACATGGGTTTTTTCACTGCTTTATCACCCTTCACTGTCTTCAGTATCCTGGAAATGTGGCCTGCCACACTGACTTTCTGAATTAGAACTGATTAACTGGTATGCAAATCAGCCTGTGGTATTACAGCAAAACATTTTTAACATTTTTAACAGTAGTTAAAAAAAAGAATAAAAAAACAAAAAACAAAATACAAAAAAATCATAGTAGTTAAGCACCTTGAAGGCCGACAAACCTAAATTTGAGTTCCAATTCCATCATTTAGAAGTATGATATCTTGAACAGGTTCTTTAGATTCCTGCTTCTGTTTCCATATCTGTAGAATTGGGTTAATAATAGAACCCACTTCATTCATTCAACAGATGTTTAGAGATCTACCTACTATGGCCTGGGAACTCTAAGGCTCTGGTAGTCCACAGTCAGGGATATTATCAAGGCTCCTGCTCTCATGAAATTTTCTCTATAAGAGGAGACATCCTAGTAGAGTTGTGCTCAACCAGCGCCATTTCCCCGCCAAGGGACATTTAGCTACGTCAGGGGAAGTTTTTTGGTTGTCACAGTGGGAAGGAGCTAGTGACATCTAGTGGGTAGAGGCCAGGTATGCTGCTAAACATCTTAAGGTACGAGACAGCCCCCTAAAACAAAGAATTATCTGGCCCCAAATGTTAATAATGCTGCAGCTGAGAAACCCCAGGTTAGCATAAAGACTCCATAAATGGAAGCTACAGTTGATATTAAAAACATACTTAATGGCAGTATGGTATTGGGCAAATTATTTAACAAATCTAGGCCTCATGGTGAAGAAGAGAGAACTATTAGCCTTTCCTCACAGGACTGAGAGTATGCACGTGAGTATCTTTCATTAACGGAATGCAAATAATAGTTCTTACCAACACACAAGTTTATATTTTTTACTTGTCCTGCTCCTAATTTTGAATTGATCTCTCAGACCCTTGGGATTGCTGTCTTTGACCTCATACTAATTCTGTAAGGACAACTGGTAGACTGAGGCTATCACTTTCTGCTGCCAAGCCACTGTCCAACTCCTTTACCTGCTGCTTATCCTCCAGGGAGGTGGAGATGACAGAGCAGTCTGATATCAGGTCCTTGCGTACCACAGACCCTAAATCTGCAGCTGTGGACTCAAACATGGGGGAGACTACAACCTCCTCATCTGACAGCAAGCCGGCTGGCGGAGAAAGGATCCCTTGCGACATGACAGCAGGGGCAGCTTAGGTCTACAAAGAGACAAGAGTGGGTAGGGAGGAGAACCTTAAGGGACAGAAGGGGCTGCAAATTCTAGGTAAGAAACAATTTCGTTGCCCCAGGACACCTTACTCTCGCCGCCTGAATTCCTACTCCCTTATCCCTTCAAATGCCAGTAGAGGGGTGGGGGATAAGAAAAGGAGTTAATCACGTAATCCAGTCTTAGGCGTTTCCGACCGCCAAAAGGAATGAACAGATACCTCGCTCCAAAAGCAGAAGACCATACTCTAATTAGGGTGTCTCGCCCACTGGTGTCGAGAAGGAGGTATATTTGCCTTAGGCTCCTTCTCCAACCTCACTCTAGGCCCAAAGGGACGACAGAGGTATTAAAAAAAAAAAAAAAAAAAAGGAGGGGGGTAGCGGCAGCTTTGCTTTCTAAAAGCCTATCCCTCGAGGGCAAGAACTGGTACCGCAGCTGGGCTCCGGCACAGCCGCAAACTCACCGAAGACGCGACACTCGCTCCTCCTCTGGTACCGGCTCACACACCCTGCTGCCGAACCTGGACTTTCGCCGTCTGAGAGTACAACTCCACCCACGAGGCGCACCTTTGTTACTGATACAATGTTTTAAATTACGCGCTGCGTTCGCTCGGCCAATCAGACAGCGAAGCCTGAAGCTGCCAATCAGCGCAAGGAAAGGGGGCGGATGACACTTGGTAGACCGTTTGCTCTGGCTTGACCTCTGTTTTCTAATGTGGGTCCGGGTTACCAACTGACGGCATTTGGACTTGGGCCGCCTACAGATTTTCGTGCTTAACACTTTTCTTTGCACCCTAGGAGCTTCTTTTCTAAGAAATCTAAAAGAAATTCTGAGGCTTCAGCGCCATCCTCTTTAGCACATTCCTTCCCAGGAGCACTCAAGAAGCCTGGTTTAGGGCTTGTTCATCCTGGGGGTTGGGACTACGTTTCCCAGGAGGCTTCGCGAACAAACTCCCGGACTCTATTTCCCAGAGTTCCCGGGCTTCGGCTGTGCCAGACTGTCTTCCCTGAGGGGGTTGGAGACTTTAGGGCCAAGATGGCGACAGGAACGGGTAGTAAGTATGTTCGCTGGTTTTGCGTGGAAGGCCTTTTAGACCACAGGCTAGGTACCAGATTTCTACCACACGTTTGGGGATTAGGAGCAATGATTGCCCAAGACTCTAGGGTCTTGAGAGACCTGCGCTCGACCGTATCGTGAATACTAACGATTAGAGGCCCAGAAGAAGTGTAGGGTGTTGTGTCTCAGAGAGGCTGCGGAGATTTGAGAGAAGCAGCTCCGCGAATTCTTGTGTGTTTGGGAACTCTGAGGGGTGAGAGATAAAGGGGCTCAGGAGACTTGGGTGTGCAGACGAAGAGATGCTGTGAACCATAGGGAGTAACTTGCTCTGAGAGCCGTTCGTTTTCTGCCCACCGTTTGTGAGGCCCGTGGTCTATCTCCCAGAGAAATGGGGTACTTTAACTCTCAGCTTTTTCGGCCGCTAAGGAAATTGCGTTTTGTGCATCTCAGCCATTTTCCTGTTTCGTACATTGAAAAGGTATTTTAGGTCCGACAGCTACAGGGTGTTTGAAGTACTGAAAGAAGTAAACAAGTTTATGCTAAGAAGGAGGCAGGGCAGGAGGCGGGTGGTGGGGGGGGGTGGCTGCTCGGAATCCTGGGAAATAAACCCTCGCGTTCAGATTGGAATCAAGTAGTCTTAAAACTGGGCCTTTCGGGAGAACTACCTTATCTTACGCTGACGTTCTCCCCTGCCTTTTAATATTTTTTTTTTAAGATTTTATTTATTTACTTGAGAGAGAGAGAAAATGAGAGAGAGCATGAGAGGAGAGAAGGTCAGAGGGAGAAGCAGACTCCCCGCAGAGCCGGGAGCCCGATGTGGGACTCGATGCCGGGACTCCGGAATCATGACTTGAGCCGAAGGCAGTCGCCTAACCAACTGAGCCACCCAGGCGCCCCTCCCCTGCCTTTTAAAAATAAAACTAAATAGCCATGTCATTTGAAGAAGTAGAATGTTTTGCTAGATACTCGGTGTGATTTGCAGGGAATGAATAGTGATGTTTTAGGAGAGAGGTGAAAATCAAGATTGTGTGTAGTAACTCGCTTTGTTCCTACAAGGTGGGCTGTTTTGCATTAGACTTTTGGTCCTCCCTTTGGGCCTTAGAACTAGTGCCTCAGTGGTTGTTCTCTAAGACTTTTCTCCTTTTAGAACACAAGCTGCTGAGTACTGGCCCTACAGAGCCATGGTCCATCCGAGAGAAGCTCTGTTTAGCCTCTTCAGTCATGAGGAGTGGAGATCAAAATTGGTAAGGTATCTAAGATAGCTGCATTCTTGCGTCTTAGAAACTTTGGGTATTTTTTATTACACTGGTGGATTCCTATGGTTAATCATACTAGCGTTTGAGCAGTATTTCTTTTTTAACAGCATTATTGAGATTTAATTCAAATTACATAAAATTAACCTAGTATATACATATAATTTAGTATATTCACAGAGTTGTGTGATCATTATCACAGTCTAATTTTAGAACATTTTTATTACTTCTAAAAGAAATCTCTTATCCCTTCCTTAGTTGTCACTGTAAGATTTCCACCTCCCTAACATCCACCCCCACCCCCGCCCTCAGGCAGATACTCAGTCTACTTTCTTTCTCTGTAGCTTGCCTATTCTGGATATTTCATATAAATGGAATTCTGTAATTTGAGGAGCAGTTGAACTATTTCTTTAAATTTTTTTTAAAGATTTCTTTATTTTAGAGAGAGAGTGAGAGAGCACACAAGCAGGGGGATAGAGACTCCTTAAGTTGACTTCCACCTGAGCATGCAGCCTGACTCAGGGCTTGATTCCAGGACCCTGAGATCACGACCTGAGCTGAAATCCAGAGGCAGAGGCTCAATCGACTGGGCGCCTCCAACTGAACTATTTTTTTTTTTATTTTAATTTAATTTAATTTTAAGATTTTGTTTATTTGACAGAGAGTGAGAGAGGGAACACAAACAGGGAGAGGGAAAAGCAGGCTTCTTGCTGAGCAAGGAGCCCGACGGGGGATCCCAGGATACTGGGATCATGACCTGAGCCGAAGACTGAGCCACGCGGGCACCCCTGAACTATTTTTTAAAATGGCCTCATGTTTTTTACATTCCCACAGGCAATGAATGAAGGTCCCAATTTCTTTGTATGCCTGACAACACTTAGCGTGTGTTGTGCTAGTGGGTGTGAGATGGTATTTCTTTGTGGTTTTGGTTTGCATATCCCTGATGATTAATGTTGAGCATATTTTCATGTGCTTATTTGTCATTTGTATCTCTTTAGAAAAATGCTCTGATCCTTTGGATTCTTTTTTTTTTTTTTTTAGATTTTATTTATTTATTTGAGAGAGAGAGCATGAATAGGGGGGAAGGGAAAGAGGCAGAGGGAGAAGCTGACTCCCTGCAGAGCAGCGATCCCAGGACTCTGAGATCATGACCTGAGTGGAAGGTAAACGCTTAGCCGACTGAGCCCCCCAGGTGCCCCAATCCTCTGGATTCTTTATATTATTACTATTACTGAGTTTTAAGCATTCTTTGTATATTCTGGACACAAATTGCTTGTCAGATAATTTGCAGATATTTCTCCTATTTTGTGTGTTGTCCTTTTACTTTCTTGATTGGTATCATTTACACCACAAAGTTTTCAGTTTTGATATGTCCAATTTATTTTTTCTTGTGTTGCTTATGCTTTTGGTGTCATAGCTAAGAAACCATTTGTTTCTGTGTTTTCTTTTCAAACCTTTATAGATTTAGCTCTACACATTTAGGTCTGTGATCCATGTTGAGTTAATTTTTTTTTTTTTTTTAAGTAGGTTCGACTCTCAAGTTGGGGCTAGAACTCATGATCCTGAGATCTAGGGTTGCATTCTCTACTGACTGAGCCAGCTAGGCACCCCATTTTGAATTAATTTTTGTGTATGTTGTAAGGCAGGGGTCTCTTTTGCACATAGGTATGTCTTAGTATCCAGTATTTGTTAACACCGTTCTTTCCCTATTGGTATTGTCTTGGCGCTCAGTATTTCTTTTTAAGGACCATAAAGTAAAACTGTGGTTTCCAGTTCTTTACTTCTAGTGCAAACCCTTTTTTAAAAATATTTATTTATTTTAAAAGATTTATTTTTTCTTCCTTTGTTTTTTAAAAAATTTTATTTGAATTCAATTAATTAATGTATAATGTGTTACTGGTTTCAGAGGTAGAGGTCATTGATTCATCAGTCTTTTTTTTTTTTTTAAGATTTTATTTATTTGACAGAGAGAGAGGGAGGGAGCACCAGCAGTGGGGAGAGGCAGGCAGAGGGAGAAGCAGGCTTCCCGCTAAGCAGGGAGCCTGATGTGGGGCTCAGTCCTAGGACCCTGGGATCATGACCTGAACCAAAGGCAGATGCTTAATGACTGAGCCACCCGGGTGGCCCGATTCATCAGTCTTATATAATACCCAGTGCTCATTACATCAGTAGCCCTCCTTAATGTCCATCACCTGGTTACCTTATCCCCCCATACCCCTTCCCTCCAGTAACCTCAGTTTGTTTCCTGTGATTAAGAGTCCCTTATGGTTTGTCTCCCTCTCTGATTTCATCTTGTTTTATTTTTTCCTATCTTCCCCTATGATCCGGTTTTGCTTCTTAAATTCCACATATGAGTGAGATCATATGATAATTGCCCTTCTCTGATTGACAAGATTTATTTTAGAGACAAGGGAAAAAAGCGCCCACTGGGAAGGGGAGAGGTAGGGTGGGGCAGAGAGAACCTTAAGCCTACCACTGTGTGCCGAGTGGAGCCCCACATGGGGCTCCCATCTCACCAGACCCAAGATCACAACCTGAGCCGAAACCAAGAGTCAGATACTTATCTGACTGCACCACCCAAGCACCCCTCTTTTAGTTTTAACATTTTCTATTTTTCCTCAGGATTTAAGGACACCTATTTTTTTTCCTTTTAACTTTATTTTTAAGTAATATCTACACCCAGGGTGGGGCTTGAACTCCCTACTTCCACATCAGGAGTTGCATGCTCTATCGATTGAGCCAGCCAGGCACCCCTAAGGACATCTTTTAATTGTCCTAAGCCTTATAATTACTTCATATTCAAATTTGTGTCTATGTGGTACATCTCTACTACTTTAATTGTTCAAATGAGTTTACCAAGGCACCATTATTGGTCACACTGAGCATTTCTGCAGTCTTATATATTTTTAAAATAACATTTATTTATTCATTCATTCATTCTTAAAGATTTTTTTTATTTATTTGACAGAGAGAGACATAGTGAGAGAGGGAACACAAGCAGGGGGAGTGGGAGAGGGAGAAGCAAGCTTCCTGCCAATCAGGGAGCCTGACGGGGGGTTCGATTCCAGGACCCCTAGACCATGACCTGAGCCGAAGGCAGACGCCCAACGACTGAGCCACCCCTCAAATAACTTTTTTAAAAAGATTTTATTTATTCAGAGAGAGACAGGGAACGAGCAAAGTAGGGGGAAAGGGAGAGGCAGGTTCCCTGCCAAGCAGGGAGCCTGATGTGGGCCTCCATCCCAAGACCCCAGGATCATGACCCCAGCTGAAGGCAGCTGCTCAACCAACTGAGCCACCCAGGCACCCCTCAAATAACTTTTTAAAGATGAAATCTGGATATCTTAGGTAATAGTTGTTCTTGAACTAAATTAAATGGTAAACCCTAAGACAAAATGAATCACACTAATTTGATAAATATCAGATTAAAAATAGTATAAGAATACTTAAGTAAAAATCGAGTTTTATTTATTTTAAAAAATATTTATTTAAAGGGGTTCAATCGTTAAGCGTCTGCCTTCTGCTCAGGTCATGATCCCAGGGTCCTGTGATCGAGCCCCGCATCGGGCTCCCTGCTCGGTGGGAAGCCTGCTTCTCCCTCTCCCACTCCCCCTGCTTGTGTTCCCTCTCTTGCTGTGTCTCTCTCTGTCAAATAAATAAATAAAATCTTTAAAAAAATTAAATATTTATTTAGAGAGTGAGTGAATGGGGGGAGGGGCAGAGGAAGAGGGAATGGGACATGCAGACTCCTGTGCTGAGCATGGAGCCCCACGCAGGGTTCAGTCTCACAGCCCTGAGATCATGACCTGAACCAAAATCAAGAGTTGGGCACTTAACTGACTGAGCCACCCAGGTGCCCCAAAACTTTGACATTTTAAATTGTATTTCTTTTCTGAGGAGGTATTAAGTCAGAAGGTTCAAAATGGTACACAGTGTCTTCCATCACTATAGCTCATCTCCCAGTGTTAGCATTTTCTTAGAGTTTCATTTACTTGTGTTTCTCCAGTATTAATTTTATATACATGAAAAATGTGTTCTTTCTCCCACTACTTTATAAACACAAATGATTTTATAGTATTCATACAATTCTTTATCTTGCTGCTGCTTCTCTTTTTTACTTTAATATATGAAGCTCTTATTCCTTTTTTTTAAGCAGCTGCATGGTATTGATACGGATAAACCATAATTTACTTAACTGGTACTTTTTTTTTTTTAGATTTCATTTATTTGTCAGAGAGAGCAAGAGAGAACGAGAGAATGCGCGCGCACACGCGCACGCGCAAGCAGGGGGAAGCAGCAGGCAGAGGGAGAGTCAGGCTCCCTGCTGACCAAGGGGCCCATTTCGGGACTCGATCCCAGGACCCTGGGATCACGACCTGAGCCAAAGACAGACGCTCAGCCGACTGAGCCACCCAGGTGTCCCTGGTTTTTTTTTTTTTTTTAAACTGGTAGTCTAAGGGTGCCTGGGTGGCTCAGTTGGTTAAGCATCTGCCTTTCCTTTGGGTTATGATCCCAGGATCTTGGGATGGAACCTGCATCGGGCTCCCCTGCTCAGGGAGAGCTTGCTTTTCCCTTTCCCTCTCCTGCTCCCCCTGCTGTGTACTCGCTTGCTCTCTCTTTCTCTTTAATAAATAAAGTCTTTAAAAAAATAAAAAAAAAAAATGGTACTGTATTGATGGACATTTGGTAATACAGATACACCCTTGCATAGTTACGTATTAACTGAAAGCAGAATTATTGGGTCAAAGAATGTAGGTGTTCATAGAGTTTGATAAATATTTCAAATTGCCTACTCAGAGATTCTTTCGATTTATACTTCCATCGGTAATATATCAGAATGCCTGTTTTTCTGTGTCCTGGTTGTTAGATATTTTTGATCTTTGACAGTATTATAAAAGGTGAGAAATAGTTCTCATGTTTTTCATTTACATTTATCTTATGATGGGTGAGGTTGAATATCTTCGTGTGTTAAAGAGCCACTTGTATTTCTTTTTTGGTAAACTGCTTTTTCCCATTTTTCTGTTTATTAGTCTTTCTCTTTAATTGGGGGAGGGCTCCTTATACATTAGGGAGAGTAGCCATTTGTTTGCTATAAGATGTGTTTATTTTTTTTAAACTAGTGTGCCATTTGGCTTTATTTATGGTAACATTTTTACCTTAAGACTTAAAATGTAGTTTATTAATTTTTTTAAAGATTTTATTTATTTGCTTGACAGAGAGAGACAGTGAGAGAGAGAGTGAGCGCGTGCTCAAGTGTGTGTGCACAAGCAGGGGGAGCAGCAGAGGGAGAGGGAGAAGCAGGCTCTCCACTGAGCAGGGAGCTTGATGCGGGACTTGATCCCAGGACCCTGGGATCATGACCTGAGCTGAAGGCAGATGCTTAACGACTGAGCCACCCAGGCGGCCCTAATTTTTTTTAACAGTTTCTAGATTTTTGTGACCTATTTAGAAAGTTCTACCCTGGTCTGAGATTATAAAATAATTCTGTGATTTCTTCTAATACTTCTTTTTTTTATTTTTTTTTTTTCTTCTAATACTTCTATGGTAAAATTTTTTTTTTAATATTTAAATCGTTGATCATTTGGGGCTTTTCTTGGTCTAAGGCATAAATTATGGATCAAACTTTATTTTTTGCTAATAGCTATCCATATAACTGTTGAACTGGTAGAGGAAAAGAGCTGTGTGAGACCATTACCTCAACACAAATTTTAAAAACTTTTTTCTTTTTAAAGTTAACCTAGTTCTCAGGGCACCTGGGTGGCTCAGTTGGTTAAGCGTCTGCCTTCGGCTCAGGTCATGGTCTCGGAGTCCTGGAATAGAGTCCCGCATCGGGCTCCCTGCTCAGCAAGGAGCCTGCTTTTCCCTCTCCCTCTGCTCCTTCCCATAACTCATGCTCTTTCTCTCTCTCTCAAATCAATCAATAAAGTCTTTAAAAATATATTAAAAAAAATAAAGTTATGTAGTCTTTCAACCACATAGAGAAGTGTGAGAATAATATAGAGAATCCATGTACCCAGCCTAGATTTAACAAATCTTAATATTTTGTCATGTTTTCTTTGGGTCTTTTTCAAGATTTTAAAATTTTATTTATTTGAGCAAGAGAGAGAGAGCAAGCATGTATGAACACGAATAGAAGCAGAGGGGGAAGGAGAATCCCAAGCAGGCTCTGAGTTTAGCAGAGGGCTTAATCTCAGATCATTCAGACCATGACCTGAGACGAAATCAAGAGTTGGACGCACAACCGACTCAGCCACCCAGTTGCCCCTCTTTGGATCTTTTTAAAGAAATAAACATAGACACAATTAAAGCCACACACTCTTCCTTGATCCCATTCTAGTCATGTTTTTATTTTTGGCTGTTTTTGTTTTTTGTCTTTACAACTTTTTAAAAGGTTCTATGATTGCATCATAGCAGAAAGTTGTGTCATTTTTTTTTTCCAGTTAATATTATGTAGTATATATTTTCCATTTCACCACATATATTTTATAATTGTTCTTATGGCCTATTTAATATTTTGTAGAGGTGAAATACCATAAGTTAAACATCCCTTGCAGGCATTTAGGAAAAACTTAACTGTTTGTCAGTTTGATCAAGTCCACATGGTGCTTTCTTCTGGTACTTGCTTCTTTGTTAGGTTATTTTTTAAATAATATTTTCTTAGGAGTTGTATTAGTGGATCAGAAGATAACGTTTTAGTCTAGAATACATTACAGATTGCTTTTCAAAGGACACATCTCTTCTAAAAGAACCAAAATCAACATAAAAATACTTGCCCAAATGAACAGAAATGATAATGTACAAGGTTCTAATACCTTCACTTCACCCAGGAAATGTATCACCTAGGAAAACTGTTTCACAATGATACTTTCCCTCTAAATGAATTTTTTTTTTTGTCAGAAAGCACACAAGTTGGGGAGGGGTAGGAGAAGAAGCAGGCTCCCCACTAAGCAAGGATCTTCATGGGGGACTCAATCTCAGGATACTGGGAATATGACCCGCGCCGAAGGCAGATGTTTTAACCAACTGAGCCACCCGCATCCCCCCTCTAAATTTTAAGTGGTTGTGTCATTTTCCATAGTCACATATTTCAGAATACTTCCTGGTGGCAGTTTATCGTTCTAAATTTTGTACTCCAAACCTTGAACTCTTAGCATACCTCCCCCCACCACCCTTTTTTTTTCCTATTTAGTGTGTAATAGGGTTTTCTCATTTTGTGTAGGGTATCAGTTAGCAGAGCAATCAAGCCGTTTGCAGAACCTGGCCGCCCTCCAGACTGGTTCTCTCAAAAAGTAAGTTCCCAAGCAAGTGCTCTTTTAGAGCAGTCTTAGAGATGTGAAGCGGATTCCCTTCTGGGCCCTGTACTTTAATCACAAGGCTTTTATACCATGAAGAGAAAGCATAGTTGAGAATACCGTTTCATTTTTCCCACTGTTTGCCAATTCATCCATGTGTGTTCATATTATAAACTTTTCTTATCTGTGTAACATAATATGTACGAGGCTAAGCTTGGGAGTTAGAAGATCTGGGTTTAATATGACTTCAGTTAGGATCTTTGGACCATGATTCTCAGTTTTCTCTTTTGTAAAGTAGATAATAGTTGGTTCAGGATTGTTGTAAAGTTCTAGTCGAGGTAATACCTATAAAGCATTTAGCACAGTGCCTTGCATATGGTAATTACTGAGTAGATATTAACTATCAATATTGGCTATTGGGTTGTTTTTCCCCAAATATACGAATTCTAGGTCAGAAGACTCCTGTGTCGTGGTATTTAGTTTTAGGGTTTTTGTTTTTTTTTTTTTAAAGATTTTATTTATTTGAGAGAGCATGAGAGAGAGATCACAGTCAGGGACGAGGGGTAGAGGGAGAATCAGACTCTCTGCTAAGCAGGAAGCTGATGCGGGACTTTGTCCCAGGACTCTGGGATCATGACCTGCGCTGAAGGCAGATGTTTAACCAACTGAACCACCCAGGCACCCCGT
The DNA here is from genome assembly GCA_028534135.1 of Potos flavus. Classification (NCBI taxonomy): domain Eukaryota; kingdom Metazoa; phylum Chordata; class Mammalia; order Carnivora; family Procyonidae; genus Potos; species Potos flavus. The sequence continues at coordinate 27,492,402 of CM052895.1, forward strand.
GGTATTGAGTATTTTTAACTGATACGACTGCAGAGTAATTTGCCCTCATGGAAACCACTCATATTACATATAGTTCTCCTCTCTAAGCCTTAGTCTGATATGGTAAAACTTTGAAAGGTGGTTCCTTTCTAGGCTTGCTCATCATATTTTTACTTTTTTTCCATAGCATTGTGCTTCCCAATACTCAGAGCTTCTAGAGACCACTGAGACCCCAAAGTGAGTACAAAGCCAGACATTCAAGCCACATCTCTTTAGTGGAGAGTGTTCACTGAGGAAGTCTGCTTTATATCTACTAACATTACTGGGTGATTAAAAAATAGAGCAGAAGTTATCTATGGTTAAACGGTGGAGAGGCTCAAAGAAAGCATTTGGGAGTGGGAATAGATGTCCTTTTATTAAAATACATGTTTTTGTTTTTAAATTTTCTACAGACGGAAACGGGGTGAAAAGGGAGAAGTAGTTGAAACCGTTGAAGATGTCATTGTTCGGAAATTGACTGCTGAACGAGTTGAGGAGCTAAAGAAAGTGATAAAGGAAACCCAAGAAAAATATAGGTACTTATCAGAGAGAATACCAAGTGGTTGGGAGAGACTAAAGGGGCTGACTTCTTATACTAGTCAGAATTTTTTAAATAGTAGACTGAAAAACCCAGTTAACTTATTTCTCTTTCTAGACGGCTGAAAAGAGATGCAGAACTAATTCAAGCTGGGCACATGGACAGCAGACTGGATGAGCTTTGCAATGACATTGTGATGTGGGTTATATTGTTCTTCCTTTTGTACACCTCTCTCTCGTTTTACCCCGTTTTCACCTCAAGTAATCTGGCTTATTTCCTCCATCTGCCATCCCTTCAGGCTTGAGTGATTCTGGAAGGGAGAAGCTGCAGACTAGCTAGCTTAGTAGCTAGGAGGGGGGAGTGAGTTGTAGAAGGTAATGAGATGGAATATTTCAGTGTGAGGACATAACTTAGTTTTAACTTGAAAAGTGCTTTAGTTTGCCTATGAAGAACTGGTAGTTAGGCAGTACACTAAATATTTTCCAGTTTTGGGGGTGCCTGGCTGGCCAGTCAGTAGAGCATGTGACTCTTGATCTTGGGGTTGTGGGTTCGAGCCCCATATTGGGTATGGAGATTACCTAAAAGTAAAATCTTAAAAAAATTGTAAAAAACACTTCCTGTTTTGCTGCTAAGAATTCTTTTTTAGGCCTTTCCTCCAGAAAGTGCTAGCCTGGCAGAGAATATCCTTGTGAGGCACTGTGACCTACAGAGGAACTAGAGCTGGCTAGGATCTTATTCTTACTTCCCTCTTTAGGAAAAAGAAATTGGAGGAAGAGGAGGCGGAAGTAAAGAGGAAGGCTACAGATGCTGCATATCAGGGTAAATCGAACCTTGTGACTCTGTTTAATAATTAACTATACGGTACTGCATGCTAGTAATAGCTGAAGACTACACTGTAAGATAGAATCCACTGGTGCTTATTTACTTGTGCACTTTTCTGTGTCCTCTTCTCTTTTACCAGAGTAAAAACATCCCTTTATATCCAGGAAGAAACTCTTAGAAAATGAGTTCTGCTCAGTTCTCACTAACTTTAGGTTATTTTAGGACACAAAGGCTTTATAATATAAATGTTGAACATCATTAAGTTTTTAGAATTCAAAGTCCTGTAAGAAGATTGAGAATAGCCCACTCATTGGATAAGAACTTAAGCATTTGTAAGTCTAGGAATACATGCTCTGAGCCAGTGAGGTCTTTCCCTCTTGTTAAAAGCAGAAACTTAACAACTTGTCAAAGAGGATATTGAGGAATGTTTAAACCACCCTCGTACCTCAGAACCTTTGAGATAGTTGAGTGAGTTTGCTTAGTGTGAGAATTATGCTTAGAAAAAATGAGTCTAAAAAGTTACCTGTCACCCAGAAGTGTTAAAGATTTCTAGGGGCACCTGGTGGCTCAGTGGGTTAAAGCCTCTGCCTTCAGCTCAGGTCATGGTCTCAGGGTACTGGGAGAGAGCCCCACATTGGGCTCTCTGCTCAGCAGGGAGCCTGCTTCCCCCTCTCTCTGCCTGCCTCTCTGCCTACTTGTGATCTCTCTCCTCTCTGTCAAATAAATAAATAAAATCTTAAAAAAAAAAAAAGAAATGTTAAAGTTTTCTAATCCAAAGTCATAATGCAGCTTTAATTATGCAACATCCCCATTAGTCCTTTATTATAATATAACAGAGTAGTGTGTACTTTCATTTATTTAATCTTGAAGACTTAGTAATTGTTGTCTTTTATGTTCTAGCTCGTCAAGCAGTAAAAACACCCCCTCGGAGATTACCCACTGTCATGGTCCGCTCTCCTATAGATTCTGCCTCCCCAGGGGGTGATTATCCACTTGGAGACTTGACTGCAACCACTATGGAAGAGGCCACTTCTGGAGTGAGTATATTTTCATCTGCAGGAATTGATCAGCAAAGGGGCAATAAGCCAGCAGAGAGCTGAGTGATGAGGAAACCACGTTTGGCCTAGAGGCATTTTCCTCTCTTGGTCTGAATGCTAAAGACTTAATGTACCATGTTCTGTGCTCTAAGATAAGGATGGACCTAAAAACATTGAGCCTTGTGACCTTTTGGGAGATAGGTAAAATACTATATTAAGAATTGTTTGTAAGTAAATTAGCCTTATAAAATTCCTACGGAAGTAAGGGATAGTTTTCTTGTAAATAGAATGTTGGTAGTGGTTAAGCAGATTGTAAAAGACAGGTTGGGTGGAATGTTTGGGTCATTATTGGTTTGAGTGGGTAGAAGAGAAAAAACTGTGGGGAAGAAAGGAGTGGCTGGGAGCAGGAGGGGTAGAGGGTTTTTGGGCAGTTTCACTCAGGACTAATAAAGTAATAGTTAGACACACTAACTCATCCAGATTAGTAGGGAACCTTCCAGAGTTTGAGAAGTCAGATAAAGGTTCTCTGTTGTCTCTTAGGTAACCCCTGGGACTTTGCCGAGTACCCCAGTCACCTCGTTTCCTGGGATTCCTGACACCCTTCCTCCAGGCTCTGCACCCTTAGAAGCCCCCATGACCCCAGTAACAGATGATTCACCCCAGAAAAAGATGCTTGGACAGAAAGCAACTCCACCCCCCTCCCCTCTGCTGTCAGAGCTCTTGAAGAAGGGCAGCCTCCTGCCTACTAGCCCCAGACTGGTATGGAGACTTCTGTGGGTGTTTGAGAGCTGTGGTGATTTAGTACTTTGGAAGGGAGTGCCTGGGACCTAAAATATGACATGGAAAAAAAAAAAGTTCAAAAGAGAAAGAGATCTCCTAATTAATGTTAATTTAAAAAACAAAAACAGAAACAACCAGTAAGTTGATAGTATCCTTGGGTCCTGAGTTATCTGAAACCACAATTATTTCGGTTCTCTTCTCCAGAGAACTCTTGTCAAATAAGTTTTAAAAATTAGAGCTTCCCTTGGGTCTGAAATTATTCTCTTTGGATATTAACTTCATGAAGTTTGGTCAGCTGCTGCAGCCTTTTTTGGGAAGTGGTAGTAAAGGAAAGCTTGAGTGTAGCCTTCACCTCTATTCTTCCCTGGTAGGTCAATGAGAGTGAAATGGCTGTGGCTTCTGGCCACTTGAACAGTACAGGTGTCCTCCTGGAGGTAGGCGGGGTTCTTCCCATGATACATGGTGGGGAAATGCAGCAAACACCCAACACTGTTGCGGCCTCCCCTGCTGCCTCAGGTAAGTCAACACTTTTCCGTTGCCTACTTTACTTCACAGATGTTGATCTTAGTGTTGACTGTCTTTGGTTTCTAGCCTTCAGTAGTAAGCAACTGTCAGTTGTAGATGTGAAGCCCAAATTTTTTGGGTGCTACTTTACCTGTTAAACCACATAGTGCACCAGGTTGTAAATCCATTCTTATCTTCAAAGTACTGATAGCTCTGTATGACCACAGCATAGATATCAAAGAGTAGAGTAAAGTTAGTAGTAAAGCTGCTTCCCTGGGGCTTGTGAAATTATGGAAAAGTGCTAGAGATACCTGAGGTTATAGTACAGGGGATTGAGATTTGGAGCCAGAGAACTGGATTTAAGTGTCAAACCTGCCACATACTGATTTTGTGCCCTTGGATAGATGATTTAACCCATGAACTTCAGTTTCCTCTTTTATTAATTGCAGTGTGTGTACTTCACAAGGATGCCATGAGAATTAAGTGAGATAGAAAAAGTAAAGCAAGAAAAAACTTGACAAAATATCAAACCTTAGATATGGATATTTGAATGGTGTTGAATTTGGGTGGTTTATGGGATGCTTAATTGCAGAAATGACAGATTTATTCATACCAGTTTTTCATGGTTTTGTTGTTACTGTTTAATTTTCTTCTGGGGAAAAATTACCACCAGTTTTTCACACACACTGTGTGTTCTAGTGCTTTGGGTCATTCTTAACTTGGAAGAAGATCTTTATTAGTAAGGTTGGAAAAAGTAAGGATATAGATAATAAGCTTATTCAACAGAAGTTTCTTTTCATTCTTTGAGACTTAAAATTTTCTGGGTTGAGTCTTAAAGTGGCTATTGCTTCTTGTTCACATGCTTTCCTCTTACCTCATTTTATGTACCTCTTTGTCTGTTAGGTGCTCCCACTCTTTCCCGGCTTTTAGAAGCTGGTCCTACACAGTTCACCACTCCTCTTGCTTCCTTCACTACTGTTGCCAGTGAACCTCCAGTTAAACTTGTGCCACCCCCTGTAGAGTCTGTGTCCCAGGCTACCATTGTCATGATGCCTGCGCTGCCAGCACCATCCTCTGCTCCGGCTGTCTCCACTCCTGAGAGTGTAGCTCCAGGTGCGTCCCTGACCCACGCCCTGAGCAGCCACTAGGTCCAAAATTTCATCTTGAGCTTCAGTTAGAGAAAGCTGACCCAAGAGCATCAACTCCAATTCAGTGCTTCTGTTCTGTTCTCCATGGACATGTACCATCTTTATCCTTAGAAAAATAAGAATTTGAGAAGATGGGGGTGGGCATTTATGTGTTGGGGGAAAAGGGCTAAGTGTGTAAATATGAATGGCCTTAAAAACATGTTCTCGCCCTACTTTCTAGATAAAACTGGGGACAAGAAAACCTACAAAGACGTAGATCTAAGATAACTTTTTCTGAGCTTAAGTGTATGGGTGCTTGACATCTGTCTATAGCCTTGGTTGATCTCCAGGTGGTCACTTGGTATCAAATGAGATTCTGAAATGTTTTTCTCTTCCTATTATTCAGTGAGTCAGCCTGACACTTGTGTCCCCATGGAGGCTGTGGGGGACCCACATACCGTGACTGTTTCCATGGATAGCAGCGAAATCTCCATGATCATCAATTCTATCAAAGAAGAGTGTTTCCGATCAGGGGTAGCAGAGGCCCCTGGGGGATCGAAGGCTCCCAGTATAGATGGGAAGGAAGATTTAGATCTGGCTGAGAAGATGGATATTGCTGTGTCCTACACAGGTGAAGAGCTGGACTTTGAGACTGTTGGAGACATCATTGCCATCATTGAGGACAAGGTAACTATTCAGCAAAGCCCAAAAGAATCATGAGTCCTACATAGGCTTCTCTCCTCAGCCTCTCCCTGCTTCTTGTAGTAAGAATTAAATAAACAAACAGTTCTGTTTCTGCCCGTCTCCATCTCCTTAGTCCCAAAGTCCTTTGGCACTCACATTAGTCATCTCCCCAACCATCCCGGTGTTACTGGTTTGCTCAGGACAGGAACCTGTCCATTAGTTGCTTCTACTATATGGAGCAGATGGAGAGAGAAGCTACAAATTGAGGCCATCTCATTTGGTGCTAACAAAATTGTGGGAGTTGGGCTTATTTCTGTGAATTCAACAGTGTGTGTATTATGGGACAGGTAGATGATCATCCTGAAGTGCTGGATGTGGCAGCAGTAGAAGCGGCGCTGTCATTCTGTGAAGAGAATGATGATCCTCAGTCCCTGCCTGGCCCCTGGGAGCACCCTATCCAGCAGGAGCGGGACAAGCCAGTATCTATCCCTGCACCAGAGATGACAGTCAAGCAGGAAAGGCTGGACTTTGAGGAAACAGAAAACAAAGGAATCCATGAACTGGTAGACATCAGGGAGCCCAGTGTTGAGATTAAAATGGAACCTGCAGAATCAGAACAAGGCATCTCAGGTCCTGAAATAGTAGCCGGAGTTATTCCAGCCACAAGTATGGAGCCACCAGAACTCAGGAGTCAGGACTTAGACGAGGAACCCAGAAGTATTGCCACTGGAGAGATTGTTGAAGCAGATGTTTCCAGTGGGAAAGGCGATGAGACTCCACTTACAACTGTGAAGACAGAGGTATTTAAAATCGGGCTGGGAGGATGAAGGGTTATACCTTAGGTAAGAAGTGACTGTTCAGGCCTTTGGTTTTCCTCTTGCGTTCCTGAATTCTCACATGGTTGATGTGTCCATAGCCCACAGGTATGATTATTGCTACATATGCTTATCCTGTTCCTTGTAAGGTGACCATTAGATTCCTGTTACATGAGTAGGAATTAGAATTTCTTCTGTAGTCTCATCATTGAAAAATAAACTTGTGTCAGCTGAAGTTATGTATCAGTACTTAGGGTATTTATTCTTTTTGGTCTTCAGGCATCTCCTGAAAGCATGTTGTCTCCATCACATGGCTCCAATCCCATGGAAGATCCTTTAGAGGCAGAGACTCAGCACAAGTTTGAAATGTCAGGTAAATAATAAGGCCAGGAATTCTGTACTCTATAACTAACTTGAAATCCTTTGCTTCAGCTTCTGAGGGATTGTGGGTTGTGGGCAAGTAGAGGAGGTAGAATAGGTCAGCATGGAAAGGAGAGCTGCAGGGGATTATTGTCCATAGGAAGGGGAAGGCTAAGGTGGAAAAATCTTCAGGTAGTCTTTCTCTCCTCTGCAGACTCATTGAAAGAAGAATCAGGGACTATTTTTGGAAGCCAGATAAAGGTATTTCAGACTTTTCTTTATTCCTCTTGCTGTGTGACTAGACTTCCCGATAGCACTACCTTTTTAATGAATTACAGTAAACATGCATCTTACTCTCTGAGATGAGACTTGTTAAGGAGTTGCATGGGGAAAAGTTGTAATCGACAGTTAGGCATACTGGCAGTACTGTGGCCACATGTGCTTCCCATCTGAAAGAGTTTGAACATCACACAGAGCTTTCTTTTGCACATAATGCTCAACAAAGCTTTGATACTTCCAGAGTGATTTGGAGTAAATAGGGATGCCAGAGTCAGGGAGAACATATAAGAAAACATATTATTAGTTATATTATCCAAAGAAAATTATCCAGAATTTTCTTTTTAGAATTACTAAAGTAGTAGTAACAAACGGATTTAAAGTAATGCGATGTGAGCTTGCTCCATCAGAGGAGACACAAAATAAAAACTATTTTTGATAACTTTGTATCCAGGGTCAGAATTCCTCTCAAGAGCAAGGGGAAAGAAGGAACGCCTCTTAGCTTAGTCTTAAGTAAGTAGCTTTTTTTTCTCTTCCTTTTAAAAAGATCCTGGGTCTTATTCTTTGTCCAGGTTCTGTATTACTTGATCAGTGAGTGTACGTAGATGGTAGTATAAGTGATAGAGGGCTCAGTCAGGAAGCATTGTGAGGCCGTTTTCTAGAACTGATCTAACCCAAAAGATCATGTTTAATGATGCTTTGCTGGATAGCTTTGATTGCATTTGTTGACCGGAGCACACTGTGTCTAAGGATGCCCCAGGTGAGGATGAGGAGGAAGATGGAGTCAGTGAAGCAGCCAGCCTAGAGGAGGCTAAGGAAGAAGATCAAGGAGAAGGCTATTTGTCAGAAATGGATAATGAACCCCCTGTGAGCGAGAGTGATGATGGCTTTAGCATTCACAATGCTACGCTGCAGTCCCATACACTGGCAGACTCCATCCCCAGCAGCCCTGCGTCTTCACAGTTGTGAGTATCTGAGATTCTTCTTTGAGGTCAAGACAGTAAAGGTGAGAAGTAGGAGAGGATCTTTTCCTTCAGTCTTACTTTTTCATCTTCTCTTTCCTGGCCTGGAACTAATGGTTGACAAGAAACGATTAGGATATATATATATATTTTAATTATTTTTGGACTTATGCCTAGTGGGACTCCTTTGTTTCTTTTATTTCAGCTCTGTCTGTAGTGAAGATCAGGAAGCTATTCAGGCACAGAAAATCTGGAAGAAAGCTATCATGCTTGTATGGAGAGCTGCAGCTAATCATAGGTGAGTTTTACCAATCAGTAGGAACATTTTCTGCTGCTCCTCCTCAGTGTTAGTGACTAGAAAAAAATTAGTGACTAGGAAAAAAAAAAAAGGCTAGAAAAAGTTAGTGACTAGAAAAAAGAAAAAAGGTGAGTTTATATGGGATTGATGGCTTTGACTTTTACAATCTTCACCTACTTAAATCAGATTCCCTCACCTGTGCTTCTGAAGAGTAAGTCAGTAATTGCACCTTACTCTTCTTGGACAGATATGCCAATGTCTTCCTGCAGCCTGTTACAGATGATATAGCACCTGGCTACCATAGCATTGTACAGAGGTAAGCCATTATCCTTCCAGCATGCTGACTTGCAGTTGTAAGTTGTTCAGTCTTAGTAGATTTTTACTTTAGACGATATGTAGAAAGCAAGTGTTTTTGATGTGGGTAAAGGTGACCAAGTGGTAAGTTGATCGTTTCAGTGGCTGGATCACCAAAGATAGTCTAAAAGAATTAACCCTCTTGGGGCGCCTGGGTGGCTCAGTGGGTTAAAGCCTCTGCGTTTGGCTCAGGTCATGATCTCAGGGTCCTGGGATCGAGTCCTGCGTTGGGCTCTCTGCTCAGCAGGGAGCCTGCTTCCCCCTCTCTCTCTGCCTGCCTCTCTGCCTACTTGTGATCCCTCTCCTCTCTGTCAAATAAATAAATAAAATCTTAAAAAAAAAAAAAAAAAAAGACTCCTCTTTATTACCTTTCTTAGCCAATACTTATTATAAAGGTCGACTTTGGTTTTTGGATTAAGTGCATGTTGTGGGGTGAAGGGTTGGCATTTCAGTCCTGGCAGCTAAGAGTAAGGGTCTTATGAGAAGATCTGTGTGGTAATAATATATTTGGATCCATTTGAGTCCTCTTCCCCTCCATTTACCTAATGCTGTTGTTGTTTTGTTTTTAGGCCTATGGATTTGTCAACCATTAAGAAAAACATTGAAAATGGACTGATCCGCAGCACAGCTGAATTTCAGCGTGATATTATGCTGATGTTCCAGAATGCTGTAATGTATAATAGCTCGGACCATGATGTCTATCATATGGCAGTAGAAATGCAGCGAGATGTCCTAGAGCAGATTCAGGTACTTTGAGGATTTTTAGTGTTTTAACAAGGATGAAATGAAAATACTCAGGGGAAGGATTCATACTGATGTCGGGAAAGGGTGCTGGTGGCTTTTAATTGGAATAGTCTTCAGGGACACAGGAACATTTTGTTCTTGATGGGTTCATGTTGGTTTTCTCGTATTGATTTGGTAAAAGAATTATGAGAATATTCTTCCTTTTTTTGGGTAAATACTTCAGTTTCCAGAAGTTTTTAAATATTTGGGGGGGAGAAAGTAATTTTTTTTTATAAAATGGTGAATGCATATTTTTAAATTACATTAAGTATATACATAGTTGACCATCAACAAATGGTTTCTTCTTCCTTTTTATCACAGATAATCTACTTCTGTCCTATAGTTGCACTACCAGGCACCCTTTGGGATATTGAACTTCAAGGGATGTTGTCTGTGTTTGCTTAGTCTGCTAAAATTAAATTACCTAATGGCCTTTGGTTCATTTAGGTTTTTTTCTCTTTCTCATTCTTTTTTTTTTCTCTTTCTCATTCTTAAGAGGTATTTTATTCTATATTATAGCCAAAAAGTTAGAGATATTTGGTATTTAGATCCTTTCCCATGCACAACTAGAATGATCTAATATGCTAAACTTTCAATCAGTCGAGAAGTATTTGAATGCTTTTTACAGACAGATATTAAATGAAGTCCTATTTACAAAGCCAAAGGTGTCTTAATTCTTCTCTACTGGATCAGGTCTCAAGGGCCAACTGTTTTTCTTTTCCCTATAGCAATTCCTTGCCACACAGTTGATTATGCAGACATCTGAATCTGGGATCAGTGCTAAAAGTCTTCGAGGGAGAGATTCTACCCGAAAACAAGATTCTTCAGAGAAGGTGAGGAGACCAAGAAATAGCCTGTATACCAGTGTTCCAGAGCTAGAAGTCTGAAGCGTCCAAGGAGCCTTAGATTACTACTTGGTACTTGGTAACTGCTGGGCTTCTATATTCCAGTGGTGTACAGACATATAAATCTTTGGATGTACTCATCCAAGCGTCGAAGACACTGGCTGTGACTGAAATGCCATCAGTCACATGAGAAATTGTGAGCTGAATGAGTGCATTATTAATTTCTCTGAGTGAGTGCTTGCAAGGTAGGGGAAATGACTTTTGCAGCAGTTGGGGACCATCAGTTCCTGTTCCAGAAAGCATAATGGCCAGACTGCTTTTGGATCTCTTTCCTCTTGTTCTTGAGTTTTTAAATTTTGTCTTTGTGTGTGTGGTGCTTGTGTCTCTGTCCTGAGGTTTGGGGTGCTTGCGGCTGAGAGTTTCTGTGGAACCTGATCAGTGTTTGTTTGTCCTCTAACAGGACAGTGTCCCCATGGGCTCTCCTGCCTTCCTTCTCTCTCTCTTTGTAAGTATTGAATGGCTGCAAGGGGTGGTGTTGCCACAAAGATTCTCAGCTCCTGCTGGGGGTGGGTGGCAGAGGGAAATCCAACATGCAGACTGTGGCAATGTCTTGAACTTCTCTTTATTCAGGTCATTGACTAAGAATCTGTCTCATTTTCTGCATTCCTGTCTTTCTGCATGTGTGTGTGTGTGGGCTGGGTAGGGACTATTTATGAGTTCACTGGACTGAAATGAGGTATTCTTGGTAAAGCTATAGGATGCACCTGCTCCTCATTTTTGACTCCACCTTTTGCCAATTCTTTTCTTGTAAATAAGATTGCTCAGAGCAGCAGCTGCTAACTGGCTTTTTATAAGTGTTCCTCATACCAGCAGATACCCAGCACATAATTTTTTTTCTTTTCCCCTAATGTTGAGTTGCAAGACTGATACCTGATACACAAATACTCAGTAAAATTTAAGATAAGGATATTAGTAACAACGAGTACCGTATACAGTAGTGGCTGGTAGAATTAGAGATAAACTTAACTTAGTAAAGCTAATCCTAAAGACTTACTGTTTTCCTCTGTGAATTGAACAACCTTCTGACTCTGTGTTCATTATGGGGCACTGAGGCATGATGTAATGGAAGAGCATCAGCTCGAAAACCACATGATAATTAAACTCACTGGATTATCTCTTGTAACCTTGTTTTCCTCATCTGTATGGTGGAGCTAATATAATGAGGTACCTGTCCAGCCTACCTCACAGGGATGTTGTGAGGATAAAATGAGATCAAGGTATGGAACTGGCTTGGAAAAATTAAAGTGTTAAACAAATGCAAGGTGGTATTTTTATTGTTACTGTCGCCTCAAAGGCAACTTATGTTCATGAGCTCTGAAAATTTTGAGTCCTTGCATGTTAGAAATGTAAAAATGGCCTAGCCCAGCAAAAGTGTTCACTAATTCATCTTGCCTACAGGCGTCAGCCTGTACCACGGACGGAACACTGTAATCTCCCTTCTTTCTTACTGGCCTGCAACAGTGACTCTGGATCCCCAAGCAATTGGCTGGCTGTTGCAAAGCTGGTTAATAGGATCTTTTATCTATTGAAGACAGCAAAATATTGCACAAGAGGAAGGAGCTGGGCTGCAGGGAGAGAGCAGCAGATGGAAAGAAGCCTTCTGATTGTCCTGATCTCATGGAAAGCAACTGTCAGGAGGTGCTAGGGAACTAGTGCCAGGGTCAGTCTGCAGGAAAGGCCTTTCTTATAGGGACCAACAGCTGGACAGGTATGTTAGCCAAGAATCTCATTATCCACTCCCCTTTCTGACCCTCCCACCTTTCTTTTACTCTACCTGCTCCTTTGAACATGGCTTGGGGCCTTGGTGGGATGACTAATAGTCATTCTTTGGGACCCCAGGTGAACCCCCAGTGACCTCTGTGGTGGGCAGGAGCAAAATACTCTGTCCTGGTTTTCCTCTCACAAACTACTGCCAGGAGTTTTTTAGCCCACTCTGTGGGAAGACAGATCTGTACCTCTCATTTCCTGGATTTTTCTGCTGATTTCTCTTCCTTCTTCCCCAAGACACCACATCCCCAGCATTGTTGCAACTTTTCTCTTAACCTCCTAATCAACTCACTCATGCTCCCTTTCTTTGTCTGCTGTCATCTAGGATGGGGGCACCAGGGGGCGCCGCTGTGCCATTGAAGCAGACATGAAGATGAAAAAGTGACGCTTCAGAGTATCCTCATTGAGCTGAACCTGAAGTAGAAGTAAACAAGATGGAGCTTGGGCTTGTCGGCCCAGTTCCAGAAGTGGAAGTTACAGAAGAGGAGGCACCTGGGCCATGTGACATGAGCTGGGGAAACTCTCTCAGAGAGTTGGAGTAGCACAATTGCCCGTTGTAGGGCAAAAATCATGGGCTATGTTAATGTCCTAATGTGTAGCTAGCAGATTGTAGCTAGTTTGTACTGTCTGGTGAAGTGTACAGACTTTTTAAAACAAAACAAAACACCTGTGAAGTGTGTGTGTACACAATAAAGTGAAAGAAAAGAAAACTCTAGCCTTTGGTGTGTTCTATGTGTATATGTATGTGTGAGAAGCTTGAGATTTTTTTCTGCATGTTAATTGTTTTATTATCTGTGGAAGTGAGATGATTAGAGGGGGGAAGTGGTATTATAATATGAACTGTCCAACGGTGTAGAGAAGGTAAGTAATCAAGATTGAATTTATAATTAATGTTTTAAAGTGTTGCATTGTGTATTGAGGATAATCTTGTTCAGCTTTTCTTGAATGTTTTGGGAAGACTTAAGGTTTTCAGACTTCTGTTTATGGCATTGCTTTTAATGAATATTAGAGCATGGACAGAGGTAGCACTGACCTTTATCTCAGACATTTGTCCTACTTAGTGTACTATCTTTGCAGGCGGTATTTCTAGGACAGTATGGTACTATTTCCTTCCTGATTCTATATATAAGGTTCTTGTGTATTTTGGAATTCATTGCTATTTGAAGGCTGAAATCAGTTTAAGAATCAGGAAATTTATCATCTGAGTTTATTCCAATTTTGTTACTAAGTAAAAATTAACTCCCTGAAATGAACCAGTTAGGAGCCTTTTATTATATAGAAATGGACATTAATAGGGTATTGTCTAGTACATTGAGTTTTCTTGAAAAAGATGTGTTTAAGAAAGATAGTAGGAGTCAGATCTTTCTGGCTTAAAACTGTGAAGCTTGTTAGGATGCTAAGGAAGTAGAAGACACAGTCTTGTGTGGTGATAGTAGGGAAGTCAGTCAATCCAGGAATTAGAAGATTAGTAATTATAGGGG
>CM052895.1:27506412-27539954 GCA_028534135.1 Potos flavus
TTTTATTTTAAGATTTTATTTATTTATTTGACAGAGAGAGAGATCACAAGTAGGCAGAGAGGCAGGCAGAGGGAGAGGGGGAAGCAGGCTCCCTGCTGAGCAGAGAGCCCGATGTGGGGCTTGATCCCAGGACCCTGAGATCATGACCTGAGCTGAAGGCAGAGGCTTTAACCCACTGAGCCACCCAGGCGCCCCAGCAGTCTATAAACTCGCATGTGGTACAAGCCGTGAAGACCTAAAAATGGGAGAAGATTGTAGAGGAGATCCATTAAAGGATACAGACTTTGGGTTGGTAGAGAAGGTGACAGATGTGCTTAACAGCACATTGGATTAAAGGTCAAGAAACTGACCAGGAGGCTTTGGCATTTATTCAGAACAGAGGATGGGCATTGAGAAAAATTACTGTGGATGGAAATTGAGAAGTGGGCTTGTTGACTGAATGTAAGAGAAGTAAAGAGGATTAGGAAAATGGTGTTGATAAGAGGGAAAAGGGAATTTGGGAAAGCAAATGATTTTGCAGATATTCAGGAAGAGAAGTGATTTTAGTTAGAAATGTTGAGTTGAAGCAGATGGTATGGCACCTTTGGGTACATGGAAAAATGAGACCAGAATGCACAGAAGAAGTAAAGGTTGAGATACAGGAGCTGTTTGAGTAGAGATCAAAGTTGAAACCTCAAAATGTAGACGTTATTTTAAGTATTAATAAGGAAGCAGAGCCCAAGCAAGAACATAGAAGAAGAATTTCCTGCAACTTGTAAGAGAGAGAAGGGAGGGGTGCCTGGGTGGCTCAGTCAGTTAAGAGTCCCATTATTGATGTCAGCTCAGGTCTTGATCTCAGGGTCATGAGTTTGAGTCCCACATTGGGCTCCATGCTGGGTGTGGAGCCTACTTAAAAAAAAAGGGAGAAGAGAAAGCAGTAAGAAAACCAGAATAGTGTAGTGTAATGAGAGGAAGGGAAGATACTTTTTAAAACTTGATACTGTACTCATTCTGAGAAGTGAGTTGGCTATGACTGAAAGAATGCCACAGATAATTTATAAAGTATGTTTTGAGGATCAATTGGTCGATAGATGAAAAATGTCTATACACTGAGCAAAATATCTCTTGTCCCTCAAATGTATTGTCTTCCAATTGACTTGAGGGGTGATTGGGGATAGAGAAATTCTGTTCAACTAGCTATGCTCCTGTTCCTTTCTTTTGGAGTATGAGGAAACCCAAGAAAAAATTACTGGGGGTAGTACCTCTGTTACACTGTTTGACATGAGGCTTTTTCATTTTATTTCTAATGACAAACATTTCATCTCCTGATGACTCCCTTCAGTTAGCTTTTATTCTTTTTTTTTTTTTTTTAGCTTTTATTCTTTGTAATGGTGCGTAGAAAGAAGTTTCTGATCCCTTATTTTTCTACTGAAGATTGGAGATGAAAATGCCTTAGAAATAGCAGTATGAGTAAATTTAATGCATTTTTCTGTGTATTTACAGATGGGGCGTGAGTGGGTTTGGTTCGATTCGGAGCAAGACTATCCCAATGACTCTGAGCTGAGCAACGACTGCAGGTCCCTCTTCAGCTCATGGGATTCCAGTCTGGATCTTGATGTGGGCAGCTGGAGAGAAACTGAGGAGCCAGGGGCTGAGGAACTAGAGGAAAGCAGCCCAGGGAGAGAACCTAGTGAGCTGCTTGTGGGGGACGGAGGCAGTGAGGAATCTCAGGAAGAGGCAGAGCAAGTCAGCCATCAGAATCTCCTCCACTTTCTGTCTGAGGTAATGGGGAACCATTATTTCCAAAGTCGAAAGTCTCAACTTCCTAAGAGAATGCTTGCCCACACATATATTTCTACCACTCTTAATATTGTTTACTAAAATGCAAGCTCCACAGTGGCAGGAACTAAGTTAATTGTTATGTCTCTAGAACTTTGTGCTAATATACAATATGTGCTGAATATGTACTTTTTGACCAAATGTTCTAAGATTCCAGTCATAAGGAGCCCAAGGTCATAGGAAGTGGAATTTCTATATGCAGGACTGCCTTATGAATATCTGTTGCAATTCATTTTTCAGAATCATGGGAGGTGACACCCAAACTCTTTGAAGGTTATAACATTATGATTTCAAGGCAATATTTTACAGTGTCCTTATTACCCTGGTTTAGGCTTGAAGGCCAGAGATAAACCGAATTGGAGAGTTTATATTTATGTGGCAACTTCACACATTCAGGAGAACCTAGGTCAAGATCAGCGAGAACCCATTTTATGTATTGCTACTTCTTTCTGCAAAGTCTGTGGCAGACAAAATTTTCAGCAGTTTTCTCGACTGCCACTCCCAACTGATCAGAGTTTACATTTGACATGAAACATTAGAGCACAAGCTCTTTGAAGAGGCAAGAAATATGTCTATCTTGTTTACTCTTAGGTTCCTAGCAACTAGTTCAATGTCTGGGTATCTGAGTTATTTTATACATTATATTTATTTATTTTTTAAAGATTTTATTTATCTGAGAGAGAGCACAAGCTGGGGGTGTCCCAGAGAGGGAGAAGCAGGCTCCCCAGTAAGCTGGGAGCCCGAGGTGGGGCTCGATCTCAGGACCCCGGGATCATGACCTGAACTGAAGGCAGATGCCCAACCCACTGAGCCACCCAGGCACCTCTATTTTATACATTTTAAATGATGGAATGAATGAATGAATCTGTTTGCATCTCAAACTGAGTCATAGTGGCAATGTAATCATGTAACGTTATTGATATATAGATAACGGTTTCCACTGGTGTTCCTATGCATACTGTGATTGCAGGTAGCTTATTTAATGGAGCCATTGTGCATTAGCAGCAAAGAATCAAGTGAAGGTTGCTGTCTTTCATCTGGTACCAGACAACAAAAGGGAAGGGAAATGGAAGCTGTTGAGAAAGAAGAGTCATGCAGAGAACCTGAACAGCCTTCAGCAAGGGTATACCCCTTGGTAGCTGAGAAGTCGGTGGGAGAAAATGGAAGGCCAGAGGTGGCTCCAGCTCCCTCAGATATTTGTGCAATTCAGCAACTATCCACGGAGAGTGAAGAGGTGAGTGAGTAACTTAAAGTAGCTGGTTGATTGGTCCTCTACCCAGGGAGGCAGAACACGTAGTTACTGCATGTAAGCTAACCCCAGAGAGTTCGGGTTCCTGGGTGCAAATCCAGGTTTCAGCACCACTTAACTGTTTTTTCACTGTAAATGTAAGAGTGGTGCTCTCTCTACCTTAGGTTTGTGAAGTTCAAGTGAGACATTTCATGTAAAACACTTCGCTTAGTGCCTGGCTCACAGTGAACGATCAGTACAATTTAGAATGTCATTACGATGAATATTAGACCAGCAACTCCAGGGCCACAAGTCATACTGACAGTTTTAAAAGAATACAGCATCCATCTAGAAATTAATATTTTGCTCTTTTATTTTTTCTTGGGATACAGAATCACAGTTTTCTGGCCAAAGTGTTACCAAGAATTCATTGACTAAGGTCTAGTTAAGTCATCTTTCTCTAATCTCTTTTATAGCTTTATGTGATTGACCCTTTCCACCTTAAAGTCAGCCTTCATTTACCCCATGCAAGTAAAATTACCTTGCAGATAGTAAATTTGTTTCTAAAGTTCTCTTTGTTTCTTGGCATTCCCAGGGGGAGGTCCAGGAAGAATCCAAAGAGGAGGACCAGGGTAAAGGGTATGTGTCAGAGGTGGAAGACCAGCCCTCTTCAGGTGAGTGTGATGATGGCTTCAGCATTCAGGAGACTCCTCTGGTGGATATCCTTTTCAGCCGTGCTACCTCTTCAAAGTTGTAAGTATGGATTTTTATCCAAGGTCATTAAGGTTCATACTTTTACTTCTGTTTATGTCTACTTGAATTCATTACCATGAACATGGATTACTTTTGTAAATTAATAAAAGGGAATTAAAATTGGAAAACACTAGGAATAGAACTAAATATAACTTTATCGTATAAATAGAAGTCTATGTTTTCCTCTTATGAAACAAATCTGTTTCAGGCATCTGGCTGGCTCAGTCAGTAAAGGGTGTGATTCTTGATCTTGGGGTTGTAAGAGCCCCATGTTAGGCATAGAGCCTACTTTAAAAAAAAATCTGTTTCATCAACATTGAGAATCTCTTTCATAAATAACCCTTCTCTATTTTTTTTTAAAGATTTATTTATTTATTTGAGAGAGAGAGAGCGTGCGCACGTGTGAGGCAGGGAGGGTCAAAGGGAGAGGGAGAGGGAAACCTTGGTACACTGCGCTCAGTGCAGAGCCTGATGTGGGGCTTGGTCTCATAATCCTGAGATCACGACCGGAGCCAAAACCAAGAGTCAGACGCTTAACCGACTGTGCCACCCGGGTGCCTCAATAAACTTTCTCTTTAATTACTATATTTATTCAGAAAACATTGCCATTCAGATTGTCCCTCAAGTTTAATACTGAAACTGTACTTCTTTCAAAAATACTAAAACAGCTCCTTGTAACTTGAAATTAAAAATTATTTTGAAGTTTTGATCTCATTTGTTTCTTTTTCACAGATCCTGGGAAATTGTTTATGTAATTGTCTTCTTATAAATAATTATGAAGCTAAAGGGCACACTTTGGAAACTTAATTGTTGTTTTTTTTTTTAGTAAAGGGAATTTCTTTTTAAATCAGAAAAAAAAGTTGTTTTTGTTACGGTAATAAATAGTTCCTTTTCTGGGCCTGGCATGAAGTGTTATTTTTCAAGTCCAGATTTCAAAATTTTGTTATGCAAGTAGAACGTAGCTTAATACATACGTTGTTGAAAAAAAAAAAAAATACATACGTTGTTGAAGAATTTCTTCCTTTGCTTTTCTGTAACTCCCTGTGTAAGTATAAGCAAAGGGCATATGATGACTTTCCAAAAAACAGGAAATCTCTAATCTGGGACATTTTATCTCATGACATTTTAGTGCCTTAAATGGCAAAATCCACACTCTTATTTTAGGATTTAGGATAAACATAGAATATTTATTAGAAAGCAATAGATAATAGTAATTGAGTCTCCTTGGCCAGATGGCTTGAGATAGAAAGCTGAGATTTTGTGTTATAATCAGGCAAGCTTAAAATTACTTTGAAAGATAGACATTCTCCAGGCTCCTCTTTTCTTGGTTCCCCTTAGTTGGTCCTAACTCTAAGGAAAAATAGAAGTAGAGCCTGTGGAGCGTGACTCTTAAGCCTACAGGTGCTTTCTGTTCCCACATTTTTACTTGTTGTTGCTTGGCATGTATTTCCAAATAGGTGGAAATAAAGGTAAGCTAGGGATTATTTCCTAAAATATTGCAAAGGTGATCAATTATGAGGTTACAAAACCTAAGGCAGTACCTTTCATATGATGGAAACTTAATACCGTTTATGTGGATATGAACAAAAATGCCCTGGTACCAAAGAACTGTTACTCATTCTGATCAACTGACCAGAAACAAAGGAAGAGGTTTGTTTTGGTCTTTAAATGCCTTGTTCTGATAGGGTTCTGTATTTAAGGACAGTTGATTTTTGTGTATATAATTTAGATGCAGATGAGATAACCATATCCTGAAACTGGATAGTTGTTTGGAATTGTTCAACTTGGAGAAAGATAAAATGAGATGTGAGTTGTGCTCAGATGGACACACACCATATGGTACATAAAGCACAAAGAGGCTATAAAACTTTAGGTGTGAGAAGGACCCATTTTGAGAGGTTAATGCAATATATAAAGTGGGAAGTATAACATAATGTTAAACTTTAGAGTAAAGAGAAAACTTGTCAACTGGGAAGATTATAAGATGAAATGAAACATTGGACAGTAGCACCTGGAAGAAAAAATAAACTCGACCGTTTAGCCTAGAGAAGGAAGGGCCATGAGGAAAAATGAATTTTTCTTAGGTATTTTCTTAGTGAAAAGGAGAAATATGTAAATTGTGTAGCATTCAGATGAAACATAAGAGAATTCCCTAAGATGTGAAACCAAGTATTTCCTTCTCAGGAAATGTAGGAGAAATACTTATTAATGTCGCATATTTCTTCATAAACATAGGACCATATTCATTTCTGAAATACTTAATACTATGAAATATTTGAGCACTTACTGTGTGCCACGCACTTGGGAAGCATCAGTGAACAAAGACTACTTTCATACACCAGTTTTTTAGTCACAAGTGCTGAAGAGCACATCAGCAAGAGTCCAAAAGATAGAAGCAATTATAGATTGGTAGTAGAAAATATTTCATTAGGTAATAGTGACTGGTAAGAGAATATTTGTAGAGTTTGGGGTCTCTTATGGAAGGATTAAATATGTTTTAATTTCTGGTGTTAGTTCCTTCCCATATTAGGTAGGAGCACTATACAATGAGGAAATCTCTTTACCTACCTGGGAGAGACAGAATACCATATGTGAAGTTACTTTTTCCTTTCTGTCCTGTTCTATCGCATAGGTCTGATATAGGCCAGAGTGACCCTGTTCAGGATCACTTGTTATTTAAGAAAACTCTCCTGCCTGTCTGGAAGATGATTGCCAGTCACAGGTAGGTCTCCAAGCCACTCTTGGCCTTCACAGCCACTCTTCTTATTTAGAATGACTTTCCAGAGTTTCTTCATCCTCTCAGAGTTTGTCCCCTAACAGGTTCAGCAGTCCTTTTCTGAAGCCTGTGTCAGAAAGGCAGGCCCCAGGATACAAGGATGTGGTGAAAAGGTCAGTGGAAAAGGGGTCAAGAACGGTTGGTTGCTTTTATATCTGTCTTTTCATACTTTATTTCTGATCTATTAGATCATTTCTTTCTTTCTTTCTTAAATATTTTATTTTTAAGTAATCTCTTAAGGCTGAAACTCACAACCCCAAGATCAAGAGTCACATCTCCACCAATTGAGTCAGCCCTGATCATTTATTTCATTTACATTACTTACAAATTCAAGATATATTTTATATATGAACAAGTTTATAAAGTAATGGTAAGCTTGGTCTTCATTTGAGAAGGAATGCGGGGAACAAAAGGATAATAATAGGCTTTTTTCTTTTTTTTAGTATTGATTTTTAAGTAATATCCATTCATTTTAATCTTCCATAGCCTTTGATAGTTTTTGGTACTTTCTTTTGGAGCAAACCTTTAAAAAGAATACTGTATTCATTAAGCCATTATGCTAAGGCAAAAATGGTAATACAAATGGTTATTACAAACATTGATAGCACTATTTTGGATTTTTGTAGCATAATTCATTTAAAATGCTGTCATAAACCAGTGTGTTAATAGAGTGCAAAAGATCAAGAAAGGACCTTTGGAGACAGACTCCTTCATTCTATACATGAGGAAAGTAAGGCTCAGAGGTGCTCATGACTTGGGGTGATCAACAGTGAATAGCAGAGCTAGAACTAAACCCTAGATTCTTAACCTCCTAGTTCAATCCTCTTTCTACACTGTTGTGTCTTCCCTTATATACCAACTCTCTGTGTCTCATTAGTTATTTTTTTTTCATTAAATAGTTATTTATATGAACATTCACTTGATTCACACTCTGCATCTCCACAAAAGGAGAAAAAAATTCTTAGCTTTTGATTAAATAGTAAGAGCAGCAGATTAAACAACTAGTATAAGACTACACATTGTGAATAGTCAGTAACTCCTCTGCGATAGACTAATCATTGGGCTTCTTATAATTTTGGTATGTGGGGCTAGTACCCATCCTACAGTGGTAGAGTATAGTGGCTGGGCTTGTGGCCTCTGGAGTCAGGCTGCCTCTAAATTGGAATCCAAGCTGTGTGACTTTGAGCAAGTACTTAACCTCTTTAGCGTTGGTTCCCCACTGCCAGTTGGTGATAATAAGGTACCAGCTTTTATAGGTTTACTGAGAGGACCAAGTGAATTAATATACAAAATACTTTGTACTTGGCAGGGTAAGCACTTGGCCTATTGTAAAAAGTCAAATGTTAGCTGCTGTTGCTATTTTATTATCTGATGGGAATTAAGAGCTGGTTCTCCAAGAGAGCATGTTAGATCCCACATAAAGGTTTGATTTCCTTTGTTTCCTTTGGTTTTTCTTGGCCATCTGTAGACCCATGGACCTAACTAGCCTGAAAAGGAATCTGTCTAAGGGACGGATTCGCACCATGGCTCAGTTCCAGCGGGACCTGATGCTGATGTTCCAGAATGCTGTGATGTACAATGACTCTGATCATCATGTGTACCATATGGCTGTGGAGATGCAGCGAGAAGTCTTAGAGCAGATTCAGGTACTGTATGTAGAGAGCTGTAAGAAAAAGGAGTATAGCCTCTGGAATCTGATTTCAGAAAGTCTGTGAGAATAAGAGTGATATTAAAGTGACCTTGTGTTCTCAGTTTGTGTCAAGGTGGTTAAAGGTTCTGAAGTTTTGACATTGTACCTACTGCTTTGGAAAACTCTAAGCCTCTGTAGGACCAGCTTTCATAGATAGTGAAGTAAACTAGTATAGGAAGATAGGCAGCAGTGGAGAAGTCTCAAGAGAGCTGGGGATAGGGGCGCCTGGGTGGCTCAGTAGGTTAAGGCCTCTGCCTTTGGCTCAGGTCATGATCTCAGGGTCCTGGAATCGAGCCCCGAATTGGGCTCTCTGCTTGGTGGGAGCCTGCTTCCTCCTCTCTCTGCCTGCCTCTCTGCCTACTTGTGATCTCTCTCTCTCTGTTAAACACATAAATAAATAAAATGTTTAAAAGAAAAAAAAAGAGAGAGCTGGGGATAGATAAGTAACTGGAGCTCCTGCTTCCAGTGCCTCAAGTCAGAGGGCTAAACATGCAGACCAAAGCTACACCTGTTGATATTAATGTATGTTCACACTGTCCCATCTACAGGGGTAAGACATGGTAGCCAGAAGATGACATTTGGGGGTTTCTTTTCTGGGCAGGACCATACTTAAAAGGAAAAAAGCATAGTCAAACCTCAATGCAGCAAAAGAAAATTGCATTCAAATCTCTATAGTTTTTAAGATTCATAGCTTGCTATCTGCCTTGACTCTGTAGGTGCTGAGTATTTGGTTAGACAAAAGAAGAGACTTAAATAGTTTGGAATGAGAACCAGCCAACCCTGTGGATGATGGAAAACTTCTTGTTAACCAGGAGCTGCTGTCCTGACCTTCTCTGGATTTGGGACCTCTTATTGAAACTCAGAGAAGATCCCAGTACTTGTTTACCAGTTTTCTGTTCCTTTTCTAGTAAGAAAAATGTGTTAACTCATAACCAAGGAGTCAAAGGTGTCTGTGGACATAATATAAAACGGGGAAAGCTGAGATCTGGGGTTATGCCATAAATGTTACTCACTTCTTTGTTCCAAAGGCTTGATTTAGATGTAACTAAATTAAGCCTCTTATAACTGCTCTATAAATAAATGTTATTTCACAAGTTGAAGATTGCTTTTTTAATGATTACAGAATCTGGGAATAAAGGGAACAACATCTGGTGGAATGACTGTAAGGTATTTGACGTGGGTTTCTTAGGTATACTGTCAGAAATGGGAGGGTGGGGGATGAGGGCAGAGTGTCTATGATTTGTCTCATTATTTATAAAGTTGATATAATGGAAGCGTCCTTTAAATGGCAAAGAAGGTAAAACAAGATGAGGAAAATGTTGGAAAATGTCTAGTGCTCTAAGATTGGCAGAGGGAATGAAGACGGGTGTATGCTGGCTCCTTCTCTTGATTAAAAGGAACCACCCAAAGTCTGTGACGCACTGTGCTGGGTTTGGGCCTCTGCAGCCACCGTCCCTGAACTGTGCTTTGGGTCTCCTAGCAACAAGCGGCGGTAGCCGGGCAGGAGCGGGTGAGGGGGTGAGTGCGCAAATGAGGGCTGTACTCGGGATCTACGAGTGCACCTGGAAAGGCAGGGGGACCTGGGGTTCCTGCTTTCTAATCACGCCAGATCCTATGTGTGGACTTCCAGGAGGGGCAGGGACGGGCGGCGGCTTACCTGCCCTGGGTGGAGAGTTGCTGCAGAGTGGCCCACCTGGTCTTCAAGGCCTTCAGACTGCCCCTTGGCCTCTGGACCTCAACGAAAGCGCTTAGGAAAACCAAAGGCACGAATTAGAGGTAGGGTAGAGGGGCGCCTGGGTGGCTCAGTCGTTAAGCGTCTGCCTTTGGCTCAGATCACGATCCCAGGGTCCTGGGGTCAAGCACCGCATTGGACTCTCTGCTCAGAGGAGAGTCCGCTTTTCCCTCTCCCACACCGCTGCTGGTGTTTCCTCTCTCACTGTGTCTCTCTCTGGCAAATAAGTAAATAAAAATCTTAAGAAAAGAAAAGACACAAAGTAGAAATTGTGTTGTTTTTAAAGTTCGTTTATTTAAGTAATCTCTACATCTAACCTGGGGCGCTGGGACTGAGCCAGCCAGGCGCCCAGACATCATATTATTGAGACACTGCTCATAGAAAAAGATTCAGCAGTTTGTAACTATAAGGTAATAACATCAAACGCCTAATAATACTGTTCTTAATCACAGTTATATTAAATTTGGGGTGGGATGATGCATGTCATTGCAGTTGATACCTGTGGAGAATCTCCTAAATTGTACTCTGAAAAGGCAGAATGGAGATGTCAATGCCCCCACCTCAGATATATGTAGAAAAAACTCTGGCTATTATCAAACCGGATATTGCAGACAAAGAGGAGGAGATACAAGATATCATTCTCAGATCTGGATTCACCATCGTTCAGGTAACTTTTGGGCATGATGATCATGTTTCTTTTTCTCTCTTTGTTCTTTGAAGAAAAAAAAAATGGGGGTGCCTGGGTGGCTTAGTCGTTGGGCATCTGCCTTCCGCTCAGGTTGTGTTCCCAGGGTCCTGGGATTGAGCCCCTTATCGGGCTCCCTGCTCAGCGGGGAGCATGCTTCTCCCTCTCCTGCTCCGCCTGCCTGTGTTCCCACTCTCACTGTCTCTGTCAAATAAATCGTTTTTTTTTTTAATAAATTTTAAAAAATGCTTAAATATGTTAACCTATTTAGTGCCTTAGTACTTAGTACTAAACTTAGGTTTATTTTAAGTGTACAAGTTATATGTGTTAGTTTTAAATTTTTTTCATACTTCAAAAGGATATAAAATGAGAATTAAAATTCTTTTTTTTTTAAAGATTTTATTTATTTATTTGACAGAGAGAGATCACAAGTAGGCAGAGAGGTAGGCAGAGAGAGAGGGGGAAGCAGGCTCCCCGCTGAGCAGAGAGCCCGATGCGGGGCTCGATCCCAGGACCCTGAGATCATGACCCAAGCCGAAGGCAGAGGCTTTAACCCACTGAGCCACCCAGGCGCCCCAAGAATTAAAATTCTTTTTCCCCCTCTGCTCTACCACCCAAGTCTCAGTCTCCAAGGAAAGTCATCATCTTAATGCTTTCTGTCCTTGCAGGATTTTTCTAAGCATTTACAAACATTTCCTCCATCGCTTCTCGGCCTTTTGGCTAAGATCAAGTGTACAAACATTTCCTCCCCCATGAAACAGGACAGTCCTCTTCCCTTGACTCCCTTTACAAAGTTGCTCAGATAGCATTCCATGTTAGTACATCTGAATCTATCTCATTCTTCCTTAGTTCTGTGTAATACCCCCTCTGTGAATGAACGACAATTTATTTACTTGTTCCTCAAATGATGAACTTTAGACTGTTGGTATTATTTTTCAATTATTAAAAACATTTAATGTTTTAAAGCCTTATTCTGCAGTTGGTAGAGATTTGAAAATGCATGTAAAAAGAGTCTTGTTCAAGATTATAAAATAGAATGAAGTATTTTGAAGATTCCTTTTTTGTATCATCCCTATTTGAAATTACAGGTTTTTTAATTCTCTTGTATTTGTATGTCATATTGTCCATTTTGATAGTGTTTTAAAAAAGAAAACGGGGGCACCTGGGTGGCTCAGTCGGTTAAGTGTCATGGTCTCAGGGTCCTGGGATCAAGTCCCGAATTAGGCTCCCTGCTCAGCAGGGAGTCTGCTTCTCCCTCTCCCTCTCCCTCTGCCCCTCCCTCTTGCTCACATTTTCTCTCTCCCTCTCTCCCTCTCCCTCTTTCTCGCAAATAAATAAAAAGAAAAAAGAAAACTAAAGTCTTCAGGAAAGATAAGGGATTTCAGCTGAACTTAGAAGGATAGGTAAAGGCTGAGGGTAAGAATGGTACAAGAAAGTGTAAGGAAGTAGTGCAGGAATGTACAATGAAATATTTAATATATTTAAGAGACTCGGATAAAGAACTTTTAAATAAATATTGTTAGGATTTTTACACTTAATCAGGGTAAACTCCAAATGGATCTGAGGTTTAAATATTTTAAAATCAAATGGGGGTGCCTGGGTGGCTCAGTCGTTAAGCATTTGCCTTCAGCTCAGGTCATGATCCCAGGGTCCTGGGATCGCCTCCCCCTACCCCCCTTCGGACTCCTTCCCAGCCCAGCGGGAGGCCTGCTTATGTTCCCTCTCTCTGTCTCTCTCTCTCTCTGTGTCAAATAAATAAATAAATAAATCTTAAAAAAAAAATTAAAATTAAAATTAAAAAAAATAAAACAACACTGAGGGGTGCCTGGCTGGTTCAGTTGGTAGAGCATGCAACTCCTGATCTGCAACTCCTGCTCTTGGGGTTGTGAGTTCAAGCTCCACATTTGGTGTAGAGATTACTTAAAAATAAAATTGTAAAAAAAAAAAAAAAAACACTGAAATACCATCTAGCAAAAATATAAAGGCAAATCCCCATGGAAGGGAATCTTGCAGGTATCAAACAGTATTATAAATGCATCTACCCTTTGACCGAGCAATTCTAATGCTGGAATTCCTCCTGTGACTCATGTATTAATACGAAGTGCCATATATACAGATTATTTTTTGCAGCATTTTTTCTTCCATTTTTTAAAATTTAAATTCAATTAACATAGAATGTATTATTGGTTTCAGAGGTAGAGGTCAGTAATTCATCAGTTTTATATAATGCCCAGTGCTCATTATATCACATGTCCTTCTTAATATCTATCACCCAGAGCATTATTCATTTTTGAGCTAAAGATTGAAAACAACCCAGCATTCAAAGATTGGTTGAATAGGGGCTCCTGGGTGGCTCAGTTGGTACAGCATATGACTCCTGATCTTGGGGTTATAAGTTCAAGCCCCATGTTGGGTGTAGAGATTACTTAAAAAAAAATCTTGGGATACCTGGGTGGCTCAGTCAGTTAAGCATCTGCCTACAATTCGGGTCATGATCGTGGGGTCCTGGGATCAAGTCCCACATCTGGCTCCTTGCTAAGCAAGAAGCCTGTTTCTCCCACTGCCTGCCTCCCCCCTGCTTGTGCGCGCACACTCTCTCTCTCATAAATATCTTTAAAAAAAAAACTTAAAAAAAGATTAGTTAAATAGACTGACGAAGCCGTAAAATCGAATACTCTGCAACTAATTGTAAAATGAAAAAAGAGGAACCTCTCCATGTCCTGTTATGGGAAAAAAAAAAGGTGACAGAACTGTATATAGCAATCTTTTATGACAGAGAAAAAGTAACATATATTCATGTTTGCCAGTATTTGCAAAATGAAACACTGGGAAATTAAAAAATGGTTGCCTGTTGGAGAGCAAGGAAAACCAGGGTGGATTAGGACAGGGATGGGAATGCAATTTTTCAGTATATACTTTTTTTTTAGATTTTATTTATTTATTTGACAGAAAGAGATCACAAGTAGGCAGAGAGGCAGGCAGAGGGAGAGGGGGAAGCAGGCTTCCTGCTGAGCAGAGAGCCTGATGCAGGGCTCGATCCCAGGACCCTGAGATCATGACCTGAGCCGAAGGCAGAGGCTTTACCCACTGAGCCACCCAGGAGCCCCCAGTATATAATTTTTGAATTTGTTATCCCTGTAAGTATATCACCCATTAAATTTGGGGAAAAAACAATTAAATGAAGTATACAAATAAGATAAAGCTATCCTATTTAAGTTTTTTTAGAAGTCCATCTTCTAAATATAATTAGTGAAAAACTTAAGTAGCTCATGTTAAATATGCCTAAGAGGGGTGCCTGGGTGGCTCAGTCGTTAAGCGTCTGCCTTCAGCTCAGGTTATGATCCCAGGGTCCTGGTATCGAGCCCCGCCGCATCGGGCTCCCTGCTCAGCGGGAAGCCGGCTTCTCCCTCTCCCACTCACCCTGCTTGTGTTCCCTTTCTCGCTGTGTCTCTCTCTGTGAAATAAGTAAATTAAAATAAAATAAATATGCCTAAGAATCACAAATACTGACACATCTTAATTTTAAATAACAATAATAGGATTATACTAAATCAGGTGGTTTTGTAACTTCTCAAATTTCTTTTTCTTGACTATATGAATTTCAATATGAGAACAGATACAAGTGCCTATTTTGCAGTAGCTGGTCCTTGACTGGTGAGAATGTTAATTAGCATAAATACTAATATTTAACACTTTCCCTAGTCAGCAGTAAATTTCATACCAAAGAAAGCTTTGGTATATTGCATGCTTCTTTTTTGTTTTAATTGTGATAAAAATATACACAACATAAATTTTAACCATTTTTAAGTGTACAGTTGAGCAGTATTAAGTACATTCCCTTTATTGTGCAGCCATCACCACCATCCATCTCTAGAACTTTTTCGTCATCTGGAACTGAAACTCTGTACTTATTACTCGCTCACTCTGTTTACCCCTCTTGCCAGTCTCTGGTAACCACTATTCTGCTTTTTCTGTCTCTCTGACTTTGGCTTTACCAGATATCTCATGTAAGTGGAATTATACAATATTTATTCTTTGTATCGTATACTTTTATTTATTTATTTTTCAAGATTTTATTTATTTATTTGACAGAGAGAGTTCACAAGTAGGCAGAGTGGCAGGCAGAGAGAGAGGGGGAAGCAGGCTCCCCGCCGAGCAGAGAGCCTGATGCGGGGCTTGATCCAGGACCCTGAGATCATGACCTGAGCCGAAGGCAGAGGCTTCAACCCACGGAGCCACCCAGGCGCCCCGTGTATCGTATACTTTTAAAATAGGCTTTATTGGGGCGCCTGGGTGGCTCCGTGGGTTAAAGCCTCTGCCTTCGGCTCAGGTCATGATCTCAGGGTCCTGGATCAAGCCCCTGCATCGCATCGGGCTCTTTGCTCAGCAGGGAGCTTGCTTCCCCCTTTCTCTCTGCCTGCCTCTCTGCCTGCTTGCGATTTCTCTCTCTCCGTGTCAAATAAATAAATAAAATCTTTAAAAATAAAAATAATAATAAAATAGACTTTACTGTAGTTGAACCTTAGGCTTTCTTGTCGCAACTAGGGAAAACCTGAAAAATGACGCATCCTTTCAATAGGTGGCAGTCTTTCCTCGTTACAAACTAATGGTTCCTTTTCTGATATTATTTAATACAGGTTATCTTTGTGAAAATATTCACCCGAATTCCAAAAAATTTTACCTGACCTAATTTTTTTAAAGATTTAATTTTTAGGGGGGCGGCTGGGTGGCTCAGTCGGTTAAGCGGGTGCCTTCGGCTCAGGTCATGATCCCAGGTTGCTGGAATCGAGCCATACAACCGGATCTCTGCTTGTACTCTCTCTGTGTCAAATAAATAAAAAAAAACCTTAAAAAAAAATTCGGAAAAAAAAAAGATTTTTATTTTTAGGAACGCCTGGATGGCCACTTAGGTTAAGCTTCTGCCTTCAGCTCAGGTCATGATCCAGGGTCCTGAGATCAAGTTCTACATTGAGCTCCTTGTTCAGTGGGAGCCTGCTTCTCCCCCTGCCTGCCGCTCCCCCTGCTTGTGCTCTCTCGCTCTCTCTGACAAATAAAATCTTAAAAAAAAAAAAAAAAAGATTTTATTTTTAATCAATCTTCAGCCCCAGCGTGGGGCTCAAACTCACAACCCCGAGACCAAGAGTCGTATGCTCCACTAACCAAACCAGACAGGAGCCCCCACCTAATTTTAAAGTAAACAACGGAATTACTGATTCATTATCAATTTTTTTAAAAGATTTTATTTATTTGAGAGAGAGGGGGAGACAGAATGGGGGGGAGAAGGAGCAGACTCCCTTCAGAGTGCCAACCCCCACCCCCGCCAGATGAGGGGAGCTTGCTATCAGGACCCTGAGATCATGACCAGAGGCAAAGTCAAACACTTAGCAGACTGAGCCACCCAGGTGCCCCTCATCAATTTGAGTTAAAGAGGAGCTCTTAATTTCTATAATTATGCTCCATTAGGCAGCATATCTGTAGCAGGTGGCTTCCCTTGCTTGTTAAGGGGCATGTGATAAGGGCTTACATTATAACAGATGAAATTTTTATTTTTTAATGCAGCAACAAAAAAACCCATACCAGTATGCCTAAGAATCACAAATACCGATGCATCTTATTTTTTTTTTAAGGTTTTATTTATTTGACACAGAGAGCGAGAGAGGGAACACAAGCAGGGGGAGTGGGAGAAGGAGAAGCAGGCTTCCCGTTGAGCAGGGAGCCCAATGTGGGGCTCGATCCCAGAACCCTGGGATCATGACCTGAGCCGAAGGCAGACGTTAATGACTGAGCCACCCAGGCTCCCTGACACATCTTATTTTTAAAAAATAAAATCAAGGATTATGCTAAATCAGGTGGTTTTGTAACTTCTCAAAGTTCTTTTTCTTGACTCTATAAATTTCAGTATGTGAACAGATACAAGCACCAGTCCTTGACTGGTGAGAATGTTGTTTGTCAGCAGAGCCTGTTTACAGCATTCTTGACGCACCTAGGTAAGCATCTTCCCATTTCTTGCTTTGCGTAGTTTTGATTTCACACTACAAACCGAGCAATTTTGCCAAGTTTCTGAAACCTGAGGACACATGATTGTTTTGGAAGGAGTTTTAAGAGGTCACTTGGTAAATTTCACGCTGTACTGCCAGGAAAATCTAACCCACTTTAAAAAGATAGCTTTCTGCCTTAATCATGGAGATTTTTAGCCTTGACCTACCAATTTATCTCCATTGTCATCATCCTTATTCTAGCTAGAATTTTTCTTGGTGACTAATTTGAATCCCTCTGTTGTATCTCGCGTCTTCTCCTTCATGATCCACCATGCTGAATTGACAAACAGTAGTAATGGATGATTTTTAAAAAGTGTTCAAATAGCTGCCTTTGGAGAAGGATGATCTCCAATCAGAAGAATGGCCGATTTCACTTCTGTGATTTTTTACTGATTCGTATGATTTTATTTGTGAAGAAAATAACGTTTATTTGCCCTCAACATTTTGTGTTCTTTCAAATTGAGAAATCTAATACCAAGTATTTTAAGATCATAGTGAACATATATATTTATGACAGAACCAGAATAAAGATAACACAACTTTCACATTCAATAGAAAAATTGGAGTGCCTGGATGGCTCAGTGGGTTAAAGCCTCTGCCTTCGGCTCAGGTCATGATCTCAGGGTCCTGGGATCGAGCCCCGCATCAGGCTCTCTGCTCAGCGGGGAGCCTGCTTCCCCCTCTCTGCCTGCCTCTCTGCCTACTTGTGATCTCTCTCTCTCTGTCAAATAAATAAATAAAATCTTAAAATAGGAGTTTAAAAAAAAAACAGAAAAACTGCATCACTATACTGTATATTATTTCTAAGTACCACAATGAGACCAGCTCCTTAAAATAATATAGGAAAATTTCATAATTAATAGGAAAATATCACAAATAGATAAAAATGAATTTGGAATATTCTAAAGTCCAATTTTGTTTCTTCAATGTATACCAAGTATAAAAATGTTGACAATAGTAGTCTTTTTACTTTAAGAAGGAGATAAGCTGAATTTGTCATCAACAAACCATATATAGAGGCGCCTGGGTGGCTCAGTCATTAACCATCTGCCTTCGGCTTGGTTCATGGGGTCCGGTGATAGAGCCCTGCATCGGGCTCCCTGCTCAGCAGAAAGCCTGCTTCTCCCTCTCCCACTCCCCCTGCTTGTGTTCTCTCTCTCACTTTCTTTCTCTCTGTCAAATAAATAAGTAAAATCTTTAAAAACAAAAACAAAAACAAAAAAAACCATATATTGAAGTAGGCTGCCAGATAGGAATAGTCTTTCTTAAGTAGGTTAAATAGCTGTTTTTAACTTAAGTGTAATTAACATGCAATGTTATATTAATTTCAGGTGTACAACTACTGATTTGACAATTCTATACTTCAGTCAGTGCTTACCACAATAAATGTGGTCACTGTCTATCACCGTATGACATTATTGCAATATTATTAACTCTTTTCCTATGCTGTACTTTTCATCTCTGTGACTTACTGCTTATTTTGTAACTAGAAGTTCCTACTTCTTAATTCCCTTCATCTGTTTCACCCCTGCCCCCCACTAGCATCCCCTCTGCCAACTACAGTTTTGTTCTCTGTGTTTAAGAGTCTATTTGTTCGTTCATTTTGTTAGATTCCATGTATCAGTGAAATCATGGTAATTATCTTTCTCTGTCTTACTTATTTCATTTAGCGTAATACCCTCTGGGTCTGTTCATAGTGTCACAAATGTTAAGATCTCATTCCTTTCTATGGCTGGGTAATATTCCATTGTATACATATACCACATCTTTATCCACTTATCTGTAGATTGATCCTTGGGTCGCTTCCATGTCTCAGCTATTTTTTTTCAAGATTTTATGTATTTATTTGACAGAAGAGAGAGTGAGAGAGGGAACACAAGGAGGGGAATTGGGAGAGGGAGAAGTAGCCCTCCGGCTGAGCAGGGAGCCCGACTTGGAACTCCATCGCAGGACCCTGGGATGGTGACCCAAGCCAAAGGCGGATGCCCAACGACTGAGCCACCCAGATGCCCCTCAGCTATTGTTAATAATGGTACAATAAATGTAGGGGTGCATATATCTTTTTGAATTAGTGGTTTTGTTTCTTTAGGTAAATATCCAGTAGTGAAATTATTAGATCATATGGTATTTCTATTTTTAATTTTTTGATGAACCTCCATACTGATTTCCACAGTGGCTGTACGTGTTTACATTCACATCAACAGTGCACGAGAGTTAGTTAAATAACTTTGAGAAGTTTATTTAGAGCCTACATTTAACTTTATCTCCCCCTTTCTTTGTAATAAAAAATCTCAAATTTATAATCAGATTTGTATTAATTTCAAGTTATTACTTAATGAGTTATTTTTGAACTGTCATTTTAAATACTTTTGTTGACTTTGTTTCTCTTATAGAGAAGAAAACTTCATCTCAGCCCTGAGCACTGTAGTAACTTTTATGTGGAACAATATGGGAAAATGTTTTTCCCCAATTTAACAGCTTACATGAGTTCTGGACCACTTGTTGCCATGATATTAGCTAGACATAAAGCCATCTCTTACTGGAAAGAACTTTTGGGACCAAGCAATACTTTAGTAGCTAAAGAGACTCACCCTGACAGGTAACTTTCCTAGGGGAAAAAGTGGAATCCAAGTATAAAAATGAGAAGAAAACAACAATAACAAAACCAAAACTGATTTCATTGTAATAGGAATTTCTTTTCATTTAAAATTTTTCCTAAGTCAACTTTTCATATTTTTTGGTTGGGTTGGGGGTGGGGTTAGTTTTACATTTTAGCTATTTAAATGTCCATCTTAATAATAAATACCCCAAAAGGGCTCAGGGAATGTCTGATTTGTATTTGATTAGCCTAATTCTTCTCTCATCCTTGAATTAAACTGCCACTGAAGTAGGATTTTTTTATAAGAAAATTGGCATGGCTTTTTAAAATAATATTGTTAACAGAAGGCCAGAAAAACAGATTTTTAGCATTATCATTAAGTTTGGAAACGTGAGGACATTGAATTCTTGCATTTTTGAATATACATTGCCTTTCCACTTCTCATAAAACAACACCTCTTCTTCACCCAGAGAACTCCTATTTCCCAGTGTATCCTCCTGCAGATTTAAATATATTTGACCCTCATCTAGGTAGATTTAAGCTTAAATTCGAAATAGATTAAAACTTCCATGTGTGAGAAGTGGCAATGCTTCTGTAAAATTCCTAGGTAGAATGCGTATGTAAAGAGTAAGGAAAGGATATCACACTGGATGGTCATCATTTCTAACTTACTTTTAGTCTAAGGGCAATTTATGGCACAGATGACCTAAGGAATGCACTTCATGGAAGCAATGATTTTGCTGCAGCAGAAAGAGAAATTCGATTCATGTTTCCTGAAGGTGAGTTACTGATGAGTAATTTAGTCAAGTACATCTCCCTATTGTTTGTTTTTTCTTTTATTTGGGTGATGTACCTGGGAAGGAAGATAACAGGGTTTTTCTCGAGTATATTTTGTCATATTTTGAAGTTACAGTTACTTACAAACTTGAGGCCAAGGATGGAAAATTCATTATTTCCCTTAGTACTAAATTGTGTCCTGTAGGGAATCTTTTGAAAAGAGTTAACTTTTTTTCTTTCTTTTCTCTTAGACTAGCCATGTTTAGGGTTTCTCTTCTCCTTTGTTGCAATTCCTTAGGTACTCCCTAATGCATCAGTAAGATTTGCTGTACATGAAAAAAAGAAGCTTCCTTGGAAATTATGATAGAGTTTCCATTTTCTCTAATACCTTACTGTTTGCCTAATGAACACTTATGCAGTTGTGAAATTAGGAGGTCTCAGACCGGTGTTTTGTTTCCATCCTGTCATGGAAGTTGTAAACCTTCTAGAAGTGGGCATAGTAAGGAACAACATTGAGGTTTTTAGTTTGTTATCAATATTTTTAGATCCAGAAGAAAATTCGGTGATTTCTGTTATAAAGAAAAAGATGTAAAGCATTGGGAAGCTTTGAATATTTTTTTTTGGCCTGTTATTTTTCTTTCAAGTCAGTTAGGCCTATTCAAATATTATCAAAAGTAGACAGAATAGTATAATAAACCCCTGATGAATCTATCACCCAACTTAAATAATTGTGATCAGTCTTATTATATCATCTATAACCTCTGCTTCTATTTCTAATGCTTCCATATTATTTTAAAGTACATCTCAAACATGAAATGTCTTTTTAATGTGATAGTACTTTAGATTTAGTCCTCTCAGTGAATTAGATATTTCCTCTGACTCCAGACATCTAACTTCTCTCTGTTTTTTTCTCTTCTCATCAGTAAAATGCAAATATTATTAGTATTGCCTACCTAGCTAGAGAAATTGTTAGGCTTAAATATATAAATGCATGTAAAATTCTTAGAGTGTTCAGTGCATATGTGCTTAAATATTAACTGCTATTACTCTGGTAAAAAACTCTAGTTTTCTCTAGTTGTTTTTTTTTTTAGAAGTGCTTCTTACTCATAGGGTTATATACCTAAGCTATTATTTTAGATTGCCTTTGGTTTTACCTATTAATTTGTCTTCTAGACATGAGTTTAAGAGACATAGACATTTGAGAAGCGGAAGTTGTGGGATAAATATAAATGATTAATTACCTACCACACTGCAGATCTTCTGCTGTGAGAATATGAAAAGTTCTTTGAGTAAATTCTCAGAGTTTGGGATATGAGCTCTCTCTTGCTTAGAGGTCAGTCAAGAACTATGTGCAAAACCCTATAGGATGATTCATTCAAACAAGTCATAAAGATATTCAGACATGTTCCTAACCCTTGAAAAATGTAATACCCTTACCTCTCCCTTTCAAAAGAGATGGCTAATTCAAAGCTTTGCTATATTCCATTCCTTCAACGAATTTATTGAATTACCTACTATGTGCTAGAAATACAAAGATGAATATTTTAACAAAAGAAGTACAATTCTTATACACTGAAAGACATAAAACATTATTGAGAGAAGTGAAAGACTATCTAAAATAAATAGACATCCCATGTCGATGGATCAGAACAGTCAATATTGTCAGGATGGCAATTCTCTCCAAATTGATCAATTAATTTAATGCACTTCCTATCAAAATCCATACATTCTTTTATGTAGAAGTTGGCAAGCTGATTCTAAAATTTATCCGGAATTGCAAAAGATTTAGGCAAGCTAAAACAATTTTTAAAACGAAGAAATAAGTTGGAGAACTTCCACTAATCTTATCTCAAACTTACTATGAGACCACTGTAATTAAGACAGTATTGTACTAGACATAGATCAATGAAACGGAATTGAGAACCTACGAATAACCTTACATTTATGGTCAGTTGACATTCAACAAAAGTGCCTAGACAATTTGAAGGGGAAAGGGTGGTCTTGTCAACAAATGGTGCTAGGACAACTAAATATCCACATGCAAAAAAAGAGAAAGAACTCAGATCCTTGTTTCACACCCCATACAAAACTTAACAACAATGGATCATAGACCTAAACATCGGAGCTAAAAATATCTAGAAGAAAACATGGAAAATCTTCATGATCTTGAGTTGGACAAAGGGTTTTTGCATATGATATCAAAAGCATGATGCATAAAAGAAAATATTGATAAGTTAGACTACATCAAAAGTAGAAGTTTTTATGTTTCAAAAGCCATCATTAAAAATATTGAAAAGATTAGCCACAGACTGGTAGGAAATATTTGCAAATCATATGAAATAAAGGACTTTTATCTAGAATTTATGAAGAACTCTTATAATTAATTCGGTATAAAAAAGGCAAGCAATTAAAAAATAGGCAAAAGGGGCGCCTGAGTGGCTCAGTGGGTTAAAGCCTCTGCCTTCGGCTCAGGTCATGATCTCAGGGTCCTGGGATCGAGCCCCGCATCAGGCTCTTTGCTCAGCGGGGAGCCTGCTTCCCCCTCTTTCTCTGCCTGCCTCTCTGCCTACTTGTGATCTCTCTCTCTCTGTCAAGTAAATGGATAAAATCTTAAAAAAAAAACAAAAACAGGCAAAAGATTTGAATAAGCATTTCACAAAAGATACACGAATGGCTAATAAGCACATGAAAAAGTGTTAAAACATAATCACTGGGGAAATGCAAATTAAAATCCCAGTGGGATACCACTGCATACCCACTACAATGGATTATAATCAATGGCAAGGATAAAGAGATACTGGGATCCTCACACATTATTGTAAAATGATAAAGCCACTTTGGAAAACAGTTTGTGGTTTCTTAGAATGTTAAACATATGCTTACCATGTAACTCTGTTGCAATTCCACTCCTCTTAGAATTCACCCATCCAAGAGAAATGAAAACATAAATCTACATAAAGATATGTGTGAATGTTTATAGCAGCATTATTTAGTACAGCCAAAAACTGGAAACAATTTAACTATATTAATGGTTAAACAAAATTTTGTATAGCCATACAATAGAATATTATTCAGCAATTCAAAAGAACAAACTACTGATACATCCTAC
Source organism: Potos flavus (assembly GCA_028534135.1). NCBI lineage: Eukaryota > Metazoa > Chordata > Mammalia > Carnivora > Procyonidae > Potos > Potos flavus. The sequence continues at coordinate 27,529,618 of CM052895.1, forward strand.
AACATGGATGAAACTCAAAACATACTGCTGAAAGAATCCAGGCACAAAAGACACATACGTGATCTGTTTATATGAAATATCCAGGAAAGGCAAATTTTTAGAAATAGAAGCTCAGTGCTTGCCAAGGGCTAGGGGTGGGAATGGGAAATTGCAAATAGGCACAAGGGAACATTTTTGGGATAGTGAAATATTCTAAAACTGGATTGTGGTACTGATTGCACAACTATAAGTTTACTAAAAATTTATTGTATACTTCGGTGGGTGAATTTTATTATATGTGAATATACCTCAATAAATTTTTTTAGTAAAATTAAAAAAATAGGTGAGGTCCCTTCTCCCTTGGAGTTTACATCTAATGTTCAGAAGATAGCCATTAAACAATAATTACCCAAATAATTGCACAGTTATAATGACTGTGTAGTTAGTTCCTGTGTGGTAAGTGCTATACAAAGCAATTATAGGGTATTATGAGAAACTGTGATAAGAAAGACCCAACTGAGGAAGTGACATGAGATCCAGGGAACAACATTCTAGCAGATGGAACAGCATGTCTCTCTCAAGTCATGAGCAAGAAAGAACATGACACATTGTATAAAAAAAGATCAGAGGAAGATAAATATGAGGTTGGAGAGGTAGGTAAGTAGATATGACATGATATAGAGTCCTGTGGGACTGTAAATGCAATGAGAAACCAATGAAGCTTTTTAAGGATGGGAATGACAATTTTCATTTTTATTTTTTTAAAGATTGTTATTTATTTAAGAGAGGGAGAGAGCACAAGCGAGGGGAGGAGCAGAGGGAGAGAGAGAAGCAGACTCCCTGCTGAGTGGAGAGCCCAACAGGGGGCTTGACAGGGGGCTCGATTCCAGGACCCTGGGATCATAACCTGAGCTGAAGGCAGACGCTTAACTGACTGAGCTACCCAGGCCCCCCTCAATTTTCATTTTTAAATATTACAAAGGGCCTGGGTCCAGGGTACAATAAACATGGTTTAAGTGTGGTCTTAACTTTCATGGAACTTACAGAGTAGAAGAGACAGATGACAAATATTTGTATAACCAAAATAAAACAAAATTATTACAGTGATCAGTACAAAAAGAGTGCTGTAATGAGACTAATAGGAAAGGAACCTTTTGCTCAAGTCCTTTGAGACATCTCCTAGCTTTTCCTGGCATGCTGGTGAAGGACTCTGTCACTGTCAGTTGTCTCATTCAACATGAGACTATACGCTAATCACACAGGGACTGAGCCTATACGCTAATCACACAGAAATGTCTTCCCACCCTCTTTTTCCTTGGGCCAATGACGATTTAAATCGGAACACATGAGACCAGTAGCTTCACATTCTCATCTTTATCAAAAGTTGCCCATTGAATGAGGTCAACCTCAAAAAGACTTACTAAGACTTAAAAAATACATTCTTCCTCGTATAAATAGATTCTTTGTTGTACTGCAAGTCTGGTTGACATACATAGTGTTCAAACAAGACTAAAAAGACTAAAATTTTCCTAGATCTTGGGGCGCCTGGGTGGCTCAGTGGGTTAAGCCTCTGCCTTCGGCTCAGGTCATGATCTCGGGGGCCTGGGATCGGGCCCTGCATCGGGCTCTCTGCTCGGCGGGGAGCCTGCTTCCCCCTCTCTCTCTGCCAGCCTCTCTGCCTACTTGTGATCTCTTTCTCTCTGTCAAATGAATAAATAAAATCTTTAAAAAAAAAAAATTTTCCTAGATCTTAAATAACTTATTTAAAAACCTGAAAAATAATAATTAAAAAAAAATCCTGAAAAATAAGAGCAGGAATGTGGCACACAAAAATAGGCTTTATGTGTATATTCAATAGTTTATTTTTTAAAAAGATTTTATTTATTTATTTGACAGAGAGAAAGAGATCACAAGTAGGCAGAGAGGTAGGCAGAGGGAGAGGGGGAAGCAGGCACCTCGCCGAGCAGAGAGCCCGATGCGGGGCTCTGCCCCAGGACCCTGAGATCATGACCTGAGCCGAAGGCAGAGGCTTTAACCCACTGAGCCACCCAGGCGCCCCTATAATCGGAATCTTATACATGATCAGTCTTAGCGTTTTGATATATTTTTTTGCCAGTCTTATGTGGTCTTATTATTTCTCTGTGTGTGCTTGTGTGTTTTTGAACAGACTATGTATGCTGTGTATCTAGTTCTGTTCCCTTTGTGTAAAAACAAAACAAAAAAAAAAAACCTTTATAAGTATCATGCCACTAAAATTTCTTTCTTCGTAATGATTATATAACATTTCATCATTTGTGTTAGTTTTAATGGGAATACATTTGTATTTGCAGTGATTATTGAACCCATTCCAGTTGGACAAGCTGCTAAGGATTATTTAAATTTATATGTAACACCAACTCTGCTCGAAGGACTCACAGCACTTTGTAAGGAGAAACCAGCAGATCCTTTTGTAAGAAATTTTTTTATTCACACTAAAGAAATTGTCTATAGTTTTCATATTTAAAACACTGTATTTTGGGGGGCGCCTGGGTGGCTCAGTGGTTTAGCATCTGCCTTCGGCTCAGATCATGATCCCAGAGTCCTGGGATCAAGCCCCACATCCAGCCCCCTGCTTGGCAGGAAACCTGCTTCTCCCTCTCCCACTGCCCCTGCTTGTGTTCCCTCTTTTGGTCATCTCTCTCTGTCAAATAAATAAATAAAAATCTTAAAAAAAAAAAAAGATTAAAAAAACATTGTATTTTTTGAAACAAAATATTGAGAGCATTTTAAAAACTATTTCATATGCATTTTGGATACTTATATATAACTTTTGATTACTTATTTTTTTGCTGTATTTTAACTTTTTTTTTTTTAAGATTTTATTTATTTAAGAGAGAGAGCACATGAACTGGGAAAGGGGCAGAGGGAGAGGACCCTGAGATCATGACCAGAGCTGAAAGCAGACACTTAACCAGCTGAGCCACCCAGGTGCCCTGCTGTATTTTAACTCTTATAGAACACTGTTCCTATAAAACAAAAACAAAAAAACCCATTGTTTCTAAATACATTTACAGTTATTGTGACCTTCAAATACGGAGTATTGTTTTGGGGTATAATTTATATAATCAAATGATAAAATTAGATACGCATTTGAATTTTGTTTGATATTTTTATTTTTAATGATACCTAAATTTTTTTTCATAGGAAACATATTTATTCACATCCCTAGATACTTCAACATTGCTCAGTCAGGTGGAAGAATAGTTGGGTCGGAAGAACTAGGATAGTGTCCAAGGCCAAATGTCTTCCTCGCTCCTTCCTTATAGGTACTCCCACTCATTTGAAGACTCAGAGATAATCAAGGAAGGTTATTTCATTCATTTTTTTTTTTTTTTTAAGTAAGCTTTATGCCCAGCATGGGGCTTGAACTCACAACCCCAAGATCAAGAGTGGCATTTTCTTCCCACTGAGCCAGCCAGTCACCTCAGGGAAGGTTTTTTTAATAGCAGCCCTGACAAAATAGTATCTCCAGCCTGTGTTACCATTCTGAAAGGAATGGTAATAAAATGGTAAATAAAATGGTAAATAAAAATAATGGTAAAATAAAATGGTAAATAAAAATCCCCTTTGGAAGACAAAAGATTTAATCTCTCCTACTAACTTTGTCACTTTTACCAAAAACAAAAGATAGGTTATTTCTCTTTTTTTCTTTTTATTTATATTAACTAATCTCTACACCCAGTGTGGGGCTCGAACTCGTGACCCCTGAGGTAAAGAGTCACACACTCTACTGACTGAGCCAGCTAGATGCCCCTAGGCCGGTTATTTCTTTAATAACTCCTTTTCACTGTGACAATAACATATGTTTACTTAGTAGGAAACCTGACACTACTGAAAAATGTAAAGATAAAAAGATACCCCTGGTTCCATTTTCTAAATATGGTCTTTGAAGTCATCTTGCCTAGATTCAACTCTGACTCCAGACATCTAACCTCTGAGTTTTTCCTCTTCTCATCAGTAAAATGCAAATAGATTAGTACCTGCCTACCTAGTAGGAATATTGTTAGGATTAAATGTATAAATGTATGTGAGGGCACCTGGGTGGCTTAGTTGGTTAGGCATCTGACTGTTGATATTGGCTCAGCTCCTCATCTCAGCGTTGTGAGTTCAAGCCCCTCATTGGGCTCCACACTGGGCATAGGAGCCTACTTAGAAAAAAACACACACACACCAAGAAATATGAATGCATGTAAAATTCTTAGAGCATCTGGTGCATACGTGCTCAAATATTAACTGCTATTAATTTGTTTTTTCCAGTCCTGTTTTTTCTTTGCTCAGGTTTTATTTTTTAGTTTCTATTACTATATATAAACATATATCCCATAAATATCACTATATTTAAATATATATTTTATAGAGATTATTTTAATAGTTAAGTGATTTCTTGTATTACTCTTACCATACTTCTTTTGCTATTTGATTGTTTGCTATAATAAGTAGTGTAACAATAAACATCTTTGAGTATAAGGCTTTTCACATATTGAGATTTTATCATTTAGAAATAGATCAAAAAGTACAGGGGTGCCTGACTGGCTTACTACTAGAGCACGTGACTCTTGATCACAGGGTTGTGAGTTGAAGCCTCACGTTGGGCATGGAGCCTACTTAATAAAATAAAAAATAAAAAAATTTTAGAGGTAGAATTATAATTCAAAACATACGAAAATCTAAAAAAATGTTACCCTTAACTTTCTTTTCTAATTAATTTTTTTGAGTAAGTAATATTTAGAACAGTTTTTTTTAGTAAGCAATATTTAAATATGGTATAAAATTCAAAAATTACAAAAAGATATATCATGAAAAGTAACTCTCATTCTCATTTCTGTTCCTCAGTCATTAAATTATACTTCCTGGAGTCATTCACTCTTAGCAGTCTCTATCCTTTCAGCAGATGAAATCTATACATATATAAGCATATATATTTTTACTTAAAAACATGTACATTTACAAATGCTAGCTACTAAATATGCCATTTAATACTTTTTACCTTATTTACACAATATAAATTAGAAATCATTAAATACACCACAACCAAAATTGCCCTCTTTTAAAAGAACAGCTCATGGCATTCTCTTGAATTGATATTCTACAGTTTATTAATTAGTCACATATAGATGGTAGTTTAGGTTGTTTCTACTCTTTTATTACTATGAACTGCCAACAGCGAATATCTTCATTCATATGTCTGTGTACCATATATCTATGAATAAATTCTTACAAATGGAAATACTGGTAAAAAATAATGTTATTGTTTTAAAAGAATGTTGTTTTGATGTGTTCGATATGTGCATTTTTAATTTGGATAAGTATTGCCAAATTTTGTAGTGGTTATACCACTTTATACTCTGATTAAAAGTAGATGAGAGAGAGGTTTGAGGTTGGTGTTGAGGAGAATAACGACCATGACTTCCGGTGCTTTGACGAAACCTCAGATGCGAGGCCTTCTGGCCAAGCGTCTGCGATTTCATGTTGTTGGAGCATTCATTGTATCCCTGGGGGTTGCAGCTTTCTATAAGTTTGCTGTGGCTGAACCAAGAAAGAAGGCATATGCAGATTTCTACAGAAATTATGATGCCGGGGCGCCTGGGTGGCTCAGTGGGTTAAAGCCTCTGCCTTCGGCTCAGGTCATGATCTCAGGGTCCTGGGATCGAGCCCCACATCGGGCTCTCTGCTCGGCGGGGAGCCTGCTTCCCCCTCTCTCTCTGCCTGCCTCTCTACCTACCTGTGATCTCTCTCTCTGTCAAATAAATAAATAAAATCTTTAAAATAAAAAAAAATTAAAAAAAAAAAAAAAAAAAAAGAAATTATGATGCCATGAAAGATTTTGAGGAGATGAAGAAGGCTGGTATCTTTCAGAGTGCAAAGTGATTTTGGAATGTAAAGAATTTCTTTGGGTTGAGTTCAATTGAAGTTTGTCACTGACCTGTGTTCCCGAACTATGAAGCACGAATATTGGGTTATGGATTAGTTTGTCTTGATAAATAAACAACTAACAACAACAACAAAAAAAGTAGATGAGAGAGCACTCCTGGATGGCTCAGTCAGTGGAACATGTGACTCTTGAGCTCCAGGTAACGACTTCAAGCCCCACATTGGGTGTAGAGTTTACTGAAAAAAAAAAACAAAACACAAAATATGGGGCACCTGGCTGGCTCAGTCAGAAGAGCATGTGGCTCTTGATCTTGAGGTCATGAGTGTGAATTGCTTCTCGGCTTTTTGGCTAAGATCAAGTGAGGTCATGAGTGTGAGCCCCACCTTGTGTGTAGAGATTATGTAAATAAATGAAAAACTTAAAAAAAAAGAAGAAAGAAAATTCTCCAAATTTATTTTTCGTTTTCATGATTGTTTTATATATTCAGGGCCTCTTGATATTCCATATGAATTTGAGGATTGACTTTAACATTTCTGCAAAAATGTTTTTGGAATTTCATAAGGATTGGATTGAATCTGTAGCTCACTTTAGGTAGTAATGACATGTTAACAGTATTAAGTCTTTCAGGGCACCTAGCTGGCTTGGTCAGTGGAGCATGGGATGTTTGATCTCAGGGTTGTGGGTTTGAGCCCCACGTTGGGTGTAGAGAGTACTTAAAAAATAAAATCTTTTTTTTTTTTTTTTTTTAAAGATTTTATTTATTTGTTTGACGGAGAGAGATCACAAGTAGGCAGAGAGGGAGGCAGAGAGAGAGAGAGCGGGAAGCAGGCTCTCCGCCGAGCAGAGAGCCCGATGCGGGGCTCGATCCCAGGACCCTGAGATCATGACCTGAGCCGAAGGCAGAGGCTTAACCCACTGAGCCACCCAGGCGCCCCCAAAAATAAAATCTTTTAAAAAAGAAAAAAATAGAATTAAGTCTTTGTATCCATGAACACAGGTTATTTTTACATTTACTCAGGACTTTAAATTTCTTTCAGCAACACTACAGGTTAGTTAAATGTACTCCTAAATTTTTTTTTAGTGCTACTGGAATGGAAGTGATTTCTTATTTTCCTTTTGGGTTGTTTATTGCTGATATATAGAAACACAAATGATTTTTATGTTGATCTTTTAACCTACAACTTTGCCGAATTCATTTATTAGTTATAATAGCTTTCTTGTGGATTCTTTGGGATTTTCTTTTTATAGGATTATGTCATCTGTAAAAGGAGATAGTTTGACTTCTTTTCCAATTTGGATCTATACTTAACAATCTTGCATAAGTAAAACTTAGTGTTTCAGTTTTTTAATGGTCATTTTCTCATTCTCAGAGTGATTTTGCAAACTAAGTTTTAAATCGATATATATTTATACTACTTATAGTTTGAGTTTGTATATATGGTATATATTTATATCATTCATAGTATATATTTATAATTTATAGTATATGTATTTAAATGTTTATTATGAGTTTTTTTCTCTGTTTTCCATAGATTTGGCTAGCTGATTGGCTACTGAAAAATAATCCCAACAAGCCCAAACTGTGTCACAATCCAGCTGCAGAAGAACTTTGAAGTTCCTCAGAGAACAAATCACTATCTTACTGTGAAAGACATGCTTCTACTTTAAAACAAACAAACCTTCCTAAGGGGTTTAAGTAACTAGTACAAAATGAATTGTTTTTCAAGATACAAGTTTTAAACAAATGACTATGTTTTGTGCATTATCTAAGGTAAAATATAGCTTTAGGGTATGACTTTTGTTTTCTAATAAGAAAATTGATTTTTTCCAGAAGTATTTAAAATGTTAATGAAACAAATGTACGTTTTTTGTGATCTTAAACGGGCATCCAGTTAGGAGAACAATTAATTTACATAAGACACGTTAGGAATAACTGAAGATGAAAAGACTATGTGCCAGCAAGAACCTGCTTTTGATTCCTGGACCTCTTGACACACAGGCAAGGGTAGTGGCCGCTGAAAATGCCACCAGGACAGGGGAGGCTGAATTCATATTTGATGGTATGTTAACTATACAGAAAAAGACACTGTACAGTTTAAAAACAAATCTTGCGCAGCATTCCATTGCAGTTTTTTTTCTTCAAAAGGGATGAGTTGTGTATAGGGAGGTTAAATACCTTAGAGATGAGAAAAAAAGTAAAACCCACTTCTTTATCATCATCATCTTCATCTTTATCATCCTCCTCTACCTCTGCCATCTTCTCGTCTGTCTTTTTCTTGTTTTCAGCTTTGAGGACTCTCTTTTTTGTTTTGCTTTTTTTGCCACATAGGCTTATTTTCATATTTTGATATTTCAGCAATTTATCTATTTTACCTATTTTTCCTCAGCATAGCAGCCTTCTTTCCTAAGGCTGCTTGTCACCTGCAGCAGTGTTACTCCACGTCTCTCCCTATTTCTTTGTAGCATCACCAGTGCATAGGCCAGGATGTTCTCCTTGGATCTGGGGGCAATACTCAACAAGAAAAAGACTTGAGGCAGCCTCTTTGGTGCATCAAGATCCTTGAATTTTGTTTTTGTTTCCTCTTTAGGAGGAATTTAGGTTTCCTTGTCTACATTTGCCATGTCTTCAAAGTTACCTTTCTCTTCAGCAGACATGCTCTTTTACCTCTCTGAGCTCTTTTTGTAAAACTCATAAGAACGTGACTGAAGCATCTGGTTGCTTCTTGTGGTCCTCCTGGAAAGTTTGCACAAAGAGTGCCTATGATGACATTTTGCTTTTTGGTCTCTTAGAATCTTCTTTGCCTGTGTATAGTTTGTTTTTTTTCCCCCCAGTGTGATACAGAGTCACCCAGTGCCCATCTGGCTCTCACCTGCCCTGGTCCTGTCTCTTTGGAGCTCAGTATACTGCAATGACTGTCATCAGCTTAGGGTATGATTTTAACAATGATTTAACATGAAGTAATAGAAGACTGGTATAAGATGTTGCTGTATTTTTTTTTTTTTTAGAGAAGTAAAACATGGAACTTATTATTTTTTTTTAGTAAGTTCTACATGGGGCTTGAACTCATGACCCCAAGTCACATGTTCTACCAAATGAGCCAGCCAGACACTCCAAGACACAGAATTTTATTTTATTTTTATTTTTTTAAGATTTTATTTATTTATTTGTCAGAGAGAGAGAGCACGAGCAGGCAGAGCGTCAGACAGAGGCAGAGAGAGAAGGAGGCTCCCCACTGAGCAAGGAGCCCAATGCGGGACTCAATCCCAGGACCCCGGGATCATGACCTAAGCCAAAGGCAGCCTCTTAACCGACTGAGCCACCCAGGTGTCCCAAGACACAGAATTTTAGTTATGATATTTTCCTAAGCATATATCCTATATCTAGATGCATAAATAATACATAGTTCAGACAGTTTAGTTTAAAAAGTTTAAGTATATAAATAATTATTTTGTATAATTAAAATGGTCAGAACCAGGTTGTGATTTTAACTAATCTTTTATATATAGCTATTTCCTCAAGAAGTGCCCTCCAAGTGTGATCAGACAGTAAAGTAACAATTCATCCTAGTTTGCCTATGACTTTCCTGGTTGTATAACTGGAAGTCATGCATAACCTGGAGTTTCTTTAGTCCTGAGCAAAATAGAATGCTTGATCACTCTACCAAATAGTACTTAGGTTAGCATTTCCCAATTATGTTTTTGGAATAAGGTACTAGTTCTTTTTCTTTCTTTCTTTTTTAAGATTTTATTTATTTGACAAGGACAGAGACAGCGAGAGAGGGAATACAAGCAGGGGGAGTAGGAGAGGGAGAAGCAGGCTTCCCGCTGAACAGGGAGCCTGATGTGGGGCTCGATCCCAGGACCCCGGGATCATGACCTGAACCGAAGGCAGATGCTTAACGACTGAGCCACCCGGGCTCCCCATAAGGTACTAGTTCTAAAAGAAAATGTGAAATTCTCAGTTCTTAAATTTTTAAATTTGTTTATTTAAGTAATTTCTACACCCAATGTGAGGCTCAAACTCAACCCCAAGATCAAGAGCCTCATCCTCTACTGACTGAGCCAGCAGGCACCCTTCAGTTCTTAAATTTTAATTTACTCAAAAACAAAAAACCAGGTTATAAAGCACTTTATTAACAGTAGATATTTAAACTGGCCTAATCTCTTCAAAAAGTCAATGTCATTGTAGAACAAAAAGTAGAAATGCAGAGAAACTGTTCTAGATTAGAGGTGCCTGGGTGGCTCAGTGGGTTAAAGCCTCTGCCTTCGGCTCAGGTCATGATCTCAGGGTCCTGGGATCGAGCCCCGCATCGGGCTCTCTGCTCATCAGGGAGCCTGCTTCCCCCTCTCTGCTTGCCTCTCTGCCTACTTGTGATCTCTCTCTCTGTCAAATAAATAAAATCTTAAAAAAAAAAAAAGAAACTATTCTAGATTAAAAGAGACCAAA